>OX359283.1:36604572-37204572 GCA_947179155.2 Hedera helix | reverse complement strand
ACATCATTTTTACTAGACTTTTTGACAAAGTTGTTGTTTTAATGATGATGGAGAAAAGAACATCAAAAGAAAGATATTCCCCGGGAAAATGAAAACAAAAGTGGGGGAAAAAATTGAGAATTTGTTTATTGGGAACACAGAGTAGGTATGATATGTCCATCTCTTCTTCGTATCTTCATTTTTCCTGAGTTTTTAAAGGCTATGACGATCTGTGTGAGTTTTTCTTTCCTTTCCATTTCCCGGCATCAAACATATGCTGAAAGTTCCATTCTTACTTCACTAACTGGAACTGAATCCAAATACCTCTGTTTCCATCCTAACAGATGACCTGGTAAGTGTTTTTTCAAAGACACCTAGAACCCTTTTGGTGTCTAAAGAACTCTAAATCACATACAGATTTACTAAACAGTAATGTGGGAGCTTGTGCATACACTGTGGGTCACAACAGTTCAGAGCATTGATGTTTTATATGAATTGTCAAATGTTGAAATGTTATGCTGAGGTTCTGAAACAAAACATGTGTTTGCTGTACACTTGGTGTTGTTCTGAAATCTTGTCCTAACATTTTCTTTTCCTTTTCTTTTGATACATTTACAGTCTGATTCTGAAGTTCATGTACATTGGAAAGGTGCTGCTGAAATTGTCTTAGCCTGCTGTACAAGCTACATCGATTTTGACGAGAATGTGGTGCCAATGGAAGAAGATAAGGTTTGAGAATGTAGTCTCTTCATTTTGATTTGTATTTTTCATCACATTTACACAAAGTATAAATCATTCCTTAGCAAAAGATTAGATTTCTGCATTTAGAATACCCTTTAAATTCATGATTATTTCTAAATTTCCTTTCTTCCCTTCATAGAAGTAAATTATCGATATTGAATTAAAAGTCATAGTATAGGAAGCATTGATATGGATTAGCCACTATGGAATATGGTTTGAGGATATTGAAATTCAAATCAGCTTTTGAATTTGGCAGGATACATCCATTGGTTATTTGGTTATACAATAGTATGTGTTAAATGAGAAATTTTAATTATTATATATTACCACAAGATCCATTTTGAAGAATCATACCAGTCATAATAGAATTTGGAAAACTAGGGTTCCAAATTATAGCCCTGATTTGACAATAAGATCTAAAAATTGGCTCTACTATATTTAAACTTTTTACGCTTAAGATGAATTACTTTACTATATACTCGCATTCCATGATTTTCCCATTAAAAATTAATATAATTTATTAATTTCGCCAGAAAATTATTAGATCGTAAAGGAAAGAATACATCCCCGCACGTAGAGGGGAGTTGGAAGCTTTAGTCCTAAAAGCAAAGTTACAAATGGGATAAAGGAAAGAATACATCCCCGTACGTAGAGGGGAGTTGGAAGCCTTACTCCTAAAAGCAAAGTTACAAATGGGATATGAGTATGCCCAATTAATTCAAATTTGAGCTCCCAAGGAGCTGAGACAAAACAAGAAGAGAAAAGAGAAAAGATTAAAAATATATCTATATTTCTTTCTGTAACGGTGAACTACAATTATTTTTATTTCTTCACTCCTAAAGTAGGGATGTGTCGGATACGTATCTGATATGGATTCCCACCCTGTTTGAAGCATTTCTGCTTCATAGATGACACAAATGTTCTTAATTGATTGATAATTACTCAAAATTATGAACTGTGTAGTGATTGGTTTTTACTGGAACATGCATGTGATATATAGCAAGTCTTCTAAATTTCTTTATTCAGAATTGATGGTCGTTAAATATTATTTTCAGAGAACATTATTTGAAAAGGCAATTGAAGATATGGCTACAGGAAGTTTGAGATGTGTTGCCATTGCGTACAGAACATGTGAAGTGGAAAACATACCGCATAATGAGGAGGAGCTGGCTCATTGGGAATTGCCTGAGGGGGGCCTTGTCTTGCTAGCTATTGTTGGCCTGAAGGTATTACAATTTATCTAACCGAACCTTATTGGACCTGATTTGAAATTGAAATTGAAATGTCACAAGAATTTCTTTTCTAAACTCCATTCATCTTTGCAAACAAGAGCTGGTGTAGTTCAATTTTATTATTGGACATTTGCTATTGGACTAAAATATCGCAAGGTTCACGATTGGAAAATGTTTTTCTTATTATTCTTAATTGATTTGTCATTATTTTGATATTAAGACTCATACAGTTGATGCATCATGGACCTAGACAAATCTTGAGTTCATGATAGTGAAGTCTGCAGTTACTAGTACTTTCTTAATTATTAATTACCTTAATCCATTATTCAATAAACCGAGCCTTCAGTTTTTTTTCTTACACCCTCTTTGTTATGCCGTGGGGTTTTACGAATCTAATGTTTTCATAGTCACTTATCAATATATTTATATTATAAAGCCTTTGTGAGGCTTCTTCCACAAGTTTGGTGATTTTGTGCAACACTTTTTCTTTTCCTTTTTTTCTTTTTACTCTTTTGCCCCTACAATTTTAGATATATTACTATTTTATCCTTTATAATATTAATTTTTTATATCGTTCTATTTACTCTTCTAAATTTTATAAAATTCTTATTTTACCCTACATAGCGGCCACTAGTATATATATAAACACAGAGCATACATATATCTCATTTGTAGTCTAGTTGTTCTATTTTTACTTTACATCACCATTTCGCTACATATAGCATATTGTTTTTCATTCTTAGAATTGAAAGATCTGGAAATAAATTGACTTGGTTGATTCTTCAGCTTATGATTCTTTCATGTTGCTTAGAAGCTCTACTTATTTACTCTGTTTTCATTTCAATATCTTGGTTATCAAATTAGCTTGACAATGTGCTGAGAAAAAACCAGCAATCCAGCATGGGTCTTTCTTGAATTCTTTTTAAATACCCACTTTGTTCTCATTGCAGGATCCTTGCCGTCCAAATGTTAAAAATGCAATCCAACTTTGCATAAATGCTGGTGTTAAGGTATTTGTAGTGTGTTTTTCATTTGTCATATATCGCATCCAGCATACAATGTCAGATTTGGTTGATTGTGTGCTTTGTTTTCTAATAAATCTTGCGTAAAATGTGAATTGTCTAGACCGTTTCGATCTTCACTACAAACATTACTTTGTTTATTTAGATTTTGAATTCCAGTCTGAGGGTGATGATGATGCATGTTGCATACTATCCTGTCACTTATGCTCCAGTATTACTGTAACTGTTATTCCTGATTAAAATAAATTGTCTGCGTCAGGCCCATTGCCCATTTACATATACAACCTTCTCCCTTCTGTCCCTATGTTGTAGTAAGGTAGGGCGGTCTGCTTGAGTTGCTCAATTGTCAGTATGTGAGTGGAATTTTGTTTGGACTAGTATTGGAACAATTCTTTTTAGAAAAAACAGAAGAAAAGATAAAAAGAATCTGCTTTAAATGTAATTTATTGCTAGTCCTTAATTTGCAAAAGTTTGTGAGGCAGTTCTTTTTCTAGTATAATTACCCTTTCTTATGGTTCTGTTTCGTTGTATGTTTTTTGGGGGTATGATGAGCATGTGAATTGAAAATTGTTTTCCCAAGGGTTGTTGTGTAGCTTGGTCTTGAAAATATATTATGCTTCTCTCCTAAAGAGCGGACCCTTAAACAATTTGGGATCCTGGAGCCTCTGTTTTCGATCAAATGTTTTGTATTGTATTATACCTTTTCATTTACATGGTTTTTACTCAAATTTCATGCATTCCCTTTTCAATTAAAAAGGTAATTGTGTGATCCTGGATGATGTAGCATATGCACATCTTAATCTGGGTTAACAAATAGTTTTAGTAATTTTTTCAAACGCTTTATATTTTCTTTCAGTCATTGTATTCGTAATCGTCAACCAGATGATATACCATTTCAAAGATGTTTGTAATTATAACTTGCTCAATTCACCTGGTTTCATCGTTTTGTAAAAGAGTACGTCTTCTACGCCAATATGGTGACTTGTACTTCTTTTTATACTTTTAGAAGATATTCTCCAGGGATTCTTTGGTGAGAAATTTCCCATTATATTTTTGGAGTTTTTACTTGGGAAATTAGATTATTTTTTCTACAATCAGAGACATTACTTTCGTAAAGGGCTTAAGGTGGGGGGGAACTTCATATCATAAGCTACATTTCACAATATATGTATTTTTTTTTACAAGTCATGCATTCTTCATTGTAATGAACTAATGATATGTGCGTCTATTATGTATTATAAATAACTATGAAATATTGTATGATCTCACAGTTGGTTATGTTTGTATTACCTCTCGTTTGGGTTTGGGTGGGGGTCAATATAGGTAAGAATGGTCACCGGTGACAATCTTCAAACAGCAAGAGCAATAGCTTTAGAATGTGGCATACTAGGGTCAGATGCAGATGCTACTGAGCCAAATCTCATTGAAGGGAAGGCATTTCGTGCTTTGTCAGAAGTGCAAAGAATGGATATTGCAGAGAAGATATCGGTATGATTGAAGCATTAAATTTTCTAATTGTAGTTTCTGTTCATGAACTTGTAATTGATCTTCTATTTGGAAACTGGTTATGTTATAAACTGGTCATTGCCATATGATGTACAGGTCATGGGAAGGTCGTCTCCTAATGATAAGCTGTTACTTGTGCAAACATTGAGGAAAAGGGGACATGTTGTTGCTGTAACTGGAGATGGCACTAATGATGCTCCTGCTTTACATGAGGTTTGATATGACAATATCGGAGTTAGTAGATGGATGATAGAAGTCTGTAAACCTTAACCTGCTAACCATACTTGAATGTGGCAGAGAAGTAGAATTTTGGTGTTCATTTCATTATTGATGACTCTACCTACCAGTACGTTCTCCCATATTGAAACTGATAAATAATAATATGGCATGGTTATCTGGTGGAATTATACTCCGTTATGTGGTAAAAATTATGAGATATTATTGGAAGACACATGGTGGACCTGGAGTATTTTGCTTAATGTGAAACCATGGTCTGGTTGATTTTGACTTCTATTATCAGTTTGTTTCGTCTCCTTTGATAGCATATCTGTTTTATCTCTTTCTTGACAGTATTGTATCTTTCTACTAAGCTAAGATTTTGCATGCAATCGTTATGGACTGTAGGCTGATATTGGTCTTGCTATGGGAATCCAAGGAACAGAGGTTGCAAAAGAAAGCTCGGACATCATTATATTGGATGACAATTTTGCTTCGGTTGTAAAGGTTAGTCTGAGTTAAGGATGAGTGCAGGGATTGAAGAACACCTAGTTTTTCCTCTTTTGCGAGAGTTTCAATGATACTACAGAGATTGATGTGTGCCTGAACATGACCCCTGAAGTATATTATGTCAATGAAACTGTTTTCAGCTTTCTGATTTTTGGAATGACATATAAATGAGCAGGTTGAAGTTAGCTACGCCTATTTTTTAAAGTAAAAGTATGATGTACCTTGTCTTGTACTGTAACAATGTTGTTGGTAGACTCGGTACCAACCACAAACCAAGTGTGGACCCTCATAAATTGAGGAACATATGGCCACAGGCATACATTTGGTGTGTATTATTCCCTTCAGAAATACTATAAATAAATGTACATCTGGTAAGTTTCTCAATTGGATTGGAGAGAAAAGTCGATGCAATATTGAGATTGTATATGAGATATGTTCGCTAATCCCTTGGGCTGTGTAGGCATACAAGTTCAGTGTCATAGTTCTTATATATCTTCTTTTTTAGATTCACAAGTTAATTGTGCGCCATTCTTGACTTGTTTATAATAGGATTCCTCAGCAACAATCACAGAATTCATTTGTTACTACTTTGGACAATCAGTAAATGTATTATTTTTGAAACATGCAGGTTGTTCGATGGGGCCGATCTGTATATGCTAATATTCAAAAGTTCATCCAATTTCAGCTGACGGTAAATGTTGCAGCTCTTATAATTAACGTTGTGGCTGCAGTTTCCTCTGGAGATGTCCCACTAAATGCTGTGCAGGTTTTTCCTCTCTCTCTCTCTCCCTCTCTCTCCCCCTCTCTCTCCTGCTCTATATATCTGTATGTATTTATATCTTATCTATTTACATGTATGTATGCATAGAATATAGATGGCATGTGTTTGTGTACATCACTGTACTTATTTATCTGTCCAGCTGCTTTGGGTGAATCTTATCATGGATACTCTTGGAGCACTTGCACTTGCGACTGAATCCCCAACAGATCACCTCATGCAAAGACCTCCAGTTGGTCGAAGGTTAGACTTCTTTAGATGTTGATAACCACACACATATGATGTACAAGTGATACAGACTTCTTTATAATTTCGTTAGGATTGTAATCGAATTTTGAGCTTTGAGTTTTTGTTTGTGTTTACTCCTTCAAATAAAACATAGTTGAGTTGTGTTTACTGGTAACATCGTCGATCTGATATAGCATGCTAAAAGTATGATATCCTCCCTATATTACAGAAAATTTATGAGTTTTCAGCTGCTGAACGTCCGCTTTTGACACCAAACCTTCACATATCAATTCCTAATTCAACCCTACTCCAACCCCAAGATAATAGCCTTCTGATATTTAATTACCTAAAGCTGTTCTACATCAATAGGCACCAGGAAGGTAACTGTGATTGAGTAATGCATAGCTTTTGGTAATAAGCAATTTAGGGGTAATAGCCTTCTGATATTTAATTACCTAAAGCTGTTCTACATCAATAGGCACCAGGAAGGTAACTGTGATTGAGTAATGCATAGCTTTTGGTAATAAGCAATTTAGGGGTTGTTTGATAAAACTGAATGAAAAAACCCTAAACCCTAAATGATAACGAAAATCTGAATGAACTGAAAAGGCAGAAGCTCTAAATGAAAATTGAACAAAAGTGTTTGATAAAATATCTGTATAAAACAACTGAATGAGTATATTTTCCATATTAACCCTCTAATTTTTTTTAACATGTTTTTTTTTTAATTTTGAAAAGTTATTAACATAATAATTTTAGTTATCCAAAGTGCAATTTTATTTTTATTATTTTCTTAACATACATAAGCAATCATCATTAAAATCTACAAATTTATTTTAAATGAACTTGAATATTTTTATTTAAATGAGTTTGTGATACTTGTAATTTTTTCATATTTATATATTCTTAGAAGTATTTCATTTGAAAATCCAGACACATTATTCTAATATTTAAAAATAGATGTGACTAATCAATGGCAAATATCAAGCAATTTAGGACTGTGCATGGCACGTTATAAAACTCATTTATTTTCTGCAATTAATTTGCAACGGAATCAAGTCATGTACATGATGATTCACGGTTGAATATCTGTCTCCTTTTCCTTTTATTGAATGTCCCCTTGGTCACTGAAGCTTGAAGGCCCTGAACTTCCTCCCTTGCTGCTGTGTCGATGCCATCTATTTATTCAATTGATGGCTCTCTTCTCAGTTAATATATGACAGATCAAGTGTTGGCTGAAAATGGAATTGTTGCGAATTGTTAGGTCTGATTATAGGTTTCAAGAAATGAAGGCGGTGATGATGGTGAACCCAGATGGGTGTTATGATGAAAGATATTACGACAAAGATGATGAAAGGAGGAAGAAATATATCACATGTTATTTGTTTTTAATGGTTAGGTTATTTCAGTAAAAAATCCATTAGGGGAACTTCTGACCGAGTAAGCTACAATTTTGAGACCAACCGATCTAGACTAATTCAGACGTCATTCAGCCAGAACAGTGTGTACAAAACAGCCTCAAAATCTTACCAAATCAGATTTGTGGTCAATAAGACCCATCCAGATGCAATCAAACTAACAGTCCCTTAGTCTCCTCGATTTGTTTGTTTGGAATCTGATTGGAAAAGATGTGGCAATGTGCTAAAAGCATAAGTAATAATAGTTATTCTATAGATTGATTGGTAATATACAAAAGATTTTTATATTTGATTCCTATAATCATCAATTGCTAGAGATAGTTATTCCCCATGGATCCACCACGAAGTGTGATAAAAGGTTTTGGTTATAGGAGTAATATCTATTAGTTGCTTCATACGAAAAAGTGAATGTTATAAGAATATCGTTTATATTTTTACTCATTTAAGAAATGCTCAATTGATAATTACAATGGCATTGATAATTTCTTCCGTGACTCTTTTCTCAGAGAACCTCTCATAACAAATATCATGTGGAGAAACTTACTGATCCAGGTGTTCTATCTATACTTGTGGCAACTATAATTTGTCATCACAAACAAATAATTTCAATACAAGAAAAGTATAGGTTTGAGTTAATCTTTTCTAGAAATGATGACTCTTGATTTGAAATTACAGGCTCTGTATCAAGTCTCCGTCCTCCTTGTCCTTAATTTTCGGGGAATAAGTATTTTGAATTTAAAGCAGGAGAATAAGGACCATGCTGTTAAAGTGAAGAATACGTTGATCTTCAATGCATTTGTTCTGTGTCAGGTAAGTCTACTTGTATAAGCTACCTTTAAATTGTGATCTAAGTGAAGAATACATAACCTTTAAATGCATTTGTTGTGTCAGGTGTGTCTACTTAAATAAGATTAGCTGTAGATTTAATATATTGGGATTCAGTGCAATCAAATACTTGCATTATTTTTTGTAACTGGTATTTTCTCTTCCCAAATTATGGCACATTTAGGATTGTCAGCTAAAAATATCAGGTACTGTAGTAAGCAGAGCTGTTGCTAAAAATAAGTACAAATTGAAAAGAACATTATCTTACCGTTCTTCCTTTACTTGACCTAATTAATGTTCTTTTCAATTTGTACTTATTTTTATCAAGTTAAATTATTAGTTATGGTGACGAATCCATGTTAACTGATAGCTACTGTTAGTTTGTCTTTAATAAAATTGTAACAAATATACTATCTGCACATGCAATTTTGATGGAAAGAATGTCAGCTCTGAAAGTAATAAATCTCTATTCACATACATTGAACTGAGCTCTGACCGAAGTCTCAAAAATAAATGTTTTTGGTAGCTTTTGTTGTGCTCAAGTAGTAAACCTTCCATGTGATGGGAGAAATGATATTCAGGTTGGGGAAAGATGCTGTTGGCACAATTGCTCTGTCCCCTGAGCCCTTTTCTTTTCTTTTGTTCAAGTAATTGATGGCAGATCCTTTTGAACTGCAGTTATTTAATGAATTTAATGCACGAAAGCCTGACGAGATTAACATATTCAAAGGTGTCACAAAGAATCGTCTCTTCATGGGGATTGTGGGATTAACTCTGGGTCTTCAGGTGAACATCCATCTCCCTCTATCTCTTTGTTGGTTTGTGTCTGTTGATTATCGTAAGAGTGAAGCTTAATTCACAGGCGCACTTTCCTTGACATTTTTTCTGTTTCTTTTCTTTGTTGCAAGGTCATCATTGTAATGTTTCTTGGGAAATTTACTTCAACCGTTAGACTTAGCTGGAAATTATGGCTCGTCTCCATAGCCATTGGCTTCATCAGGTGAGCCTGTTTTTTATTGTCAAGTTATATTGAAGGTTTAAACATACTTTGAGTCGTGTTTGGTATCCTAGCTGGTAAACCTTTACTCGACAATGGTTTTCCCCCTTGACAGTATCAGCTCAAGATTTTGGTTATACTGAATCTATCATTAACATTCTCTATTTCATTTTCTGGACCAGTTGGCCTCTTGCTGTTATTGGGAAATTGATACCTGTCCCAGAGAGACCGTTTAGCGAGTTCATCAGAAAATCATCAAACGAAAGAACTTCCGGAGGTGAGAAACCTATTTTTTATTAATCAATCTAGTAATTATGGTGGCCTTTAACTTCACTTTCTTTGCTGCTCAGGTTCTGTTAGTTGAAGACGGGAGATAGCTGGTGAGGCACCACCTGGTGGAGGATTAATTTTTGTTATGTTTTCCCATCCTTCTTATTTACAGGGTGACAGTAATCTAAACATAAGTATGCATATACAGCTTCAATGCTAGCATAGTGAAACGTACAGCAACTTTACACTAACAAACAGATGAAATGTTTTACTGGAGTGTGATTGAATGTAAAAATTACATATCCTCTTCAAAGTGTGTATGATAGATGCTTTCTAACAAACATGTGGAATGTCTTACTGGCAGTTTTGCTTGAATGTAGAAAAGTACAGATCATCTTCGAAGCATATGTGATGGATATTCTGTTTTGATTTGTTCATCTTTTGTTTTATCAGCGTTCTTCTTTGAGCTTCTTTAATCATATTGCAGTGGCCATACTAGGAAAGTCGTCAATCTTGTATCATTGGTTTAGTGCGATCTGTTGATGAATGTTATAGGGAATTGAAATTTTCAAAAGTTAAATTGATATACGTCCACAAGGTTCTCACGACACATGAGATGCACTTTAATAAGTTACCAAGAACCAAGTTATTTTAAAAAAATTATTGTGCGTACAACAACAACCCTATGTATTAATACTGATATATTACAACGCAAGAAACGATCTTAAATTTATTTATTCTAAGTCAATTTTATTATAATAAAATAAAAAGCGATCTCAAATTCAATTATTCTGAGTCAATTAATAAAATTTGGCTTAACCCAATTTAAATAAAGTTGAAACTTCTTCTCCCATAAAACTCTTCTTTACCTAATAAATTAGATATTTATGAATTAATAAAATTATACTTATAATATATAAAAAAAAATTATAAAAAAATTCAAACTTATAAAAGTAAAATGTAAAACGATTCTTCCAATTGGAAAAATCGCATGTAAAGCGATCCTTTTAATTGGTACATAAAAATCACATGTAAAACGGTCCTTCCAATTGGTAGCTCTTTCTTCGCTGCTTAGATCAATTGTTATGAGTTGGCTCGGAAGGGCTCGATTAACCTGAAAAAATTGCTGAGTTATCTCGGTCTGAGTTGTCTCAATCGGTTGTTATCAGTCGGCTTGGTTAACTTGGAAAAATTGCGGAGGTTACCTCGGTGTTATGAGTCGGCTTGGTTGCAATTCACCCCCTCTTCCTCTCCCGTTTCCAGTTTCCTCTTCATTAATTAGAAGAAGAAAACTGTCGCCCACCTCTCCCTCCACAAAAACTCCAATTCCAGCACCAAACCGTAGTTTTCAATTTCATACTCAGAACCCCAATTCAACCCATCAATTTCTCACAATACCCTTTAGCTCACCCCAATTCGAAATATATGGGTCTCCAATAAATTTGTTGGTTCCTTTTTGTTCAAATTCGACCCCTTCAGTTTCTGTCGGTGAAAATTTCGATGTTGAATTGGGGCGTATGTTATCGTTGTTACCGAAAGAGATCCGGTGTAAAATTAGCGAGCACCTGGGGCGCCATCTATTGATTGAAGTGGTTATGGATTTGGGGCGGAAGTCGCTCGCTCGGTTTCCGTCCGGTGACTTAGTTTTATCCGATTCTTTGGTGAACATAATTCTTGCTCACCACGTCTGATGAGTTGTAAATTGGCATTTTAGGCGTTATTGGGATGTGGGTTACTTGGATTTATGAGTTTTATGAGGCTCAAGATTTTGAATAATTGTTGTGGTATCATGAGTGTGATTTTTAATTTATTGGGCTGGTTATTTGCTGTTCAGTGTATTTAGATGCAACATCAAAAATGGAGTTTATTGTGAGTTTCTCTCTCTATAAACCCTCCGATTTCTTTTTTTCTTTTTTTGGCTTAAAAAACCCTCGGATTTCTTATTTGCCTTAATATAGTCAAATTCGCCATAGAGCAGAGAGTTTAAAGGATTTAACCAGTCTGATAGTAAATGCAAATTCACAGAAATTGTTATATCGTGATTCGTGAAAGAGAAAGTACACTTTATAGGGCTTTTATTTGTAATTTTAACTCGCATCATAGCTTTTTATGCTTTATTCTACAGAACTTTAGTTGTGTAAAGTTTAGTGATCTACCATTTGGTTATTGACAATGTAATAATTAGATTTGGTAAAAAAAAAATCGGGTTTGTGGGCCGGGTCGGATTGGTCTAAAAAAATTAGGTTATGGACTTTCATTTTTTAACCTAAAAAAAATTGGACATTTTAGCTCGGCTCGCAAGCAGCCCGACCTGTGGCCCAATTTTTTTCTTCTTCTTATTTTTATTGTTTGATATTGTTGACAAAAAAAAATGTTAACTTAAAAAATGAATCAAGTAGGGAATTATAAAAAATATATGAGTAAATTCTAACATGTGATCTCGAATAATAATACAAAAAAAAATTATGAATATTATATATATATTACCTTTAGTCTTTCTTTTAATCTCTTATCTTTAATATTAATATTATATACATTTATCAATTAATTAATCACAAGATTAGTTAAATTTTAATTTATATGACTATAAAATTAGTGATTATTTTATTTACTAATATTATTAAATGATTATGTATAAATTATTTGTTATAATTGCAAATAATTAGAGTTAATATTTATTTTAAATTATGTATTATAGTTGTAAATATATATATATATTTTTTTTAAAATTATTTTTTGTAAAAAAATATTTTAAAAAAAACTTAAATGACCCGCGGGTCAGGCCTGGCCGACCCAGGCGGGCCACGGGCTTAAGATTTTTAGCCCGGCAAATTTCGGGCCTTTTTAGCCTGGTCCAAAATTGGCTCAATCGCCCGTTTGGGCTGGCCCAGCCCGTTTGTCATCTCTAGTAATAATATAGAGCCTATATGCAACGAAAACAGACTGAAAAAATTATACTTTTTTGATTACCTTTGAAGCATATACCTACGACAACGAACGACAAGAATCTCATGCACAACAAACAATATTCTCAGCGATAATTTAGACTACAAATGAGTACTAAATTTATCTTTCATAATTTGAGAAGTTACAAACTTACAAAGATTCACTAATGACTTCCAAAGACTTATAAAATACTCTCTCTTTTACTCTCAAGTTACTTTGTTACTTGGTATCTCAAATGACTAGTATTGCTCTCCTTTTATACTACTCTAAGAAAAGTAGCTTATGTAACTCCCAAAGAAATTAAGAGCATGTAACTTATGTAATTCCCATATAGAATTAATAGCATGTGCAACTCTTATGCATGTAACTCATGTAACTACCAAAAGAGAATTAAGAGAGACCAATACACATATTCATTGTATATAGACAATGAACTATGTGGTTATGCCCATCGTGTCACCCGCTCCATAGGCGCTTCGATTTAAGTCCATAAACCAACAGACAAACTTCAAATAAATTAGTAAGAATTAGAGCTTAAAAGGGTTGGTGAACTTCAACTGTTGGTGTACATTTGGGTAAGTGCAGATTATAACTAAATTCCAGTCCAGTTTTGAATTGATGCAGATTTTTGAAAACAAAAAACTAATTAAAAATTCCCCCCCTTCATAATTATTTTTTTTGACAAGCTAAATAGAGATAGAATAAGCAATTCACTACAATTCCAAGTTCATTTGTGCAACCATCAATTTTCTTAATTTTTCGATCCTTGTGTTGAAATGTTTGCTCTTTCGCCAAACGTATGTGTATTTTTGCATTTTTTAATTATTTGGTGGATGGGTACGTAGATTAGTGAGCAATTCTCTTTGCATACGGGTGATTTTAAGATGTACTTTAGGTGTTCGATCGAATGCTTAATATATAATATATTTTTTTTTATCTATTTTTTGCTTTAATCTGTTTTGAGAAAAAAGAGGTGGGTCAAGTTAGAAACCATCTTCTCAGTTGTCTCCATAATCATTTGTATAACGATATAACCATTTGCATATAGAGTTATGTTTTGTGGATAGTCGGGTTGATCTACAAGTTACACATTCATATCAGTGTATCGCTGTTGCCCAAGAGTGATTCATTTTACATTCTAAAGTAATTAATTCAAGTTATATGTAAGACCCCGAATTTATGAAATACAAAATTTAATTTTTCTTCATATATATTTTTCCTGAAACAGTAAATGGTTAAATTGACAAAATTGAAAGTTAAGGATGTTATGTGCAAATTTTATTTTATCGGACAATATTCTTTTTGTCGGGGAATATTCGTTTTGTCGGGGAATATTCGGGCCGTACGACGGCGCCGAAATAACAAATTATTTGTGGACCCCACAACGGAATATTTGTCGGATATAGAAAACGACAGAAGTAACCTTTTTAAATAAAAATAGTCAACGGTGTTAACTGTTAAAATACCGGTGATAAAAGAATAATAGCATACGGTAATTTATGGTATTTTCTGTAGCACACGGTACTCTACAGTAGCACACGGTATTGCACAGTGTCTCATATTATTGGTCTGATAATTGACACCGTAATTGTTACGCATCATTTCATAAATAATTGTCACTGCATAATATTTTATATTATCAATTCAATTATTGTTGCTACACAGTATTTTGCATTATTGATTCAATAATTGTCATTACACTGTATTTCATATCATCGAGTCAATAATTGTTGGTGCACTGTAGTTTAAAATTATTGAATCTAATAATTGTCACAGTAGCAAATACACTATAATTTATATTATTAAATTAATAAAAATATGTAACGTGTTTCTTACATTATTGTGGTAACATTATTTTATATGTTGGACTCACAGGAAGAATAAATAAATAAATAAAAAATAAAATAATTAATTTTACTATTTGAAATAGTAACGTGAATAGTGACGTGAATAGTGACGTGAATAGTACGTGAATAGTAAGAAACATGTGGGACCCATTGTGGGGCCCACATGAAATGTGAGAAATGTGAGAATTTGCTGAAGAGTTGGTGGAGGCTGCGCAGCAGCCTCTGCTGAATTTTTTTCTGTTCACCTACCACGCATAGTAACTTATTTTCTCCTATAAATAGCTTGCTCAGCTGAATAGAAAAATCACACCTAAAACATAAAATTTTTCTATAAGAATTTTATGAGTTTTCTCTGAGAATAGTAAGGTTATTTTGAGAGTTTGAAAGCCAAAAGGAGTGCAGGAATTTTTCAAGTAAGTGTTTTATTAAAGAGTAGTAATTTCATAAATTCCTATTTTTCACGGTATTCACAAATCTTCCTTTAGAAGACTCTTCTTTGAGAAGATTCATTTTTAAAAGCTTTCTTTGGAAGATTTATTTTGGAATATTATTTTAAAAACTATTTTAAAGTTGTTATATTATACTACAAAAATTATGTTAAATATATATAATTTTGATAGTTCATAATATACGAGTTATCATATACTTTGAAATTTATATGTGGTAATTACTAATTATATTAAAAATATATAGGTTGATCAATCTCATTTAAATCAATATCCAGTCACGTGTTAAGGTAAGGGGTATCACTCTTTTCATCATCATAAATGGATATTATTTTCTTTCTTACTTGAAGGGATTATCATTCTTTGATTCTCGAAAATAATATCGTTTCTTTCTTGTGCCATTTATTTCCATGTATTAAATTGTGGGAATAACCTTACGGCGCGGTTTACCGCCTGTTGGTGAATAACCTTTTGTATTCATTCCTTATTAATCTTTGAGAATAACCTTACGGTGCGGATTATCGCCTGTTTGGTGAATAACTCTTCGTGTTCAAATTCTATTAAATTGTGGGAATAACCTTACGGTGCGGATTACGCCTGTTTGGTGAATAACTCTTCGTGTTCAAATTCTATTAAATTGTGGGAATAACCTTACGGTGCGGATTACGCCTGTTTGGTGAATAACTATTCGTATTCAAATTGATGGGAATAACCTTACGGTGCAGATTATCGCCTGTTGGTGAATAACCCTTGTTATTTGTCTCGTGTGGAAATAATTTGTCTACACGAATTATCACATGACACTTTTATTCCATATTCGTAAGTGATATCATTTTCCTTTATACTCATAAGGGATACCATCTTTTTCATCTTCCATTATTCAAACTTACTATGGTAAGGGATATTAATTCCCTTCACCTTTTGTTAATCAAACCTGCTACGGTAAGGGATATTATTTTCTTCCATACACCTAAATCGAAACTTATTATGGAACTATTGCTTCTATAATTCCTGAAAATATTATATGTTCCATAATAGTTGAATTTCATTAGTTCAACTGAACCTTCCTATTTTCTGAACATTTCTATTGAACTGTAATCGTTATTCTGAACTGTGGATCTTGAATATCATTTTTAAATTTCACTCCACATCATGTTGGCAATTTGGACATTATTTGAATCTGCACAAAGTAAACTTCCGATACTTATTGTTTATCCTGTTCTTCTGTTCATCATTTGTATCACTGTTATTTGTATTAATCATCAAGAATCAAGCTGTTGTGAATATCTGTGGCCGGGGGCACAGATGTGATATAATTGTTGAACAGATGATAGGTTAAAGGCGATATACTAGGTTAAAGGCGATACATCTGTTCGGTGTCTTTTATGACACGTGGTGAATGTTCTCTTTGGCCCGTAGTGCAAAGATGAACTGTTGGTTGGTATGATTATGACCAAAGGCTGAATCTGGTATAATCATGACCGTTGGTGTTATATTGAATGTCTTTGGCCCGTAGTGCAAAGACGAACTGTTGATCTGCATGATTATGACCAGGAACTGTGAAGTTGTATTATCTTGACTAATGGTATTTCAGATGATAAAAGTTGATGATATTTTTACTAAAAAGATAAGCGAATGGACATTATAGTCTGCATTATTCTTCTAATAGATTGTTCATTCCGCTGCTATTATTGATCTGAACGTTGTTTAAGAATTTAACTGCAGTTTTTGATATAAACCTTGTAGTCTATTGTATTCTATCAAGAACTCAACTGTTGAAGGCTAATGATAAATTATTCGTCATTATCTTAGTCATGATATTTCTTACTGGGCTATTTGAGCTCACCCTTTCTTTTCGTTCCATTGTTTTTCAACAGGAGATGAGAACGTAACGGGGTCTAGCCGGGGAATGGAGTGAGAGTGCGGGGATAGCTATCATAGTCTTCACGTGTTATAAAATAGTGTGGCAATAATAATGAAGACTTAGTTGTGTTGTATTATCCCCTGTATTGTTGTACGTTGTATTTCATTGTAATAATTTTGTTGTAGTCTTTTGACGACTCAAGTTTGGGCTGTGTGGGCCTAGATTTGGGGGCGTCACAGTTGGCATCAGAGCTTAGGGATATGGTCTTTAATGGAGATCTGGGGTTAGAACTAGGAGGGGAGAGACGAATAGAATCAGTCACTAGTGTGTCCTACCTAAATTAGATTTTATTATCTAATGAGTTGATTTGAATATAGGGACATGAAGTGATGAGTCAGTTTATTTGAACTAACATTTATTTTGTGACCACAGTTTAGTATGGCATCTGGAAATCAAGAGGTTAACTACGAAATACCCGAAGCGAATGTAGCCGAAAATCAAGAAGCCACAAACAATCCTCCTGCCAACTCAGGAAATAATATTCCTGATAACATGATGAATGATGGATTCTTTAGGAATTTCATGCAGTTCATGCAGAATCAGGCAAGAGGAAATCCAGTTAACAATAACGGTAGAAACGCTGGTAATTTGAGGATGATCACTGTCAAGCAATTTAAAGAATTGGGACCACCTGAATTTCACGGGAAGCCTGACCCACTCAAAGCGGAGGCATGGCTGAAGCAGACGACAAAAATACTTGATGTCCTACAATGCGCTGATGATCAGAAGGTGCCCTTTGCTACCTTTATGTTTCGAGGTGAGGCGGATCACTGGTGGGAAGCGGTAAAACGTATCCACCCTTCAGCACTTGAGATGTCTTGGACAGAATTCCAAGAGCTATTTAATGAAAAGTACTTCCCAGAAAGCATCCGCCATATGAAGGAAGTGGAATTCATTAAGCTGGAGCAGGGAAACATGACAGTTTTTCTCACTATGAAGCTAAGTTTGCTGAACTGTCTCGTTTTGCGACTCATCTAGTAGATGACGAAGCACGGATGAGTCGGATGTTCTTACGTGGTCTAAGATTCGAAATCCGTCAACAACTTAGCTCTCATAAATTTAATTTGTATTCAGATGTTGTTGATAGGGCTCAAAGGGTGGAGCAAACAGATGAAAAATTACAGCCAAGAGTCAATGATCAGAGAAATGATAACAACCACAGGAACGAGAACCATCGAGGAGGTAACCAACACTTCGGTGGTAATTCCACATCAAATAACAGAAGAGGAGAATCCAGTGGGAACAATTTCAAAAGAAAGAGATTCCATAATAATTATGGAAGGGCACCAGTACCAGCACCAGCACCGACCCCAGTTTCAAGGGGAGAAGATCGACCACCAGTGAGATGCTATAGGTGTGGTCAGGAAGGTCACATCAGCCCAAACTGTACACTGCAGTCCAAAAAGTGCTACAGTTGTGGGAAAGAGGGTCATCTTGCGCGATTTTGTCCTGCCACAAAATCAAGTCCAGCTGCAGTGATGATACCAAAAGCTAGCGCGGATAAGGAAAAATCTGTAGTTCAAGGGAGAGCTTTTGTTGTGACATCCCAAATGGCACGAAACTCGAACGAGGTGATAACCGGTAAGCTATTCATAAATTCTCGTGAAGTCTACGCTTTGTTAGATACTGGTTCTACCCATTCTTTTATCTCACCTGCATGTGCTCAGCGTTTAAACTTAACTCCTGAAAATTTGGACTTTGACTTATCAGTTGAAACCCCATTAGGAGAAATGACCATTACATCTACTGTCTATAAATCTTGCCTAGTTCAAATCAACAACCTCACATTACCTGTTGACCTTATTTCTTTGGAGATGCATGAATTTGATGTGATTTTAGGAATTGATTGGTTGACTACCCATCATGCTAAAATTGATTGTTTTCATAAGATTATTAGTTTTCATATTCCTAATCAACCTGTCATGCAAATTCAAGCAACTAAACCATTGAAATCTATAACTGTTATTTCTAGCCATAAAGCCATTCGTTTATTGAAAAACGGATGTCAAGCCTTTTTAGCTCATGTCACTGATTTGAACAAAAATACGTCAAACTTGAATGATATTCCCATTGTTAATGAGTTTCCTGACGTTTTTCCGGAGGAACTTCCTGGTTTACCCCCAAACCGTGAAATTGAATTTTGTATTGATCTTGAACCTGGTACCAAGCCCATTTCCAAAACTCCATACCGAATGGCTCCCATTGAACTTCAAGAGTTAAAAGTCCAACTACAGGAATTGTTGGATACTGGTTTCATTCGTCCGAGTGCATCACCTTGGGGTGCTCCTGTTCTATTTGTGAAGAAGAAAGACGGGAGTATGAGATTGTGCATTGACTACCGAGAATTGAACCATGTCACCATCAAAAACAGGTATCCGTTACCTCGAATTGATGACATGTTTGATCAATTACAAGGTGCTCAACATTTCTCAAAGATTGATCTCCGTTCTGGATATCATCAGTTAAAGGTTAAAGCTGAGGACATTCCAAAGACTGCTTTCAGAACTCGTTATGGGCATTATGAGTTTTTAGTCATGCCTTTTGGACTAACCAATGCTCCTGCAGCTTTCATGGACATGATGAACCGAATATTCAAGGAATATTTGGATCATTTTGTGGTTGTCTTTATTGATGACATCCTCATATACTCCAAAAGTCGTGAGGATCATGAACAACACCTGAGATTGATACTCCAGAAGCTCCGTGAGAACAAATTATATGCCAAGTTGAAGAAATGTGAGTTCTGGCTTGAGGAGGTCACGTTTCTTGGGCATGTGATTTCTAGTCAAGGAATATCAGTCGATCCTGCGAAGATTGAAACGGTACTAAATTGGGAACAACCCAAGACAGTAACCGAAGTCCGAAGTTTTCTGGGCCTAGCTGGTTATTATCGGAGATTCGTAGAAGGATTTTCTCGAATCGCCACTCCATTAACTCAGCTTACTCGGAAAAGCACAAAATTCATATGGAGCGAGCAATGCGAGAAAAGTTTTCAAGAGCTTAAGAGGAGACTTGTTTCAGCTCCTGTTCTGACCATTCCATCAGGATCGGGAGAATTTGTCATACACAGCGATGCTTCAGGCAAAGGTCTAGGCTGTGTCCTTATGCAACATGGAAAGGTTATAGCCTATGCCTCTCGACAACTCAAAGATTATGAGAAAAATTACCCTACTCATGATCTAGAGTTGGCAGCAGTCGTTTTCGCGTTGAAGATCTGGAGACACTACTTGTACGGAGAGAAAGTGGATATCTATACGGATCATAAAAGTCTCAAGTATTTCTTCACCCAGAAGGAACTCAACATGCGACAACGACGTTGGCTTGAGCTGTTGAAGGATTATGATCACACAATCCAGTATCACCCGGGAAAGGCGAACGTTGTAGCTGACGCTTTGAGCAGAAAATCTTATGCGAGTACAAGTGCACTGCTGACAACACAAAAGCGTATTTTGTACGACTTGCAAAAGATGGAGATGGAGCTAAAGACACCAGGGACCCACTCGAAGATTGCTCACGTGCAAGTAGAACCAGCTTTAATCGATAAAATTAAAGCTGCTCAAGCTACCGATCCGGAACTGATAAACATGATAAAGAAAGTACAAGAAGGTACCATTCCCGAAGCAAGAATCGACGAGAAAGGAATACTTCGAGTCAACTCTCGACTCTGTGTTCCTAACGATCCTGAATTAAAGCATAAAATCATGATGGAGGCACACAACACGCCATTTGCAATCCACCCTGGAGGTACCAAGATGTATCGAGATCTTCGACATACATTTTGGTGGAACAATATGAAAAGGGAGATTGCAGAGTTTATCTCAAGGTGCTTAACTTGTCAACGTGTCAAGGCAGAGCATCAAGTACCTAAGGGTCCTTTACAACCACTTGAGGTTCCCGAATGGAAGTGGGAACACATCAATATGGATTTCGTGACGGGTCTTCCCAAAGTTTCTCAAGGCTTAGATGCAATTTGGGTCATCGTAGATAGATTGACCAAATCCGCTCATTTCTTGCCTATACGAGAAAACTTTTCACTTGAACGTCTTGCCGGTATGTACATAAATGAGATCGTGAGATTGCATGGCATGCCAGTTTCCATAGTTTCTGATCGAGATCCTAGATTCACTTCACGCTTTTGGATCAGTCTACAAAAAGCTATGGGCACTGAACTACGTTTTAGTTCTGCATACCATCCTCAAACGGACGGACAATCGGAAAGGACGATCCAGACCCTCGAAGATCTTTTGAGACTTTGCGTACTAGATTTCAAAGGAAGTTGGGATAAGTACTTGTCATTGGTGGAATTTTCCTACAACAACAGTTACCAAGCAAGTATAGGTATGGCTCCATTCGAGGCTTTATATGGACGCAAATGTCGCTCTCCAGTATGTTGGAATGAGGTAGGAGAAGCAAAACTGTTGGGACCCGAGTTGGTACGCTTGACGACCGAAAAGATCCAAATGATCCGACAACGAATACAGACAGCACAAGAACGACAAAAGAGTTATGCCGATCTTCATCGGAGAGATGAGAGATTCAACGTCGGAGATCATGTATTCTTACGTGTTTCTCCATGGAAAGGGGTTACGAGATTCGGAAAGAAAGGAAAACTCAACCCTCGATTTATTGGCCCATTTGAAATCCTCGATCGGGTGGGAACTGTAGCTTACAGACTAGCCTTACCACCAAGTATGTCTCGCATCCATAACGTTTTTCACATATCTATGTTACGTAAATATGTGAAGGACCCAAACCACGTCATTGAGTTAGAACCAGACGTTATAGCAGAAGATTTAACGTATGAGGAAGTACCTGTTAAGATCCTAGATAAGAAGGAGCAGATCTTACGCTCAAAGGTTATACCTCAAGTTAAGGTTTTATGGAGGAACCAAGATATTGAGGAAATGACCTGGGAGCTAGAATCTGAGATGAAGTCTAGGTATCCATACCTCTTCGAAATGCCAGGTACGTCAATTTCGGGGACGAAATTTCATAAGGAGGGGAGGTTGTAAGACCCCGAATTTATGAAATACAAAATTTAATTTTTCTTCATATATATTTTTCCTGAAACAGTAAATGGTTAAATTGACAAAATTGAAAGTTAAGGATGTTATGTGCAAATTTTATTTTATCGGACAATATTCTTTTTGTCGGGGAATATTCGGGCAGTACGACGGCGCCGAAATAACAAATTATTTGTGGACCCCACAACGGAATATTTGTCGGATATAGAAAACGACAGAAGTAACCTTTTTAAATAAAAATAGTCAACGGTGTTAACTGTTAAAATACCGGTGATAAAAGAATAGTAGCATACGGTAATTTATGGTATTTTCTGTAGCACACGGTACTCTACAGTAGCACACGGTATTGCACAGTGTCTCATATTATTGGTCTGATAATTGACACCGTAATTGTTACGCATCATTTCATAAATAATTGTCACTGCATAATATTTTATATTATCAATTCAATTATTGTTGCTACACAGTATTTTGCATTATTGATTCAATAATTGTCATTACACTGTATTTCATATCATCGAGTCAATAATTGTTGGTGCACTGTAGTTTAAAATTATTGAATCTAATAATTGTCACAGTAGCAAATACACTATAATTTATATTATTAAATTAATAAAAATATGTAACGTGTTTCTTACATTATTGTGGTAACATTATTTTATATGTTGGACTCACAGGAAGAATAAATAAATAAATAAATAAATAAATAAAAAATAAAATAATTAATTTTACTATTTGAAATAGTAACGTGAATAGTGACGTGAATAGTGACGTGAATAGTACGTGAATAGTAAGAAACATGTGGGACCCATTGTGGGGCCCACATGAAATGTGAGAAATGTGAGAATTTGCTGAAGAGTTGGTGGAGGCTGCGCAGCAGCCTCTGCTGAATTTTTTTCTGTTCACCTACCACGCATAGTAACTTATTTTCTCCTATAAATAGCTTGCTCAGCTGAATAGAAAAATCACACCTAAAACATAAAATTTTTCTATAAGAATTTTATGAGTTTTCTCTGAGAATAGTAAGGTTATTTTGAGAGTTTGAAAGCCAAAAGGAGTGCAGGAATTTTTCAAGTAAGTGTTTTATTAAAGAGTAGTAATTTCATAAATTCCTATTTTTCACGGTATTCACAAATCTTCCTTTAGAAGACTCTTCTTTGAGAAGATTCATTTTTAAAAGCTTTCTTTGGAAGATTTATTTTGGAATATTATTTTAAAAACTATTTTAAAGTTGTTATATTATACTACAAAAATTATGTTAAATATATATAATTTTGATAGTTCATAATATACGAGTTATCATATACTTTGAAATTTATATGTGGTAATTACTAATTATATTAAAAATATATAGGTTGATCAATCTCATTTAAATCAATATCTAGTCACGTGTTAAGGTAAGGGGTATCACTCTTTTCATCATCATAAATGGATATTATTTTCTTTCTTACTTGAAGGGATTATCATTCTTTGATTCTCGAAAATAATATCGTTTCTTTCTTGTGCCATTTATTTCCATGTATTAAATTGTGGGAATAACCTTACGGCGCGGTTTACCGCCTGTTGGTGAATAACCTTTTGTATTCATTCCTTATTAATCTTTGAGAATAACCTTACGGTGCGGATTATCGCCTGTTTGGTGAATAACTCTTCGTGTTCAAATTCTATTAAATTGTGGGAATAACCTTACGGTGCGGATTACGCCTGTTTGGTGAATAACTCTTCGTGTTCAAATTCTATTAAATTGTGGGAATAACCTTACGGTGCGGATTACGCCTGTTTGGTGAATAACTATTCGTATTCAAATTGATGGGAATAACCTTACGGTGCAGATTATCGCCTGTTGGTGAATAACCCTTGTTATTTGTCTCGTGTGGAAATAATTTGTCTACACGAATTATCACATGACACTTTTATTCCATATTCGTAAGTGATATCATTTTCCTTTATACTCATAAGGGATACCATCTTTTTCATCTTCCATTATTCAAACTTACTATGGTAAGGGATATTAATTCCCTTCATCTTTTGTTAATCAAACCTGCTACGGTAAGGGATATTATTTTCTTCCATACACCTAAATCGAAACTTATTATGGAACTATTGCTTCTATAATTCCTGAAAATATTATATGTTCCATAATAGTTGAATTTCATTAGTTCAACTGAACCTTCCTATTTTCTGAACATTTCTATTGAACTGTAATCGTTATTCTGAACTGTGGATCTTGAATATCATTTTTAAATTTCACTCCACATCATGTTGGCAATTTGGACATTATTTGAATCTGCACAAAGTAAACTTCCGATACTTATTGTTTATCCTGTTCTTCTGTTCATCATTTGTATCACTGTTATTTGTATTAATCATCAAGAATCAAGCTGTTGTGAATATCTGTGGCCGGGGGCACAGATGTGATATAATTGTTGAACAGATGATAGGTTAAAGGCGATATACTAGGTTAAAGGCGATACATCTGTTCGGTGTCTTTTATGACACGTGGTGAATGTTCTCTTTGGCCCGTAGTGCAAAGATGAACTGTTGGTTGGTATGATTATGACCAAAGGCTGAATCTGGTATAATCATGACCGTTGGTGTTATATTGAATGTCTTTGGCCCGTAGTGCAAAGACGAACTGTTGATCTGCATGATTATGACCAGGAACTGTGAAGTTGTATTATCTTGACTAATGGTATTTCAGATGATAAAAGTTGATGATATTTTTACTAAAAAGATAAGCGAATGGACATTATAGTCTGCATTATTCTTCTAATAGATTGTTCATTCCGCTGCTATTATTGATCTGAACGTTGTTTAAGAATTTAACTGCAGTTTTTGATATAAACCTTGTAGTCTATTGTATTCTATCAAGAACTCAACTGTTGAAGGCTAATGATAAATTATTCGTCATTATCTTAGTCATGATATTTCTTACTGGGCTATTTGAGCTCACCCTTTCTTTTCGTTCCATTGTTTTTCAACAGGAGATGAGAACGTAACGGGGTCTAGCCGGGGAATGGAGTGAGAGTGCGGGGATAGCTATCATAGTCTTCACGTGTTATAAAATAGTGTGGCAATAATAATGAAGACTTAGTTGTGTTGTATTATCCCCTGTATTGTTGTACGTTGTATTTCATTGTAATAATTTTGTTGTAGTCTTTTGACGACTCAAGTTTGGGCTGTGTGGGCCTAGATTTGGGGGCGTCACATTATACCCCATGTAGACATGAATTGCATATTTACCATTACTTTGATATTAATCAACATTGACTTTGAAATTAAAATATATTTATTCATTTCCCATAAGTAACACTTACTGTGCTTTATAGTAGAACCATCCTTCTAAATTTATTGTCAAATGTTTGGATGAGAAGCTCTGTGCTGGTGCTAGAAATAAGAGTATATTTAAGGAAAAATTGGAGGGAATGTTTGATAAAGTATTAGTTTTGTTCAGATTTATACAGGTAAGCTGAATGCGTTTAAATAAAAAAGAATTTATTTCTTGTGGTATCTGATCAATGAGTTGGTTGTCAATGGATTAATAATTTAGGTTGTCTCATTTATATTATTTTGATTCAGGGTAAGTAGGGGCGGAGCCATAATTTTATTTCAAGGGGTGTCAAAATTATATATCAAAATAGAACCCGACGTTCTTTCAAACTTCGAAAGTCGTTTATGATTGATTCCATACTAAATTTCGTAACAATTTTCCTTTCAATATATAAAATCAAAGAGTCGATGAGAAAACCATTCTCCATCTTAGATCGAAACCTAATTTTGATGATATTCATAACTGAAAATGATCGTTCGGTAGTTGCAGAAGAAATTGGAAGAGTAAGCACGAGTTCGATCACTCTAAAAACAAGTTGGTAGACTGTTGATCTTCTAGTCCTTACCAACCAATGACATGGGTTACAAAATTTTGTGGGAGCCATTATGACATTAATTGTAAAACATGTAATTTTAAGTTATGGGTTTATTTAAGAGTAAGTAAGTAAGACTCATTAAAAATTATATACATACATACACAGCAGTTCAAGTAAAATCTTAAGTCTAAAGTCTTTTTTATTTAAGTAAAGTCTATTTTATTTTTTACTTTTATATTTTTATAGGGGTACCAAAATTCAAACATATAAAACATGTACTTAATTATATATATATATATAACAAAGAATTTTCATTCTTCAAAATTCAGGGGGTGCCATGGCACCCCAACTTAATAGGTAGTTTCGCCTATGTATTTGAAACTTTCTATAAAATGATCTTACTAAAAGACTACCGCTAGGAAAGAGTGTTTCTATTGACGCAAAAAGTCAATGATTTCTAAGATAAAGAATGTGAAAATTATTAAATATATTGGCTCTTTTTTTCTTTTTCTTTTTTTACGTAAGAAGAAAAAGGCATTATTATTTTAAAAATAAATTTTCTTTTACAGTTAAAAATGAAATGTGACAATCAATTTACTAACAAACTTGAAAAATGTTCAAAATATGTATCTCTCTTTAATTCTTTTATCTAATATTAATTGATCTCAATATTTAATCTAAAATTGTAGGCTATGAGTTGCTAAATAGATTATAAATTCATTGTTTAAATTAATCCGTATATTACACAAGATATCAAGTGTATGTAATTATGCATACATCATACATGTACAATTAATGCATATATTGAATATTTCTGACAGTAGTACATGATCTTTGGGACTAGTCAAGAATGGTACTCTTATTTGACTTTTGTTGTTTTTCTAGGCATTTGTTATAGGCATAAATGCATATTTCTTTCTCAATTTTTTTAGTAATAAATTTTAAAGCCTAAGTGATTCTAAATAGAAAAAGTATCGAATCTGTTTGTTCAATACATGATAAAAACCTTAATTAGTATGTGTTGTGTGCACCAAAAGGCAAAAGCGGATAGCGAGTGAGAGTTCTTTCTTGGAAAAATATATAAAAATCTATATTGAAATAAAAGGGGTGAATCAAATGTAACGGGTGAGGGATATATGCAAACCTAATATTCATAAACAATACATCTTTCTTTTCCGGACGGATGAGGGATATATATATATATATATATCAAACATTATTTCTCCTTTCTTAAGCATCACCACGTTCACACCATGACCACAAACAAAAAATAAAAGCCAACTTAACCTTGACACCAAGGAGAGCGAGTGCAATTATAAGATCCACAATGAAGCACCAATCCTCACTTGCACCCAAAAAGTTACAAGTTACAAGTTACATGCCTTTTAAATACATTAATTATCTTCAGACTATCATTCACTTGTTTGAGCAACTCCGGACATGATTAGATAATTTCCTTTTCCTCGGTGATTTCATTTTTTCTTGCAGAGTGTCCTCTCTTCTTTTTCAGAATTTAACTTGAACGGATTCCTTCTAGGTCGCTTGGTAGTGAACAAATTATTGTATTTCTCCAATACCCTGTCCTTTTCTTCAAGTAAGCCTAATATCTCATACGTATCAGCAACTCTCTGTACAACAGCTTTTTCACGGGGTTTACGATCAAAAGCTTCCACGCCCTTGAAAAGCTCAACAAAATTCTCCAGCATGTTGTTTTGATACTATATAGACATCGTAAGATTACATAACTGCCAAGGCACTGAATGTAAATCATGACCAACTTTCGTCACCCATATCTCGTGTGCTTCTTCTGCCCTGTGATCCATATCTAATGCCCATATTAACTGCCCATATGTTGCCATCGTGGTGCCCTGCCCTTTTGCTTATCATACATTTAATAACCTGAACAACTCTGTGCCATTGTTGCTCGTTCTCAAGAGTTTGTATATTTATCTTAATTGACCCAATAGGAAAGTTTTGTTCCCATGCAACCAAAGCATCTAGTACTGTAAACAGCTTCTTTACCGTCCTTAAGGTCAAGAAGTGTGCTCACCAGAAACTTGATCTTATCCTTTTTTTGGAACATTCTGTCCTATGCGGTGACTGCATATGGCGCCAGAACCATTCCCTGAATACTTGGACGCTGTTAGACTGTTAAACCGATCCTCATCTGATGACATTGAGTTTGCCTTGGACACTGTTAGACTGTTAAACCGATCCTCATCTGATGACATTGAGTTTGCCTTGCTTTGGTTGGCATTTCTATCTTTTACCATTGTACTACAACTGCAGCTCAAGTTCTGATCTCTAACCATTTCAAGTTGACTAATTTTTCTGACAAATCTAGCCATCACCGTTAATCTCCACATGCCCTTAACCTTGTGCAATTTTAAAGCATATCTACATGTTTGATTGCAATTAAGAGCCGGCAGTTGACCCTGAAACTAAGGTTCAAACCAAGTTAAATATGGAGACAAGACTCGAAAATCCTATCCAACAGTCAATAGGATGGCGCCAGAAAATTCTAGTGGAACAACATAATTATCAGAAATTATATTAGTATGTTTTTCCTTAGTAAGTTGCATCATTCCCGTTTCTGGAACACTAGCCCCACGAGGTCTAGGGTTTTAGCCGTGGAAGAAGTATAAGAAATTTAGAATGAAGTTAACAATTAGTGCTCTTTATGATGGCAAGTACAACATCAATTATATGAAAATTCCATCAATTACATAAAATAAAAATAATGAAAGCCTAAGCATGGCAGCAGCATTATTTATTCAACTCGTGAAGTGATAAAACACAATTAGGCAGGAGGGGTCATTCTACAACGGAGAATCCTTCTAGGCCAAAATTCCACATGTAACACTGAAAATAATGCACACTGAAAATATCTAAAGATTATAAGTTGCAAAAACAAGAAATATGAACTAGTTTACAGGACAAGGGAAAAGTGGGTAAAATTTCCTTAGAACGAAACGCGAAATTTCTATAAAATATTCAGCTGGGTGGGTGTTCCACTGTTGTGTTTATGCAAGAGATAGAGAACGTACACTATAGAGAGGCGGATACGGTGGTGGTGATGATGGTTCACAGTGGTCCAATGCCGGCGAATACAGTGGCAAATGTAAACCGAGAAAGGTGCGAATGAGACGGAGAGACGAGGACTAAAATAAACGGGTCGATATATATGGACTCCGCACGAATTAAAACCAGTAGGTCGGCAAGCCAATCACGGGCTCACTAAAGCCTCAACCCATACAAATTGCCAAAAATTTACCTCCAAAAAAGTAGAAATTGCCAAATTGGGTTATATTTCCGTACAAACATAAGAAAGAAAGAGTTTGTTTTTTTTTAAAAAGGTGAAGATTATTTAGGTTAACATATGCCTAATATATATATAATGCAATGTCATAGCTCAACCCTATTTTTTCAGGAGTAATCGTCCATTCCTATTTTTTAGGAGGCCACCCCTAAAATTTAACAATAAATCTTAACTATAAATAAAATTTTATTTAACCCTAACAAAAAAATCTATTTCACTTATATTTATATATAATAAATAAGATAAAATCATCGTTCAATCCTAAATTTTAAGAATGACTTTTCAACCCTAAAATTTATAGATATAAACACGTATAATAACCTTACCTTAAAAATTTTCTTAGACCCACTACCAATAAAGAAGTTCTATTTCATCTATATATAATAAATAAGAAAAAATTATGGTTTAATCCTAAATTTTAAAAGTGACTCTTCAACTGAAAAATATATATCTGTAAACACGTTTATTAACTTTATTTTAGAACTTTTCTTACCATTACCAATAAAGAAGAAAAAATTATAATCCAACCGCTATCATGACTTCTTCCACAACACTTATCAATCATGAACATCCAATCATCAAAATAACTTATCAATCATGAACATCTAATCATCAAAATTTTGAATGTACGGTAATTTATTTGATAATTATTTCGCACAGTTCTTTTAAATTTTTAATTCAATAATTGTGTCCTTTTTTTATATTAGTGAATGATGTTAGTTACATGCTATAACAATTTAAATGCTAAGAAGGTCATGGGGATTATTTATCTATTGTATTTCAACAATGTAACATTAGTATTTTCAAACAGTTTCAGTATAAGTAATTCATTAACAATTTTTATTTCAACCGTGATAAGTTACGATTGTATCTAAAATTCATAAGAAATAAAAAAAAAATGATTAAAATTTAAGAAAGTAATACATCATATATTTAAAATAAAATAAATCATATTTTTCAAGAAATAGGCGCTCAATTATTTTTTATCCTTTATTCAATTTAAAAAAAAATTCATCTCTATTCTTAATATCATAATTATGTACTTACCATTGGCTTAAATATATTTTACTATCCTCAACTGTTACTTTTCTCCACTTCGACGATTCACTTTTCAATTTTTTCAATCAAATGACTAAACTATTATTTTTTTTCAATTTCATCCAAATTAAACTACACATTAAAAAATTGGTGACGTGAGCATTCCAATGGGGCCATAGGCCACTTATATAGATTGCATATGTGGACATAATTAATAAATTTTTCTATCTATATTCTTATTGTCACAACTATGTACTTACCATTATCTCCTGTTTTCATATAATTTTTAATTTAGTTAGTGTTATGCAAAGTTCATATTATATTTAATTATATTAATAATTTATTATTATTAAATTATATAAATACTGTTTGAATTTAAATATAATTTACTATTACATAAATAGGTGAATATATGAATATATAAAAAAATCAATCATCAAATCCTATTATTTATATTATATAAATAGATGAATTATTATTATTAGTAGTTAATTTTTTTTCACAAGTCTCTTTAAAACCTTGAGAAAAACATCAAATTTAAACTTGTAAAAATAACAAATACCAGTCTTATCAACTCATGTCTTCCGCTGCTATTCACTGTTAAAAGTTTAAAGCAGAACTGCAACAGCCACATGGTAGCTCACATATGAAAACATGATACTTCTCTCAACCAAAACAACAGACTATGAGCCAGTAGAAAAGGCATCCAAAAATGCTTGGAGAAATTATAGTGCAGCTAATCAGAAATGCAAATTACAAAACAGGTAAATTTCAATACAACCCCAGAACCACACATGAAAATTCCGAAGTGGAGAAAGGAATTCCGTCTCTCAAATTTTATATTCTAAGATTTTCATGAAGTAGGCAATGGAAGTGGTGCATGGCCTTCTCAATTGCTGGCGCATACCGGCCACTGAAATATGCTGGTGATTCCAGTCCTTTCTGAACAGATTCACACAAAAAGACATCTTCCATCTAGAAATCCTCCACGACAATAGCATTCAATATTTAAATATTTGCATCAAATTTAATATCATCAAGGAATAGACAAGGTTTTTTACCTGCACCCTCTCACTATCTTCCAAACTACTCTCTACAAATACTGTGTCATCCTGCAATGACACGATGCAAATGGGCAAAAGGCTAATTTTATTGAAGAATAATAAAAAAAAAAGTGACGTCATTTTGGACAAAAATGTTCTGAACTAAAACTAATCCACTACTTTCCAATAATCCAAATGCTAAAAGCTACCATGTTATCAACACTGTTGTTTTTACCTTGAGCATTTTCTTTTGAAGTCAAGTGGATACTACACGGAGTTCAAAAAATTCAACAATTTGATTAAAAAGAACTTCTAAGACTGAGAGTGCTCTCACAACTGTAAGTTTCTAACTTCCCTGAATTTTCATCCTTAGGATTGTGTAGATTATACCATTTTCCCTTTTATGGAAAGATCAATCACAAGTTCTAGAGTGCTGAACTTGAATAAACACTGGATGCATCGATGAATTGTAATCTCAACATTCGCTGCCTGACCCTTCTTTGTTTAAGATATTAAGGATGATAGAAGGGACAGCATCAGTCAGACAAAGATTATGTCATAAATATTAAAATATATGGGTGGGATAACTTACAAAATATGACATCTTCTGAATGGTTAGATGAAAAGATTCAGACTAAAGAGAAGTTTATGAAAGTTGGGATGAGGGTAATTCTCTTTATGCATTCACATTTCTTCCCTAATATTCACCTTGTATAGAACCTGGGAGAAATGGCAGAGGACTGGTTCCAATCTCCATACTTGAGGCCAAAACTTACTTATCAAGAAAAATAAATTCACCTTGTATAATTTTCAATCAACAAAAAATGTGGAGGAATTTAATGCTTACTCAGTCCTCAATGAATTGAATTTTTGGATCTCCTGCACTATTCATTACTATCTAAGAGTTAAATGTAATTACACCACAAAATTAGACTTGTGTATGTAGCTATTACTACGCAAGAATTAAGTCATGTTAGACACATCAAATTTAGTTATTTAGGGAGGGCATTGATATCACCGGAAAGTTTCATTCTGTAGATAGTAGATAGTGAACTGTACTTCTGTATGTAGTTATTTACTATGCACGAATTAAGTCATGCTAGACGCATCATATTTAGTTTTAGGGAGGGCATTGGTATCAATGGAAAGTATCAGCCTGAAGATATTGTACTGTATAGGTGGAAATAAAGGTAAAAGTTACCTTTAGAGAAGCATCAAGAAAGTAATCAAATATCACTTTGCATTTCCGTGGTCCTAGTGGAAGTACTAGATTAGTGTCCATCCAGGGCCCATACCTGAGATCTCCCCACCAAGCCCAAAAATTATATATTAAAAAAAAAAAGAACAAAAGAAAGAACAACAAAAGGAGATAGATGAGACAAGAACAACAAAAGCAGATCAAATAATGCAGCACTGACCTATTAATCATGAAATTTGGATAAATGAAAGCATATAAAGCTTTTGATCCAAGCCTATCAACATTCTCTTGACCACTGTCACATCTTTGGATGCTAACCTTCTCAAACATCTACTTTATCGAAATGGCAGAGTTATATATCAAAGAGAAAGTCATCATATAATAGGGAGCTAGAAAACCATTTGAGGGTAAAAATCAGATTGTAATGTGCAAAAATGCAAGTCTTTGAATATTGACACTGCCATTATGTTGTAAATAATGTAGAAGCCAAGTACCAGAGATACCAGAAAGGTGAACTAAGTAGTGAGCATACTGTGGTGGAATAGGACTCAAGCTTAAGACCAGATGCGAGACCTTTATGCGCATATGGTACATGATAACCACCATCTAAGTAGTTGTCACAGAACACCTGCAAGAAAATTTAAAGAAGTTTTGAGTCATCCATGAAAACTTGAAAAGTACATTTTGCCAAAATAACTGTATAAAACCAATGCCCACTAGGCGCACTACTAATATACAGCCTGCTTAAATTTCATACAGAAGAACAGTTGCTGCCAAAAAAGTAACGACTGAATGTAAGAATGGGCTTCTTATCAATTAAGGCATGGCCTCAATTTCAAATGAATTAAGAAGAGAATTTAACCTTCCAGTTGCATTCGATGGTATATTCACGTCTGCAAAGATAACTCAATGAGGAATCTACTCCATTGACACTCAGGATTTCTGATGCGCTACCAAGCCATTCATTTCCCACATTGTAATCAGACTCTTGTTCAGGACATATCTCCATGTCCAAATTGAGAAGAACAAATGGCCCCCAAATAGCTACTTTGAGAGGAACCAGTCCAAAATCCTAATCTCCAGATGGCCAGAAAAATCTCCAAAATTATTTTTTCAATCGAAAATTGCGGTACAAAATCAAGGATTAGATTGCTAACATAATAAAATTTACTGCATACATTAACATTGAAGTTCTGGATTCCTGTAATTCTAGTTGCCTTGAGAAGTGCTCCATCCAACCCGTATGTCCATCCCTACAGAAGATTATTCATTTGCTTATTTTCTCATTTTTCAGCAGTAAAATATGTATCTGTTTACTTACTTAAAAGATAGAAATTAGAGGCTGAACAACATAATACTGAACTATATTAATGGACATCATCTGTTAAAACTTCTAATAACTTCATAATTCAGGGTCCATAAATTGGCTTACAATTTTTATAAACAAACTTCTTTACCACCATAATTATACAAATCAAGAGACAATAACTTGAATGAGAACTAAATGATTTAAGCACATCAATAACAAACCATACTTTTATAAATTATTTTACAGGGCAATATCCAAAGTAGTTAAGAAACACCTTTTGTTACCCACACAAACTAATATAAGTCACAGAAGAGAAAACTGAACACAGATAACTTTTCTAAATGCAGAACATTATTCCATGCTGGAAAATATGTGCCTTTCAGTCAAAATCTAGTCTGCCAGCTTCAGCATAGAGCATAGCAACTCTTAAGTATTGTCATGATTATGAAATTTTGAGTCAGTCTCATTCCAAATAATTTCAAGTCTTAAAAGTTATGTACCGTTCATTGCTAGCTCTTTGCAGGGAACAAGTTAAAAGTAGAAAATGAATATAACTAGTTTTAAGATGTAACTGCAACCAGCAGATCCGTATGTAAATACATTCAATATTAAGCAATACTATGCATATCATCATTGACCCTAATAACTTCAACAATGAATACAAAAGCCCAGTGACTTATCAAATTTATAAAATAATAATAATAATTTAATAAAAACCTATTCAATTTAATCAACAACTTGGTTTTTTAGAGCATAATCAAATGAACATCAAATAGCTATATAACCAGGAGCAACTGTGAAGCAACAATCAACTCACATGATATGGGCAAGTAAAGCAAGCCTTTTTCCCACTTCCAAATGCAAGAAGAGAGGCATGATGGCGACATACATTGTGAAATGCTTGTAATTTGCCATTATCATCTCGACATACCACATACTCTACATCTCCTAACCTGCCACAGTTCACTAATCAACCATCTTCAAATAAAAAAAGAAGAGCAAATACATACATTGATTGACAAAGATATATGCATAAATAGGTACTGTTACATTTCAAACACTGCTATAGCACTTCGGACGTGTCAACTCAAAACATATAAAAAAAAGTATTTAGATAGCCAGTAGCAGGAATAGGAAAGCCACTATATACAAACCGGGAGATTCAGTAATTATAGTCCGAGACATAATTTACTAACAGAATTCGCTTTTTTTTTATTAAAGTTTTACACAACTAATGTATCTACGAGGGAGACGTGCCAAAAAAAGTTCATGGAATATTTTTGCAAAACATGACAAGAAGAAGGGTCAGATTTGCAATTTAGTCCTGGTTTTCTACAATGAGAATTGTTAATAGCAAATAAAAGAAAAATTTTGAAGAACTACTTAACAAGGTTTCACCGGACGTAATAAATTAGTAATCATGAAAATTACCTGCCAGTGAAAAAATCACGAGCCTCTTTAATCTGTTCAGTATATCCTGAAATTGACAATCAAAATCAGCGAAAATAATTAATTTAGAGATAGGGAGAATAGAGAGTTAAAGGAAATTATAGACGTACCAACGGCCTGCCAACCTCTGTAAAAGAGGCGATCGAGTTCTAGAGAGAGAAATGAATGGTGGGTGTACCAGGAGCTTGGTGGGGTTAGGGCTTCTTCTATTGGGATTTTAGGGTTAAATTGATCGGTCAATGATCGAGCTTCAGATAAAGTTTCAAGTAATGATGATGAGGACGATGAATTGAAGGTTTGAACCAGCGATGGAGGTCGTTTTTGGTGTGTATATGTAGTTGGGAATTGGAGAGAGGTGAAGGGTTTCACTATCATCATCGCCGTTGACAAGTGTGAGAGTAACTCTTCTCTCTCTCTCTCTCTCTCTCTCAAATAATATACTCCACACTGCTACTACTTAACTTACCTGCAGACCGTCATTGGCGCACCAGAATATCCAGCCGGCGTAATTAATTTAATTTCTTTTACCTACTTCGAAGTTCTAACCGAGACTCATATACGAGCAGTTAAGATCTGCTTGTCACATTTTATAAAAAAAAAAGTATTTACAAATTTTAATTCTATTTATACTCTTAATTAATAATAAAAAAATTATGATAATAAAACTTGGGGACTTGTTTGTAAATTTAAAAACAGAGAAAAAAAATAGGAAAGCTAAAGAAAATTACAATTATTTTTTTAAAAAAAAATTGTAAATTTTTTTTTAGTTAAGAAACCTTTGGAAATGTAAAGAAAATTAGATTCAATTTTTATTTTTGAAATTTTCTTTAACAAAATCATATGAAAGCTAAGGACGGGAAAATGTGTTTAGTAAACTTCTTTTTCATTCCTAAATTTCCCTAACATTTATATAGAAAAACAAATTTAGACATTCATGTTCGGTACATATTAACACTTTTTTAAGTAAACTTACAAACAATAATACTAAGTAAAATAATTTGTATTTCCTTTCCTATCTTATTATTTCCCTGTTTAAAAATATTTAGAGTAATATTAGGTGTCTCAAATTTTTTATCTCGAATAAATTTCAAAATATATGGCACCGATTATTTTAATAATAATTTATTATGATAGAAAACTGATATTTTCATAGAATTTTTTGAGATTTTTATATAAAAAATGTTGTTATAGATCTATAACGACGGTTTTTACCGTCGCTATAGGTATATAGCGACAATTTACATGTAAAAATGTATAAAATTTATGTGAAAATATCACTTATCTTTATGGTATAATCAATCACATAAAATTTATCTAACTAGTGTTATGAGGACACGTTATTTGAGACTGAAAATTTGAGACTCGTAGTTTCACCCAAATCTTTAGCATTTTTTACCCTCTAAACTTATTAACGAAGTGTTAATGTTAGGAGTGTTTTATGCTACTATTAGTACGAAATGCTTTTTTGATCATAACTTATATATTGGTCGATCAAATTTATAAGTTTTTTTTTATTATTTGCAAACTTAATTTCTAACTTTTAACTTATACATAAAAAATAATAATTTTTTATTTTCTCAAAAAATAAATAAATTAATTTAATCAAATGTAATAACTATTTATCCTCCTTTTTATAAATTACATATAACATATACCTCCATATCTGTCTTCTGTTCTCTCTCTCCACCATCCTCCGTGCTTTCTATCTTTTCCCTCTTTCTCGCCCTTTGTTTTATCCCCCTTTCTCGTCCCTCTCTCTTCTTCCAAGAATTTCGGACCGACAAGAAATCTTAGAAGAAAATCAATTCACTTCATTTGAGTTGATTGATCACTTTCTGAACAAATAATGGGCCTTCCCAAAAATGGACTTTTCTCAATAGCTGTCCAAACCTAATTTTTAGAATTTAAAAAGAGACTCCAAACTTAATTTCAAGCGGCTGCCTCAAGAATTTCAATCTACTTTGTGGAGGAGATCGTGCGCGTGAATACAGGCGATCATCATTACTTTTTGTAACTGCCGAAATACCCAACAAACCCATTTATCTCAAAGCCCAATATATACTTCAAACCCGCCTTTAGAACACTAAACCTAAGGGCAGTCTTGTCAAGCTGTTAGTAATTGTCTAAAAAATTAAAATTCTCTTTATGAGATTGGTAATATTATGTACCAAAATAATTATTTGCCTCAAATTAATATTTGAAGTGTTTTTAAAATTTATTTGTAACGAAGATTTAAAATTTGGTGTAGATTTTTTATTTGTTTATGTCTTGAACATGGTTGACACTTCTTTCTACGACTCCGAACTATTATCGTTGAATGTTATTATGTTTTACTAATCTCGAAATAATAATTTTTATTATGAAATGTTAAATCAATGTTCTTTCTATTAATATATTTTATAGTAATTTTTATAATTATTTTACTTATAGATCATTTCAGTGAAACCTTTTCACAACTTATAATTTAAATTAGTGTCAAATACGATTACTTATAAGTCATAATTTAAAATGACTTATAAGTTATGTTAAAATTTAACTTATAAGTCATGCTAAAATAATTCAGTCGAACGGGCCCAAAGTGTACTATATTTTTGAAACAAAAAAATTGTAAATGAGGTTATTTTTATGAAACAAAAAAAGTAATTTTTTTTAAGTAGGTTATTTAAAAATAACTTATTATAATAAAAATTGTCACATTTAGTGAATAAGTTAAAGTCGTGCTTGATAAAACTGAATGTTAAAATTTGAAGAGTTTAAATACCTAAATAATGTAGAAAATCTGTCTAAAATTATATTTGAATGAAAAAATGTTGTTTGATAATTAATTTTTTTTAAATGTCTAAATAACATTATTTTACCATTTTAACCCTCCGCATTGTCTAACAAATTTATTTGATAATTTTAAATATTCAGTTTAATAAAAATGAGTGAATAATATTGTTAAATATATTTATATAAAAAAATTATATACACTGGTAAATAAATTTTAAACAAATCACGTAAAAAATTAGTAATAATGTATAATATGATGACTATTATATTAGATAAAAAAAATGTGTCAAATTTAATAAAACAAACAACATAAAGTCAATTTAAACTCATACTTTAAGATGCTGTTTAGTTAAAACTATAAGTTGACATATAAACACCTACGCATCATATTTTATTCTTATGCATTAAAAATGTTATAATCAACTTATAATTTATTTAAAATAAACACTATTTGAAAATTTTAAAATAAGCTATAAAAACAGCTCTTTTGACGGGTTACGTTATAAGTAATTGCCAATGGAAGGTCAAATTTAAGTTTCAAATATATATTAGTAAATTTTATTTTCTTACACTGATTTTAAAAATATGATGGGTCCTTTGCAATTCCTAAAAACAATTTATGCTCTCATGCTTTTGTTTCTTACTTTCTCATATGTTTTTACTTTTACTTATTTTTATTAGTGAAAATAAAAATTAAATAACGTTATTTGATAATTATATTTAAATGCAAGTTTAATTTTATTTTACAAGCATGTAAAGTTTAAAATTTTGTTATTAACGACATATTCGATACCTATACCTCTATTAGATTGTATTGATTCATTATTTAGCCAAAGTTAATGAAGTAATTTTTTGCTATCAAAGTGATTTCTGTTTTTTTTTTCAGAATAAAAATGTTTATCAAACATTATTTTTTTCTACTAATTTCAAAAATATAAAAGAAACAAAAATTCAGATGTAGAAACAATTAATAAACGGACCTAATATTACTCTTTTGGTGCACCAAATTATTTTGGATAAAATATAATTTAGTACTTATAATTTGGAATAAAATATAACATATCAGCACTCGCGGTTGGATGGTATTGTTACAGATAAGCAGCTAGGATTTTCAGTTGGGGCAATGCAGAATGAGGAGACTATTGAGAGCCTGACTTCAGCTTCAACCAATTCAGAGATTAAAAGGAACAACAAAGAAAAGGCATTGAAGATCAAACTAAAGAAAGTAATGAAGGGACCACGGAGATTACTGAAGATGAATGGACTGATGATGAAATTATTAAGGGAGCTGAGCTTGAGGATCTACTCACTCTCAATGGGTTAAGAAAGTCCAAAAGAGCCATAAAGGAACCAAGTTGGCTACAAGGCTACGTTAGGAAAAATTATACCATGCCCCTAGGGTATGATGAATAGTATGTCCCTTCTCACATGAGGGTGAGCTCCACACACAGTGGGACCTGTGCCACAACGCGTGGAGCCCATCCTCATGTGAGAGGGGAGCATACTATTTATCCATATCCCAGGAGCATGGAATAATCACTCCTACGTTAGGGGCAAAACTGGAAAAATGAAGACCAAAGGATAAAATAGAATCTTAAGAAACCTCCAAAATACAATTAAAATGATTTTAATCTCATCACAACTAGAACACAATAAGTATTAGAGATATATTCTGGTTCTATATGATGCCTAACAAGAAAAAAATTGTTGGTTAGTACTGCTACCGCCTAAGAAAAAACCCCTTTACGGCTTCTATGAAGGTTCCTCCTGTGCACTTACTACTCATCAGTATAACGCCAAAATTATTGAGTAGAATTCTTACGGATCTATGGGCCGTAAAGAGCACCGCTCAACTCCCCCTACATGCTCCAATTATCATCATGCTTTTACTGGAAGTTGAGTTCTTTTCCATTTGACGATGAAAAAGGCATTCCAGATCTAGGATTGTATATGTATATCCTTTTATTTTAGGAAATTGTAAAAGAACTGGGATAAGTAATGGGCAGTTATTCTTATGCTTTTGAAAGGAAGTGGGACAGAGAGAGAACAACCTCAAGAGAACATGGGAGAAAATAAAGATAAAACAGAGGATGAGATAGAGTGGAAGAAAGAAAAAAAGATGAAAGATTTATGATTTTTATATTGTACTGTGACACAACTACATCAAATCAGCCGTCTTTCTCCTGTGTTGGCTTAATCATATCGACATATACATAGATTTAAGTCCTTGAAAAATTCAAGTTTGGGGAATGCATCTCACAATTATATTTACTTTTTATTCAGTTATTTCAACCAGACCCTCTGCGCGGTTTTGAATGAATCGGGCGGTGAACATTGCTTCTTCTTCTTCTTCTTCTTTGACGCCATTGGAATGGAATGAAGCTTCTACAAACCACATAGACAACAAACACAGATCTAGATCTCATCCTGCCAAGATTTCAAAATCAAAATTCAAACATCATTTTCAAGCCCTAACATTTAACAAAAACAGGGGAACCATTTGATTTTTAAAGCAATATTTTTCTTTAGCAATGAAATTTTCATTGGAAAAAATAATAATTGGGTCAAGGGTTTAAGGAGGAGTGCACAACTAGCTAGAGTTCCAAAAAAGAAGAAAGTGGCGGTTACAATGGTGTGTACTTCATGTGCGTGAAGGTGAGAAGAGAGTATGTGAATGAAGATAGAAAAAAAAGTCGTGTGGATACACTGGAAAATTATTCAATAGTATAGGAATATCGTAAAGTGATGTTTTAGATTAATCACATCTTTTTATTTTAACTGTATTTTACTACATGTTATTCTGAACTTACTAAAATGAAAAAATATAATTAATCTAGAGTATTCCGTGATAATACTCTAAAAACACTTAATAATTACTCGAATACATAGACTCTTATGCCTGGCCCCTTTTATCTAATATGTTAGTTATTCAGTTGAGTTGATTACACTTTCATTAGTAAAGGTCCAAACTAAATATAAATATTCTATATAAAAAGGTATTACTTTGAATCAAAATGTATTACTGACTACTTCCATAAAGTACAATTTACATGTTTATCTTTTACTTGAACTTAACTAATAGGCCTTATTAGTTATGTTACATAAAGCCTTGAATAAGATCATAGAATACATTTTAGATTTTATACGCAGGTTAGAAAATTCAACTAACTTAAATTTGGCTACATTTCATATTTTATACGGGAAGAAGGAATATGTGGATTGCTAGAATCAAGTTTAATCAGACACAAAATGACGCAGTATTTGGTAATAAGATAGTGAAATTTCTATAATACCATTAATGAAAAGACAAAGTTGCAATTCATAAATGAGTGTATTTATAGTCAAGCTTAGCTATGACGAGCAACATTTCCTTCCCCCATTTTATAATGTATATTATAATTTTTGATTATATTAATTTTTTAAAATTAAAACAAAAAATCCGACAAAATCGGTTGAAACAGTGAACCACAGAATTGGTGCCTCCTCAGTCGGTCTGGTGCCCTATCTAATTATGATAACTATGTTTTGATTATGTATTTTCAACATGTTAATTTCACTTGTTATTAAATCTCTCTCTAGTAGGCCATTTACATTATACCTGATCACATAAACTCGGTTACAATTAATAGAATAATTGATGGGGACTGGATTTTGGGACTATGAATTGAGAGAAAAGTTAAGAAAAGGAGGAAAAGGAACACAATAAATTGCCTATACAATCTTTAATGATTTATACAATAACTCACTCTCCTGAAAGAGAAAAGTACATCTATATTTATACTATTTCTAAACAATTTTTTAACCTAATTTGAATTATAACAAGATAATTATCAAAATTAAAAATAAATAATAATACTAATCTAGAATTTTATGTTTATTGGAGTTTTGCTTCATGAGCTCTTTGGCATGTTCATGGGATTCCAAGCCTCTTGTATTGATCCTACCAAGTCTCGAAGCTTCTCTTGCATCATAATAAGAAACATCCCGAAAGAAAATGAGTAATATTTGACACTTAATTTTAAAAAAAAGAATGGGTGTGGTGAGTTACTAATAATACTACTACTATAATCGTGATTAGTAAATATTATGGCTTAATCGAAGTGAATTATACAAATCTTATATTTACTTTTGACTAATAAGGATTGAGCTTAAATCGGTCAAATAGAAATAAGTAATACGTAGACGATTGATAAATTAGTTTGTAAAAATGTGGGTAAATTCTTCTTCTAGACTTAGATGATTAATGATCGATAGATTGACACATGGGCTTATACTTCATCTTTGTTGTAGTTTGGATTAGGGTGTTTCAAAGAAATGAGAGAGCCATAACAGTGACCACATCTTTGAAACAACCAACTCCATTTATGTCCCTCACTAGGACACCATTATTATACTGGAGCAATTTCTCATGTTAAGCGATAAGTTATTGGCTGTTAGTTCCCTCATGATTAGTGCGAAGTGGGTTAAATCAACACAGATGGAATAATCTTAGAAAACTCGATCAGATCCAAGCGGAGTAACTATGATTATGATTTATGTTATAGGAATATAGGATGGTTATTGGGCATGCGGAAGGCCTTCAAGTAGTTTAGTTTGTGGGGGTAAAGGAAGATTATTAAAAAACAAAACATATTTTTATATAGCCTTAAAAGTTTATCAAATCTAAAGAATGATTGAGCCTTTGACTAATTTGGTCCTAAAGATAATGGGTTGCTAGATTGCTTTTGGGCTTTCTAGTGCATGTTTGGGCAGAAGCTAATTGATTTTTTGATTTCCTCACTATAAACATTGGAAAGCCAATTGGAGAAGTGTTGGTTCATTCTCTTCCACTAGATATGATTTAAGTATCCAACTATTTTATAAAAAATTATTATTCATATGTTTATTTCCTTGAAATATTTCGCCTTCGAGCCTTTCTCAAACCCATAGCAGTCAAATTGGCTATGCGGTGGCGCCACTCGACCGCCCCAGGTGTTCGCTCGATTTTTTCTTCCTCCTAAACTTTCATTTAAACCATTAAAAGTGAAATTTAATTATATAAGATAACTAATTTATAACAAAAATATTGTATTTTAATCGCTACAATTTTTTGTTGAAAAATCAATTATTTGTAAAAAGTTATTCCACTAGTACTATTTTTAAAACTAAACACATTCAAAAACCACCTTTATCTTTGCATCATCTCCAACAAACAAAAAGAAAACTATATGTATTAGGATTTAAGCAAGTCAATCCAGTACATACATCCAATACAACCGCAATAGTCGCTTTTGGAGGTTCCAAGTCCTATTCTATCATCGAGAACAAGTCAAGTGTCCACATTGGCTGTAAACTCGCCAGATTATCCCCATTCCTCCTCTTTCCCACTCCTTCAGTTTTTTGCCCGACCGAAACTTGTAACAACAATTGTACCTCAAGTTTTGTCATTTTATCTTTGTCCAGGAAATATAATATATATCCACCACCTAGGTATTTTTGTTTAGAGGGACCACCACCTAGGAGGTCGTAAAAACTATGCTTGGTTAAAAACAAAAGGAAAATGGTATCAAGAAAAATAACTACCTCTCTTCCCTCTTCCCCCTGATCTCCCACACAAAAAAAAAAAAAAAAAAAAAACCAAACCCACCTTCTCCTAATAAATGCATTCCTTTCCTGGCCTTTAATTTCTTTGCATTCCTCAATAAGAACAAGATTATTTGTATCCTTATATGTTCAAGCCTAGTATCCGAAATGGTAAGGTGAGGGCTCGATTTCCTTATAAGCAGTGACAAGGAAGTATACTGGTTAGAGGGATATGCCCCACCCAAAATTTTCTAAAGGCCCTTTTAGAACAGGCTGGTCCCTCCCCTTCGGCAGGTTATACCATGGATGTATGATACATGCACATAAGTTCAAAGCATTTGAGATCAATGCTTGAGTCGCTATGAACTTTGAGCCGAAATTGGATGGTTTATTGATTGCGGTGGACTTGAGGGTTGAGATGGGGCTAATGGAAGAAATTTTTTTGCTCCAGTGCCCAGGAAATTGGACAATTTTTAAAGAATATTGGTTTCCAAAGAGACCACAATATATTCGACTCAGAATGGATGGCATAATAATCTTGATGCATTAATAGATATCTACCTAAACACATATGCTAAGGTAAGGGTTTTTTATTCTTCTTTTGTTAATTCGTATAGGGATGTGTTGAAATTATGTTCCTTATGAAATCTTGATGTATGATTTTTGTTACGATTATCACACTTCTACATCTTCTAAAAGCAGCTAATGATTTCATTCACCATCTTTTAATTGAGGTGGGAAAAGCTACGAAAGTAGAATGCGATCCAAGTTGCCCATGTCTAAGCTTGATTTCCATAAGAACGTAAATTTATTTCAGTTTACAAATAACACCACTTTTTCTCATTGCATAGAACAATTTGAGCCGTTTTGCATTGTGGCTTGTTAAATGAGACTGTTCAGTTAGTCTTGACATAAACTTGTGCATCTGTCTAAACCGCGTAGGAAAGCTTGATGCTTGCAGAAAAGGTTGCGAGGTCCTTAATTTCATAAAGTTCTGAATTCGCAAAGGTCATCGACTTCCATATATGTTCTCAGAGTGATGTTTTCATCCCAGCGTTCCCCAACCTCGTCTACACCAATGTTACTGGGGAGAGAATTGCTTCAGGCAAGACTAATATTCTTTTTCCTTCCCAAGCAAACTTAGTTGAGGCTGATGAATAATAGTTACTCGGCTTATTCATGCTTCTGCTGAGTTTTTAGATCAAAATTCTGAAGGAAACAAAAAAAAATTCCTCGTGTCTCTCCAATTGTCAATAGATAGTCTGCAAAATAAATGAGATGCATCGGAGGTGTATTATAGGTATGTATGTTATGTTGTAGCAGCCTTAATTTATTTAATTAGTGATAGTACTGTTGTAACCTTTTCTATCTAAATGTGCAATGATCCTCTTTCATACGTGCTCCTTTAAACATCTATTTCATTAGTGGATTTCCTAGAATTCAAGAATTGATTTTCTTTTAGCACAGTGCAAAAGTTACAAATGGTGTGAAAGAAAGTTCTAGCAATAAGTTTTTGTTTCAAAAGTTAGAAGTATCATTTATTTGTACTACTGAATTGGAATGGTTGTATGCGAGAGGAATTAAAACAAAGCGAAAATTAAGATTATTTAAAATTTATCTTCAAAGGTATGGTTTGGTAATGCCGGACTAGAAAGTTAATCAAATGAATTGTGTTATATATGACAATAAATTTATACAAATATATATGATGTATACTTGAGATACAAAATAATATTAAGAAGGGATTTACATATAATTATTTCATCTTATTTTTAAATGTTGTATTAACTATCATTTAAACATGGACAAATGTCCAAAGGGAGTGCAATGATCTCGATCTCTCTCAAATTAAAAACCATCACGGGTGAATCCGTGATTAAATTTCTCATTAGTAAGGGTGTGTCAAACCCCAAAGTTTGATAAATTAAGAAAGACATTATTTTTCGCACCCTCAATTTTGATCTATCGAACTAATAACAATAACTTGTGTTATCCTAATTATTGTAAGAATATATACCCCATTAATTCTAACACATTATATTTTTTTAATTTAAAATTAATATGAATTAATTTAATTGGAGATAATTCAAGTATGAAAATTATCTAAATAGTATTATTCATTAAATCTTTTATTAATTTCAACAGTTAAAATAAATTGCGTTAATTTTGTATTTATAAAAAAAAAACTCAAATTAACCATAAAAAACCAAATTTAATTATAAATTTTAGGGCGGAGGGAGGAAACAAATATCCGTTGTTGCCTTGTTATCCTCAAAGACGACATAATAATCGTCATCGACATTTTCAGTTTACTACACCAGTTTTTAATGATTTAATATTTCCTTTCTCCTCGCGTCATTATGTTTTAAATATTATTGACAAAAGCCCTTGCTGTTATTTATTTATGATTTTCTTTTGGCACCCCGGTTGCTTAATAACATAAGATAAGACTACGTTTGCTTTTCTAATAAATCTTTTTTTTTAAATTAATGTATGAAGATGATACTGTACGGAAAGTACAACGAACAAAATTTATCAGACCGACAAATAAGAGACATGATTTTAAATAAAATATGGGCGATCGAGCATTGAATAATTAAATTAGGAAGCTACTAGCTAGCCGGTAGATGAATATGCAGGAGAATATTGGATACAAATTAGATACAAAATAGGTCAAGTCATACATCAAACTAAATTTTAATGACAATTTGGAGGGACGGTCAAGTATTACTACTACTTTTGTACGTTGCTACTTCCTCCATTTTATTGCTTAAAAAATATTAAATGTAAATTTGACTTTATGAAAAATATTTGTTTACAGAAGGAAAGCTTTGTATTAAGATTATGTGCAAAGATATAATCTAATGGTTCATTTCTTTTGCAAGGTTACAGATTTGAGTTTACTCTTTAAAAGATTTCAGAATTAATCAAATCACTAAATAAAAAACTTTCTAATTCTCTCCTTAACTCACCCCGAAATTTTGTGCCTTCGAATAAAGTGTATTTCTATAATAGAATTGTATTAAATAGAATTAGCTTATTAAAAAATATTGCCCCTACTAGCCGGATCGGAACTAGAAATTTATCTCAACAGAGGTAATTTTTTACTATTTTCCGTTATAACTCAGACCATAGGTGGCCTAGTCCATGGGACACTTACCTAGGCCATAAGCCTTTACGATTACTAATTATTACTATTTCTTCTTTCTATATTTTATATACTCATTTTATCCTTTTATTTTCTTGAGCTTTCGATGTGGGGCAAATTTCTTCCCTTTCCATCCACAACAGTATTCTCATTTTCCATGATGTAGATTATGTCAATGGGTTAAGTTATACACCTTAACCTCACTCCTAAAGTTATCTGGTTATGAAACTACCATTTGCTGATGGTGTTCGAACTTGAACAGTAAGAATGAAAGCACAAAGTTTCTTAATTAGCAAGAATTTCCCAGATCAACTCTGTTACTCTGGATCAAACGATGGCGTGTAAAGGAATCAAACTCCAATTCTTTTGATACACACATCATCAAAACAAAGTATGCAGACTTCTTATCCTTTCGTAGCCTGTCTTCAGAAACTCTTGAAGAGACCATTTCATTACTCAAACAACTATCATTACCAATCAATGAAAATGAAGAAATTGAATTAATCTTCAGTACTTTCCCACTCTCATTATTCTCATTAATTTTACTTTTACCACAGAAGAAAAAGAAAAGAAAAGAAAAGCACCTAATGAACAAAGTAACCGAGCAGGAAATGCAAATTATTTTTCTGATACACATATCATCGAAACAGAGTCTGCAGAGTTCTTATCCTTTCGTAGTTTGTCTTCATAAACTCTTGAAGAGACCATTTCATTACTCAAACAACTATCATTATCAACCAATAAAGATGAAGAAATTGAATTAATCTTCAGTACTTTTCCACTCTCATTATTCTCATTAATTTTACTTTTATCACATAAGAAAAAGAAAAGAAAATAAAAGCATCTAATGAACAAAGTAACCGAGCAGGAAATGCAACTTAAGGTAAAAGGTAAATGAATGGAAGCAATACAGTAAAGCTGAAGTATGTCAGCTTCATTTATTTTTTGACAAATGGAATTCACTGGGATAGAAAAGTAAAACAAATTCATTTCTCAAAACTACATCAACTTGTTTTCTTCCTTATTCTAATCAAGGAATAATTCTTAAGAGCTCATTAACTGTTATAATCTTTCCAATTCAACAAACTCTTCATTTTATTCTCTTTTGACTATGACTATTATCAACAGCAGCTTTACAACAATGACATATTCAAAAAGATCAACAGAAGCTGCTTCCTCCCCTACCCTATACGTAGATCTGCCCTTGCCTACTAGTAAGTGGTATCCTCAGACAAACTCTCATCATTCCAGCAAAACATCTCATGTTTCTCGAGTTTTCTTACCTAAATTCGCCTTGTTCATTTTTAGTATTTCTATAAAATAATTCTTCAATTCAGTACATTAAAACTGTTAGCAACCAAAGAGGAGTTAATGACATCTTCTATTAATGAAAAGAATTAACTCTCAACTCAAAATCGTGCTTGATTTGTCAAATCAATCTTCTTAAAGAAGACTTGAATAGAATATACAGTACAAATATATATATTTTTTGTTTTATAATATACGATCGAGTTTAATTTATTAAATTAATTAATTTAAAAATGTTTTTTAAATTTAAAATAGATAAAACTCATTAAAAATAATAAATATCATTCAACTAGTTTATAATTAAATTTCATAAATTGAATTTAAATTTAAAAATTATATATTTTTTAAATAAGAAGAAGGAAGGCGGCTAAGTCTTTATGCAATCTACTACTAGTGATGCAATTCTAAATTGTCTTTATTAGGATCATATTTAGTGCCCTTGTCGGTATGATAGTAGTAGCAGGTAGTTGGAGTACTAATTACTCACTCCATTATAAGAAAGAAAAAATGCTAGAGGATTAAAAAGACGTAATTGCTTATTTGATAAACATGGCAGAGGAACTGAGAGTGCTATGGAACATCCGTTGATCAAGATGTGATATCTGGTGAATCAAAAATTTCCGTGAAAGGAGTTACGAGACAGAAAGAGCTTTTTCTTTCTCTTTCTGGTAAAAAAGAAGGATAAATGAAAATTGATTTGGGTGAAATTGAAAAGATAAACAGTGTGAAGTAGCCCAATTGGGTGATTTGAGGAATTTTTTCTCTTATCACTATTTTACCAATATTTTTCTTATTGTAAAGTGTGAACCAATTACACCACCAAAAAAGTCATAGGCTCACATTAAAATAACCATAAAAAAAGTCATAGGCTTTATAATAAGAGATAAACATTGTTTTGATACTTTTAATACTCTCCCGTTTTAAATTATAAGGTTATAAAAAAGTTAGTTTAATATATTTTTAAATTTAAAATTAACATTATTTTTTTAAGTTTTTAAAATAATAAATTTTATAATTAATAATATTTTTTAAATAATTTATAATATTCATAATTTTATTGATAAAAATTAAATAAATTCATTTTAATTTTAAATATAATAATATTTAAAATTAATATTAATTTTATAATTTAAAATAAAGTAAATATTATATTTGGCAAAACATGCCAGCAGGACCAATGGAGTGGGGAATCTAATGTGCCGTTGAATACAACCAAAGATCTAATGATGTTCAAAACTGGTTGTATTTCTTCTTGTCCCCTACATCTTACTAATAATAATTATGAAAATCTAATGGAAGATGACGAAGATGAGTGGGAGTAAAAATTAAAATTGCAAATGGGTTTAGTATATTAATGGAATTCCAATTAATAATAGATGGGTGGTGACCGCAATTCACGGGCAGCCATGTTCGGCAACTAAAACAAAGGGGAAAAGGTGGGGTTGACTTTGGACAGTTGTTATCGTGGGTACGCAGTATACGGCTTGTACTTTCACCTCATGCACACGTGTCTTGTACGTCATGCTCATCCGTACGTCTTTCCGAACTAATCTCCTAGGATTATATACATAAATACATACAGTGGAGTAAATTATACTTCCTTTTGGATAACAAATTAATACACAGCTTAATTACATACATACATACATAGCATAGCATAGCATCTCTCTATAAATCTCTCCCTACACACACAGCACATATTTGTCTCTCCAGTTTCTCCTTTTCTTCCTCTTTAATTCTCTCTCTCTCTCTCTCTCTCTCTCTCTCTCTATATATATATATATATATATATATATATATATATATATATTTGTATTCAATTCTTGATTTGTAGGCGTGTATATATAAATATATATACAGAGATATTTGTATTATTGTTAATTTGTAGTAGTACATAAACGTAATTAAAGATGATGTATGAACAGCGGCAGCAAGTAAGGACGGATTTGATAAGGAGGAGTAAATCAATGCCCATACAGGAAGCAGAAAAGCCACAGTTTGATGTATTGGATTTGAGTGGCATGTCTTTGGATTCTCTCCCTAATCCTTCTATCAATTTAGGCCTTATCCGCAAGTTAGACCTATCCAATAACAACCTTCAGGTACGTACGTACGTCCCTATATATATATATATATATATATATATATATATATATATATATATATATATATATATATATATTCATTTCTTTCTTTCTTTTCAATTCGATCTCCACATATATACCTACGTACCTACTTTTCCTAGCTTTTTCATCCATTTAATTCCTCATTTTAATTGTTTACCTCCTCCATATGTATAACTTCTTATGAATGAATGATCCACAACCACAGTTAACCGCTAGCCAACAGTCACAATTAGCTGTTAGTCAACATGTATATATCTTAGGAATTATTATTTTTTGTTTTTACTAAATTAAGATCCTGCAAATTGTTTGTTATAAACATGTTCAACAAATTGTTTGTGGGATGTTGGTTAGCAGCATATATAGCAGTTATGGGTCATTCATGATATATTTATTCTTTTAGATGTTCGTACCTACCAAACTAGAAATCTATTAATATTTCATTAATTGATTATTAACTTATTTGACATATGGATGATCAGCGATCAGTATATAATTAATAATTTAATTAATTGTGATATTTATATGGTAAATTTGATGAGATGCAGAGCATACCAGAGTCTCTAACAGCAAGACTCCTAAATGTAGTGATGTTAGATGTGCACTCAAATCAGCTGAAAACACTCCCAAACTCCATTGGGTGTTTGTCAAAACTCAAGGTTTTTAATGTCTCCGGAAACCATCTTCAGTCCTTCCCTAAAACCATTGAGAATTGCAGGTAATTAATTTCTCATCATATCTTTTTATTATTTTTATGCTATTATATATATATATATATATATATATATATATATATATATATATATAGCACTTGAAATTTCATGCATAGTATAAACTCTAAATAATTAATTTCTTTCAGTTTATATAATTAATCTGTTTTTTTTTTTTGGTCACTTCTTCCATCCCTTTGAAAAATAAGAGTTACTTTGATTTTTATGATAATTGATATTTTTTTAATTTATATTTAATATCGACTCATTCAATTTTATAATTAATTACGAAAAAAACAAGATTTATTCGTTCAAGATGAAAAATCCGACTGCTTGTAAGTTGTAGTATTGTAATCCCTTAACCTTCATAATATGTGGCTGACATGCACCACACTACCACAGCTGTCCACAGAGCATTAACGTCAACTTTGATTGTGACTTTTCACATTAAACATCCTTGAAAATTAACAGGATTCGGTGATGGGTAATATGAGAAATTTCCCCAACCTTTTTACCGTCTTATTAGAGGAATTTTTTTTTTAATTCTTTTCTATCTATCCTTTCTATTTTTTTAAAAAAGAAATTATTTACTTTTATATTATCTTTAAATATGTAATATAAATTTCTAATTTTTTTGTCTGAACTTTTTAATGAATTTTAAAAGATCTATATTGATATTGTATATACTCAATTTAATCAAGTAAAAAAAAATTAATTATATTTTTTAATTACTATTTACTTTAAAACATCACTTAAAATTTAAGAAACGGAGGGAAAATTTTGTTTGCAGAAATAGGAGTATTCCATATGTGGAATACTAATTAAAGATGTATATATAAAAAGTATCACGTGACATATATAATTGATTGCATGTATAGTAAAAACACACAAATAATAAACATAAGGAAATATTTTTTAACTAGTGACTTTTTTTAATCATTTCTATGCGATATTCAACTTTTATTATACATGACACAAGTCTTTAATGCATCATTTGTGTTGAAATAATAAATTTATACTAAAAATATTAAAATAAATTTAGACACACTATATTTGAACATAATATAAAAAAATTTGATATAAAAATTTGTATAAAACTTTACTTTTTAATAATTAAAATTTATATAATATTTTATGTTATATTCAAATATAATAAATATAATATTGTCCAAAATAGAAACTCTCTAAACATAACTTGTCATTTATGATCGATTGTTTGTTAACTATATATTTAAACACAAAAATAATAAATAAAGCAACATTGTATTTGTCAACACTTGCAGGCTGATTTTCAGTAGTGAATAACGTGGAGTAAGGAAAATGGTCCATCACATAATTATCTACTTGAATGAAATTTTCCTGGACCTATTGTTAAGAATAATAGAGTTATTATTTTTATTAGAGTTCTTTTATATTTTTTTTTTTTAATTGTATATAAAATAAATAAGTGTGGTTCCAATTTATTTTATCTTTAACTCAAATAAATGAATCATATTCATTTATCTTATAAATAAATAAAAAAAATTAAAGAATTTAGAATTTTTCTTTTTATTAATACTTAATCAACCGAGAACTATATAGTTCAACGTGCATTAATTGTTGGACCATTCATTGAAGATAAACATACATCAAAATCATATAAAATTTTACCATGAATAGATTGTATCATTGAGCAAATATAGTTTCGATTGTTTCTCTGGAATCCCAAAGACAAATATGACATTATTATAAACATAGAGATTCAAAGTTATATTTATTTACAAAAAATATATTTAAAGTTAAATCATTTATCTTATTTTAATAATATTTCGGACTATTTTATCTCATAATAGAGAATTAATAATCTTTTAAATAGTCCTATAAATTATTTTTTGCATTTGTAAGATTATTTATGAAGAATTATTTAAACTCATGATAATTATGAAATTAATAGGCTCTTTATTTTAAACTATCAAATGACTTTAGTGGGACTATTAGTCTATGTCCCATAGTCCCATATTAAGGGACTAATAGTCCCTCTTCAAAGAATTAAATAATTCAAAATAATATTCGGTTAAAATAAATAACTTAATCACAAATATATTTTTTGTAAACAAATATGACTTAAATTGAAACTCAAAAAGAGGCCGGCCCAAGTAATTTAAAAATGGATGAAGACATAAAAGGCAATCCAGTGACTAACATATACTAATTCAGTGTATATATCATTTCTATAGTAACTATATATTGCTATATATTAATAACTAATCATATGGTTGATTAAACACGTATAAATAAAAATATAACGTATTAGCCAACTCGATATATGTAGTAGTACTATTTCTTTTAAAAATTAAAGCAATCAATATTTAATTTACTAAGTACATGAGTATATATATATATATATATATATATATATATATATATATTTGCAGATCACTTGAAGAGCTAAATGCAAATTTCAACATGTTAACCAAACTTCCGGACACATTAGGGTTTGAGCTGGTAAACTTGAAGAAATTGTCGGTCAACTCCAATAAGCTCTTGTTCCTTCCCTCTTCAACCTCCCACTTAACAAACCTTTGCGTTCTGGACACCCGTCTCAATTGTCTTCGTTCCCTCCCTGATGATCTTGAAAACCTAATCAACCTCCAAATCCTCAACGTCAGCCAAAACTTCCACCACCTCACAACCCTACCATACTCCATAGGCCTCCTCATCTCCCTCGTCGAATTGGACGTCAGTTACAATAGGATCACCACCTTACCCGACTCCATTGGCTGCCTGAAAAAGCTACAGAAACTCTGCATCGAAGGGAATCCACTCGTTTCGCCGCCAATGGACGTGGTGGAGCAGGGGTTGTACAAGGTGAAAGAATATTTAAGTGAGAAAATGAATGGTGGACGTAAAACTTCTCTGAAGAAGAAGTCATGGATTGGGAAATTGAAAAAATATGGAACGTTTAATGGGGCTAATAATATTCGGGTTAACGTGCATCAGGATCATCAAGAGAGACGAGGGTTTATTCCCACTGATTACAATCAAATTGAGACCCTTGCTTCACCTAGGTACACGGGTATGTTTTCGCCGCGGCGGCTTTTCTCTCCCAAAACCTACTTCTCAAGATGAGCTAGAGTAGATTTTCATGGTCCATCTTTTGTGCTTTGCATAACCTTTATAATTAAGGGATCAAGTTTTTATCACTTAATTTGTTTGGTGTGTGGAAGTGCATGCATGATCATGCATGGCAATGACTGGATTATTAGGGCGCTTTTTTCAACATGCATGTTTGGGATGGTGTGACTAGTATTATGTAACATATGGTTCTAAGCTAGATATCTTTAGTTTCAGAATGTAAATTAACTCTATTCAATTCCCAGTTAATTCCACCTTTTTTACTTCGGAATAACCTCAAACTTTAGTGTATGAAATTTGTATCAAATATTCCATTATATTAGTTGCCCAAAATAATGATACATATGCATTGAGATCCCTCTAAGGCACTGTTCTATTTTGTCTGGGCGACTCGATTGGTAAACAAGATTATCAAAGTCATGCTCCTTCTGTTCCAAATTATAAGACAAAAATTCACTTTTTAAGGTAATTTATAATATATATAATTATATTAACATAAACTAAATAAATTCATTTTAATTTTAAGTTTGAAAATAACTTTTAAAAAGTTAATATTAATCTTATAATTTAGAGCATTTTTGACATGATATTTCACATTATATATTAACCATCGGTCCTTTCTAAGTGATTCTAATTTCAGTTCAAGTGATCCTTATAATGGTAGGTTGGTTAAGTTACAGGATTTTGCAAGAAATAAGAACACAGAGGTATGTGCAACAGAGTATATTTTTCTTTCATTCTTTTCTTTCAGGGCCGTTATCTATCAAACATAAATCTTACCAGTTTTGTAACATTTGACAATTGAAAATAGCTAGGCCAATAGCTTTATTCTCTAGTATCTCCCTTATGTGGGCTGGGGTCTGGAATAGATCCAAAGCCCATGCTCAAATATGTGCAGAGCATGAGCTAGGGATCCCTATGCCTCTGCAGGCTGAGCTAAGCTGAGCCTCCCACGTTGAACAATGGGGTAGGACGCAGCTCCGTGGAACTAGAATAATAGTGAACGCAGCATACTTGAGTAGCTACAAGGTGAGAAGGAAGTGAATACACAATACAGGTACTATCGTACTAGTATTCACACAACCTAGATCTTCCAGGCTAACAAATTAAAAACTAACTCACCAATGCAGCATAAACTATATAACAGACTCCCTAAATTATTTTGATAATCAAATTTATCACATTTTCCTTGTACCAACTACCAAACATTGGGAGAAATAAAAGCATCTATTCAATCTTAAGCTTCCCATTGTCATAAAAAAGAAAGAAATAAAAAAACAAGACTTCCCACTGTTTTCGCATGAACTAGTGGCTTGGAGTGATGGAGTCAAAACATTCATTTCTCCAAAGCCAAAACACTACAAATCATTATCATTTTACATTCTTTCCTCCATTTCTTAGCAACCAACAAAAGATCAATGGAACTCATTACTCCTAAGTATTGAGAGATGAAAATATCGTTATTGAAAGAATTTTCATAATAAAATCCAAGCTCGTAGAAACTTGACATCTTCATATCATATTCAAAAAAGAGAACCCAACAAATAGTTTGGCTAAGATAAGTAGGCACATTGATGTGAATGACAATAAGGATGAGATCTTGCACTCTAGCCCCCAATACAAGCAATGGCTCAGCTATAAGTACAATCCCAAGGCCACCAGAAATGAATATTAAGCGAACTAGTGATATAAAAACCAAAAAAGATTCACAATGTGCTACAAGTAGCATTTTAGAGAGCTAAAGCCAATCAACTCAACAATATTCATTGTAACCCTACTACTTAGTTTTCATGTCCTATAAATCATTTCTAAGAAACAAAACAAATGGACTAAATTATCATAATAGCAGGGTTGCTGCTAAATCAGAATAGACTATGTTATCATATTAGCAGAGTTGCAACCTACTAGTAAGCAATTCATCATTCCTCGAGTCCTGAAGATCTCTGTTTGAAAATTCAAAATGTATACAGGTATAACTGAGAAAGCTCACAAAATACGAAATAAACTTCCACAAATTTACCACTCCTATTTTTTTAATTTAAAACTTCAAATTTTCAATATCCTAGGTACAACAAAATACTAAAACTTGAGTCCTGCAAGTTAATGAATTACTGAGGTCAACTGACCCGTTTTTTGCAAAACAAAAACAACACCAATGCATTAAGAACCACATTCAAATGATCTTATTTTCCTGGAACATCTTAAAGCAACCACATTGCATATTATCAGTAAGTGGTAAACCTACTTAAAAAACATACACAATAAAAAAAATAATGCAAAGAAGCCATAAACTCAAATTTCATTCCAATTTTCCGCTCCCAGATTCCACATTTCATAAAAAAACGACTCTATCTAAGAAACTAGAAACGATTTCTACATTTCTGCTACATTATAAGATCCAAAAATTCATACAAGCCAAGTGTCATAAAACTCAAAAAGTTCATATATAATGAAATGAAATAAGTGAGGGGAAAAAGACAACAAGACCCAGAAATTAATTACCGAAGATAAGAAGGGATCTTAATGCGAATAAAAAGCATACTCATCACATAGCCGATTACAACAAATGAAATTCCAGCTGATGCAAACGAGATCTTGACACTCTTAGCCCTGTTCCGATCAAGTGCAAGATCCATAAGCACAATGCCAACACCACCAAGGACGAACATGAACCCAGATGAGAGGCCTTCAATAATGTACTGGCCGTTGACGCGACCGGGAAGGAAGACAATGGGGCGGACGGCGCCGGTGGCTCGATCCTGGGTGGATCCAATGCCGGGTGGCTCGACGATGACGTCGTAGACAATGCCGGAGACCACCATGAAGTACGTGAGGAGGATGAGAGAGTAGACGGTCATAGCGGAGGGGAGAGAGAAAGATGGGAGCTTAAGGCGGAGGCGCGGTGGGCGGAGGAAGCTGTATGGCATGATTTTGAGGATGTTAAGGATTGGGTCCATGGAGGAGTATTCAATTGATGTGGAGTGAGGGTTAGGCCGTTAGGGTTTCTGATTTTGAGAACTCAGAAGTGTTGTGATTGTTAGAGAGGGTATCGCAAAAATTGGAACTAAAAACTAGGAGTAATTGCAGAACTATTAAATTGTTGCGGTGAATTATATTTGGATTTTCGAAATTTTAATAATAATAATAATAATAAAGATGATAAACCTCTTTTTTTAGTTGAATGGTAAGAATATTTTCAAGTCAAAAAAAATGACACTTATTATAAACATGTCAAAAAGAGCTTAGATGATGGGAGCCAGAGGAGTTGTTATATATTCTTTTTGTTTTAAAATAAAAAGATTAATGCTGATTTTTTTAAAATATTTTTTTTAATTTTTGTCCATACCCTTGTAAATTTTATAAATTATCTAAATAATATTATCAATTATAAAATTTAATATTATTAAAATTTAAATATATCATATTAATTTTAAATTTAAAAATATCTTAAAATAACTTTTAAAATTTTAATAATAATATTATATTTTAAAATGAAATGAGTATATATTAGTAAAGAAAAATAAAGAATTGGCAATTACTTATCTCACTCTTTCTAAAAAAAAATTTCTTACTTACAAAATATAGGATCGATTATAATATACAAATCAAAGTAAAAAAAAAAAATAGATTATGTTTGTTTGTAAAAATATATATTTGAGATTGGACTATTTTTATTAATTTAATATTATTTCAGAGTATTTTATCCTATAATGAAAAAATAATAATCCTTTAAATAGTTTTATGGACTATTTTTTTTTAATCATTTTTAAGTCTATTTATATGAGATTATATAATCTCATAAAAAATTTAGAATTAATAGTTCTCCTTTTAAACTATTAAATAATTTTATGGGACTAATAGTCTAATATTAAGAAATTAATATTTTTTTATTAAAAAATTAAATAATATAAAATAATAATAAATTAAAATAAATAATTTAATCTCATATATATTTTTTTATAAATAAACATAGCATAAGAGTTATAACAGAAGTAGTGAAGTTTCTATGTTTTGTTATCATAATTTGTTATTACGCCCAATTGAAATACGCCTAGAATATTTGTATGGAGTCAGGCCATTAGCCGAACAAAGCCAGCCATGCTTTATGGTTTTTGATTGCAGAGTCCAACTCTCCAGGTGAGTATGTTATGGACCAATTGGCAAGCCTGGCCAGTCAAGAATGGCAATTAAATTGGCCCATGTTCACTGGAACCAAATATGGATAATATGTAAAAGTTGGCTGTGATGTAGAAATTTACTAGATACAACTCCGCGCGGATTATTTGTTTTGTTAAAAAAAATTAAAAATTAAAAATTATTTAGATTATTCACCAATCAATTTGAGATAATATAAAAATAAAATTATGGAATATAATATCAATTTAGAATTGATGCAATTTTGGGATATAATATCAGTTTAGATTTGTATTTATGAGATAATATTAAAAAAAAAATTGTCTGATTAAGGAATTTAAAAATTAAAAAAATTATGCATGAATTTTTTTTGTAAATAAAGTTCTAAAGCCCAATGATGGGATACTATTACATATTTTTTTGCTTGAGAATTATTTTTTTAAAAATTATAAATTCAAATTATTGGATAATATCATATATTTATGTGTCAGAGTTATTAGCAAAAAATGAGATAATAAAACAATTCAAAAATTAAATTATTGGATAATATCAATTTGAAATTATGGCAAGTCAATATAGTTTGACTGGTATATGAATACAACATCAGAACAAAAAATTCATACGAATCTATTGTATAATTGTAGTTTTAAGCAATATGTATAGTTTACATGTTATCAATTAATTCAATATTAACTCTTTTACATTGTTTTCCATTGTTTGTGCTGAGTTGTAAATCTCCAATTGCAGTTAGTTGAGCAATAACATCTAAACACAAAACATTACAATTATACAGTTAAATAATAAAATTTGTATGAAAAGGATGGCTTCAAAATCATTGTGAAACATACCAACTAAGTAGGAATCATCAATCGCGCTAGCTAGTATTTGATCAAATGGACTGAATCCATATGTATGAATTGAAGCATCATCTGACTCTTGCAATGAGGTGGAATATACAAAATTAATCTTATATGGATATTTGGTAGCTTTAAAAGAACCACCGTTCTGACTAACAACAAAATTGGCGATAATAAAAATTTTGCTTTCCTTGACTAATGGTTAAAATTTATTTTAAAGTGTTTTTTTAATATTGGCTTGTATTCTGCCATTCTACGAAGGAATAACTTATAGATGTTAAGTTGTTATAATAAAGGTAAATAATTTGTAGATGTCAAGTTGTTATAGTAAAGGTAAAGTTTATGTATGTATATATATCTTCTTATTCAATAATATCATCTTAATACTTTTTATGTAGTCATCTTTATAGAAGCAAGACATATTTCAGAGTTTAGTTATTTGTGCCTTAATTTTTCACGTTTCTCTTTACATGACTGATGTTAGCAACACAATTGTATTTAGTAGTTGCGCCAGCTAAATAATCAAACAACAAAAAAGTTGAAGTCAGATTCGTGGTGAGACAAAGGTTCAGAATGAAGTAGAAGTAGAAAGAAAATTTGAAATCAGATTCATGATGAGGCAAAGAAACAGAATGTAATAGAAATAGAGAAAGAGCAATAACAAAAGAAAAATAAGTTTACCATATAGAAGTAAAATATATGAAGAATGAAACTGTTATGTGGTGTGATTTAAAATGAAATAGGTGGTATATATTTATAGGGTTATTATAAAAATTGTGTAGACCAACCATACATAAAATTGGATTATTATCTATTTGGTATTTCTTTAATTTTGCAATTTTATATGATTTGTGACAAAAAAAATTAATATTATTTTTTGTGTTATACTTATATATTTTAATGGGATAATATTGAATTTTCAATTTATTGGATAATATTCGATTGTGTTATATTCAATTCGAGATTGCTTAAATTAATGGGATTTTAATTGGATAATATTCAAAACTGAATTAATTTGATAAGATCAAATTGAGATTGCTTAAATTATGCAATATTTTTAGGTGATAGATTTATTTGAAACAATTTAGAATTATTAAATGACAGTCATATTTATGGGTTACATTCTATTTTTTATGATAGTAGTCTGATTTGCTAAGATTAAATTAATGGGATTTGAGATTGCTAAAATTAATGGGATTTTAATTGGATAATATTTTAAACTGAATTAATTTGATAAGAACAAATTGAGATTGCTTAAATTATGCAATATTTTTTGTGATAGAGTTATTTGCAACAACTTTGGGAGGTAAAAAACAATAATATTATATGTACAAATCCGAATGTATTGGATAAAGTAGTTATGGATTTAGTTTCGAATCCTAATGCAATATTTACGGAGAAGTTTTATTTTTAGTTGGGAAAGTTGTCAGAAGTTGGGGATCTAATAATATTATCAGATAATTAATATTATATGTAAAAAAAATTAGAAATTGTTGCATGACAATCATAACATGGATTTGATGCAATTTTGTAATCGCAACATATGTAAAAATAATTATTTTTATGCAATTTTATTGTGTAATTATGGAATTAATATTATTTTTTTTGTGAGATAAAATTAATTTTTAAAAGTTTAATACATAGGCGTGAATTGTATGAGTTAAAATAATTTTATTGTCTGTGAGAATAGGCTAAATGTAAAAATAATTATTTTTATGGTGAGTATGGTCTGATTTTTGAAAGTCGAAAAAATATAGAAATATCCAATTATGAGATATGCTATGTATATCGAATTAAGATGTGTGTGAATTATTCTGTGTATGTAAAATAATTAAAAAAATGAGTGTATTAAGGTTTTACTGAAAGTGCAAGCTGCGAGTAAAATTTTCAATAATGTTTCATCATAGAGCGACACATTGCATAAGTTTAGATTTAACGTGGGATTGAGATAAATGGTATAATATTACGCTGTAATATAATTAATGTTGTTATATAAGTGTAAATAAATGGTATGATATTACGCTATAATACAATTAAATTAGTAATGATAACATTTTTGCAGTTGAGATTAACAGAGCACTTGAGATTATCAAAACAATTTAGATATGCATTGATTTTGTTTTTAGGATATAATAATTATGTTTGAACATAATTAAATTTAAATTTGTAGTGATCGTGTAGATTATACCATACATTATAAAAATAATTTTGTTATTATCTGTGTGTGGTATAATATTGTAAATGGTATATAATGGTTAGTAAATTTTATTTTTTTACTTGTTTAAGGTATAATGTGTAGTATAATATTATAAAATACGAAAAACAGGAGTAATGGTTCAGCTCAATTTTGTTATTATTTATTTAATAATAATATGTATGATATAATGTAAAATATAATATTATAAATGGTATATAATATTTTAAAATTCCAAAAGCCGGATTTAATGGGTAATTATGGTTAGTAATTTGGGAAGTAATTAAGTTATATGTATGGTATAATTATATAAAATGTATAATATTAGAAAATTATAAAAAGTGGAGTAAATTCCCAAAATCGTAGTAAGGATTGAGTGTATTAAATACGTAAGACATGTGTTTCATTGTGAGAAAGACACTTGTCAAGCAACGGTATCATGTACTGCATTTTAATATATATAATAAATAGATTCCCTTCGTCCCACAATCAAAATCCCCTTTTTATTCAATTTGTAAAGTTCAAAAGTTTAAAAATTAATATAAATTTATCTGATTTCTATTAGTATAATAATTAATATTGTAAATGATTTAAAAAGTACCATCATCTATAAAGTTAAAATTTAATAAAATAAAACTATATATATATATATATACACACACACACACCACATTTTAAAATTTAAAATTTAGGATCAGATGGAAGTGAGGGAGTATTATGTTGTTAGATTTGTTGGTGAAAATAATAAGTAAATGAATTCAGCTGGGATCATAAGCTAAAGGTGAGAGTATTGTTACGCAGACAATTTTATTTATTATAAAAATTAATTTATTAAATAATGTGATCAAATAAAATAAATTAATGATAGATAATAAATAAGTTTACACGTACAAATTTTAACACAAATTATATCTGTACTATTAAAAAATATAACTTAATACGAATTTTTATGATAAATTATATTTTTTAATAATTTTAATATAAATTTATATTTAAATTTATGCACAAAATTTGTACAATTAAACTTATTGAACCTTTTATTAACCAACCACAATCAGCTACAAATATCGATCTTTTTAACAATTTCTTTGTCATTCTACATGGCTGCCCCTAGTATTCCTAGTCATCGTACTCCAGTCTGTCAGTCTGCATAACAACCATCGGGGTGTGTTTTGGCGTTATTTCTCTCAATCTCTCCTCCGACATTTGTTCAGTTTTCCGCCGCTACCGTCCTCTTCTTCAGTTTCTCTCTCTTAAATCTATTCACCATTTCCATTTCCCAACTTGGCTGATTCGCTCCTCGTTGGAATCTAACGGGTCTCTTCGCTTTTGTGAGTTTTGGTTACTACGTACATATGCAAAGCAATTCAGCTATCATTGCTTTAATTAATTCCTTTACCCTACTCCTACAAAGAGGAAGTGGCTTTGCTTTTGGTACGGTAGGGAATGGTGTATGGTGAAAAAATGTTTAATTTCTTCAACGGAAAGGATGTGAGGAAAATTCTCAAGCGAAAAGACAGCGATGCTGGCGAAAGTGGTACCCTTTCCTACCCTCACTCTTTCCCCTGTTTGTCCCTTTAATCATTAATCCTGCATTTACTTTGCTTAGAGTTTGGGGGGTTCCTCCATATCTGCTTGCGTTATGCAATGTAGTTGGCATTCAAGGATGAAAGATCATTTCTTTTACTTGTGGTGATAATTGGTTTATTGGGTTTCATTGATCTGATTTTTGGCCATCAAATTTGAGAAAATTTAGGGTGCTTTTTTTATTGCCGGTACTTCCATGTAATATTTTTAGCTAGTAGGGACTTCTAAAGTCCTAATATTTTGATATGATTGTCCAATTTCTTGGTTTTATCTTGATTAGTGTAGGTTGTCTTTACCCTTTTCAATTTAGGAATATATTGACAAACAGTAATTGCTGGTAAACTGGAGAAAATTTAGTTTGCCATTTCGGAACATTGTGCTGAAGGTTTTGGTAGGTATAAACAACATTTATAAAATGACGTAGTCATATTTTTGAAGAATTCTACTTAAATTGGCAATCTACAGAATTTGATTTATTATCAGTCTGATTTGAATAATATAGAAAGAAAATACCTAGAATTTGGTCTAATACTGAAACCCCCCGAATCTCTTATCAATTTTAGTATATATTAATGAATACTGGGCATATCCACTTGTCTGTTTATGTGTTTATGATTAGAGTAGTCTTTGGAGGAACTACGGGCTACTTTATTTAGCAAATTGCGGCATCAACAGCAGTTCTTGGTGGGACCCACTGTTGCTCTTACATTCAATTTTCTGGTTTCTGTTAGTATTATCTTCGTGAACAAATTGGTCAGTTTACTTACTTTTCTTCGTCTGAAATCAATTAACAATTTTTTTTTCCCTCTCATTTCTCAATCCATTTCAGGTGCTTATTAGAGTTGGATTCGATTATCCAATTTTCCTCACTTTTATTCACTACATATGTAGCTGGTTATTAATGGCCATCCTAAAAGCTCCATCCATTCTTCCGGCTCCTCCATCTAACCAAATACTCTTTGTTAGTAGCTCTTGGTATAGTCATGTCTCTCTCGACTGGACTTGCTAATGTTAGCTTGAAGTTTAATAGATGAGCCATGCATCCCTTTCAGTCCTTGATTATATATATATATATATATATATATATATATAGATTATTGCCTCTTCAATGTAGGATTTTATCAGATGGCTAAGATTGCTGTAAAACCAGCAATTGTTTGAGCTGAATTCATTATCTTTCCTAAAGGTAACTACTCGCTAATTAACATCTATAAGAATGTAACTTAAAAAATGACCCTAAAATTTATCGTCCAACGATTCGCATACTAATTTGGAATCCCTAAAATTACAACCTTTTTAAATTCCAATAATTTCTACCTCGTGTTGTATACTTCACATCTTTGTTTCTATATTCTAACTTTTGCGTATTTAGTTGTCTTTGCTTCATAATGAGAAGCAAAGTCTATCTTAATTGTCATAGATACCCCTGCTCATGTTTGTACGTTAGTTTTCGTTTAGAATTAATACAATAAATCCATAAGATACAGCATTTCTTGAGTGCAGTTATTTATATCTATAAGTACACTTCAAATATCTCAGTTATCTTTATGCTTATTTGGGTTTTTCTTGGCTTACTTATGATGCTTTAGGCCATCAAATGAGCTTGTACACTTCTAGTTTGAATGTTAAGTCCAGCCTGCATGATGTGATCTAGTCTATTCTTGCAACAAAAGATAGATGCAAATGATAAGGATATTTCCTAATGAATACTGACCACGAGAGAAGAGCAGTAACTATGTGATTAAAATGTTTTATTTTGTTATCAATTGTTTGCCTTCAACCAAACATGACAGTAATGGCATTATCTTTCGATTGGTTTTCCATAAATATATTTCAACTTCTCTTTCTCCTTCAACCACTCTCTATTCTTCTATTTTTCTTTCTGGTTATTATCATATGGATTCATTTCTTTATGGTGACAGATCATTGTGTTTCTGAAGTCGTATTTGCTGGTTTGTATGTATGTTATACAGTTGTGGTATTTGTCAAACTTTGCTATATGTTATCCCCATTCTAATAGAGAATAGCTGTTAATTCTCCTTGGCAATGTCTGTAATTCTTAATAATGGGACTTCTCCAGGTGTTTGCACTTATTATAGTATCCATTGGTGTTGCTGTTGCTACTGTGACCGATCTGCAATTCCACTTCTTTGGTGCTTGTATAGCAGTGGCATGGATCATACCCGGTGCAGTCAATAAAATATTGTGGTCCAATCTTCAACAGCAAGAGAACTGGAATGCTCCAGCGTATGTCACATGCTCTCATAAACGGCTCTTTCATTCCTACTATTTTGAATGTAAAACTACTCTCTTACCTCCATAGAAGAGAGTCCTACTTTTTTGTTTAACTATTTCTCCCACATATTAATGTTTGCATATGACACTTGCATAATGGTTTCAATGATTTTTTCTTTCAATACTTCATTTAATGGCTAAAAGTTATTATTGAAAAAGGGATAAAACTATGTCCAAGTGTATCCTATGTAAACCTCAATATTAGTTAAACAAAAAGTAGGACTCTCTATTTCGGACAGAGGTATTATATATACCTTTGGCAGATTGTGTCATTACGATTTATATTTAGCACAGGTTGATGTGGAAGACTACACCTATTACTTTGTGTTTTCTTCTGTTTTTGATGCCATATCTTGATCCGCCGGGAGTTTTCTCATTCAATTGGAGTTTCCATAACTCCTCCATCATCTTTGCTTCTGCTGTCCTTGGCTTCTTGCTTCAGTGGTCAGGTGCTTTAGCACTTGGGTGAGTGTTATCTACTCATTATTGTTTTTAATTGTATTTGCCTCCTTTGATATTTCAAGGTTAAAAACTTTGGGTAGACATATTCAACTTGGGTTACTTTCATAAATTTTGATTGCAAAGAGATGCGGTTTGTTGATCTTGATGGCTAAATATACAAGACACAGGATGCTGCTCTTATGCGAGTTTTATTGCTAAATGAAGGAGTTAGTAATTTCAGATTGTCTAAAATGTAGCCTGAACAAAATGCACAAGGAAACTAGTTTTGTTGCTTCGTTAAATCTCTGGTAGTGTTGTTTTTGGATGTTGACCTAGTTGTCTCTTAGTTATATTGTGCTCGCCATTCTTCAATAAAACTATAAAAGTATACTACATCTATCCCAAAATGGGAATTCACCCCTGAATGTGATGCAGCTGGGAGAGCGAGAGAGCAGGATAACTCACGATTCGCAATCGATGTCATAGTTTCTTAACGAAACAAATGGAAAACCTTGAAAAGGGTACTGAAAATCAAAACCCTAGAAGTTCTAAGAATTCAAAAGACGCAATATTTTCATAAATCATCAAAGTCTCCATCACAACTACTACTTGTAAGAACAATTTTGGAAGGGAGTCTCGTTGTAGGACATCCATGATAGGGAATTTGGACTTCCAATTTGGAATGTAGACAGTATCGGTATTGCTTGGTTTAGAATCATGAATATTCTTGAGAATTTTGTAAAGACAAATGTTAAGATTTTCTTCTAAGCTCATTGTGGGTCCACATTGAGTGCATTGCGACTCAGTTTGGAAGTAGTTCCAACAGTGTATTAGGGAAACTAATGTTTCATCATACATTCCACCGCATATCATTTGTAACTTCAATGCTTCTTCTTGGATGTTGCTCGCTTTAAATATACTTGTTGATATGCCATCTCTTTCTTGCCGTCTCTGCGGGGAAACCTCTGCAATCACCCATTTTGTTCTCGGGCAGTTCAAAACTTGTGGGAGGTGTTCTTCTGTTTGGTTCTAATCCATTCAGGAACAAGTATCATCTGTGGAGCAATCACAGCTCTTGGTGGTGATATATCTTTCTACACTCATCTTAATTTGCTTAAACAGAAGCAATCAATCAAAACCTCTTGGAGACAATCTACATTCTCTACCAAAATCTAGGCTCCGCAAACAAAATGGGGATTTCAATGATCAAATTCTTCAAGATGACTGACTCTGTCTAATACTACGACTGACTACAGGAAGCAAGACAATATGCATGTTGTTGACGATATTTAACTAACCTGTGTATTTCTTAATTTATTTATCGTTTATGGTTTTTTATACAATTTTTAGCACTTTGACTTTCTAGTGGCGAGATCTGTTCTCGATGTCATCGAGTCTGATTACCAAGTACCTAGGAACAATGTGACCAACTTTATTGAGCATTGCATGTAGTAGGTATTTTTTTTATTTCACCGGACCACAAATTGTAGATTACCCATAATGTTGTAATACATGAAAATGAGCCCTCTTTGTAGTAGAAGAGACTCGGTATTTCAATTGAATCAATTCAGTCTGCTACATACTCCCTTCTCTTCTTTCTCATGGTTAGAAATAGATATTACTCCTGGTATCATGCTACAGGATAATTTACACCTCCGAATTCTTTGTTTAAGCGACGAAATATTCCTTAATGCTGATGTAAGTATATATATGTGTGTTGGGTTTCAGGTAAAAAAGTAAGTTTTTGCCTTAATAATTTTTAATAGTCTTTTATGTTTTTTCTGGACAAGTAGTCAGATTCTTAAATAAAAGAAATCTTAAAATGTAGTGAAATATGTCCAATGTATCTTCAGCTACTTCGATTAACCCGTATCTTTTGAAATTCTTAGATTAACTACAATTAATGAGTGTTTCTAGACAAGTCCATGACCAAGAATAAAAAGGCAACTCATAAACTTATTTAAGCTATAGATTAAAGTGGCAAAAAACCGTGCAAGCCTAAAATAGGCAACAAAATTCTGTCAAAATGCCAAATTTCCTGCAAAAATATTGTCACCATTCACCACCTCTTCCTCCATAATTAAAGAAAAAGTTTATTACAAATCACTCCCTGCCGCAATGTTGTCTTATTGGTCCTTGCACTCGTGGAAATTTCTTGGGCATTATTCTCAGGCATGCTACCGCTACGAGGCACAATTAGTTCTGGCAAATATCAATTTGGGTGAATCTGATTACAAAGATGTAGTATAATCCAAAGTTTTGGGTTGAATCAAGTTATTATCATGTAATATACCTTGTTCACATAATAGTACCTGGATCTCAAGATGGGAAACACTATGAAAACGTAATAGGATCAAGCACTATGAGTCTAAGGTTAATGTACAACTACAAGGTCAAGTCATATTTTATACTGGAAACATATTGGACAGTCCGTGACACAAATTACATTATAGATAATTGCACAATAAAGTGTGATAACACCCCCAACTTCAGATGAATAACCCGCGAAGGGAAAAAAAAAAACTTGGAATGAACTCCCAACGACTTGAAGGATCTTAGAATTTTAAGGTATTTACACACCAAAACATGATTATGGTGGAGATGCATTTAGCAGCACTAGTATCACACTTGAATAGTAAGGCTGTCTTTAAGGAATGTGCATGCCGCTTGATGTGCAAGACGCATTATCAAATATGCATTAGATAAACCAAATCCAAGTAGCCTAGAGTATAGATGAATGTTTATGCTACGTTTGGTTGAGAGAATGAAAAAAATGAAGGAATAGAATGAAAAATAATATATTAGATGATCATTTTGAAGGATTAATCATTCCAATAGAATGAAAATAATTCATTTCATCCCTTTGATTTTTATTTCATTTGAGAAGAGTGGGATAAAATTCATTCAAATGAAATGGATATGTATCATAATTTTACCATCATATTAAATCACTCATTCCCACAAACAATCAAATATATACTTAAAATCATTTCATTCTTTCATCTATTTTATTCCTTCAATCCAAACGCAACATTAAAGTTTCTTTTTTATTTTTGATAAGTACGAATTTCTAAGGTTTCATAAAGTTAATGAACCTACAACAAAGTGATAATGATACTTTGTAGTAGCAACATAAACGATCACAACTGCCATAATGACTGTTAATGCCCACCTAAGCCTCAAGCAGCTACCAGTGCCAGACACGTACTATCAAATAGAATATAGCACTGCAGAGACTAAATAAATTTTGCAATAATGGTAAAGAATAATAATAAAAACGCAGAGAAGATGATGATTGAAGAAAGATTGAGAAGCTACATCTTCTCCATTTTGCAATACTTAATTTGCATAGCCGATTCCTTTCCATACAACCCAACAGCAATTCATAGGCAGGCACTTAATTTTTTACGCTTTTTTAAAATTCTATGACCTTTATGTGTATCATACTTAGATTCTAGAAACATGCTTAAGTTCATTTGACCATACATGTCAACATTTCAAAAAAAAAAAAAACCGTTGAAGTATCTGTGCTCTTCTCATCAAAGGCAGATATTTAATAAAACATTCAGTTGTACAGATACAGTAAAGAAGACTCAAGAGTTATTAAAACAGATCACAACACCATAACTCATGTTTCAATCTTTCTACAAAGCATTTAAAGCTAGCTTGAGATAATCAAAGATTTCTTTGGACCACATCTTTCCAAATAATTCTAGCTACCCATCCATTAATTCCTTTAAAGTAGTCCAATCATGCAAGGGAGAAGAAATTTTCCAAGGAATTAAACCTCGACAGGCCAAATATTACAAGAAATCAAGAACAATATAAAAAAAGGCTAGTAACACTTTTATGCATCGACAAAATACAAACTGGTTCCAAAAGTGAGAGAACCGTATGCCACAAAACTCAAGCGGAGAGAACTCTTCCATGCATTCTTGACAGGGGTACTCATGCAACAAGGCACAACATAACATATCAGATGGGAGACTTATTGATGTTGAAGTTAACGAGTCATTACAAGTAAAGTTTATAACTAGGTAGTTCGGTTGGATTGCTTTTGGGATTCATTTAAGTAGATAAAACAGCTAAATAACGTTCATCTGATCTTAATGTAGGCCAGTGGAATGTTTTACTCGATGTAATTCCCTACATTTAAAAGGAGCCTAGTAACTACAGGGTGGTGAATGCTGACTAAGCACATTACTGATACCTTACAAAGGGGAAATCACATGGCAACAAAATGGTTTGACATCGTCTTCTTTTTGCATCTCTCTTATTTAACCTAGCTCCTATGCAACTATTGTTTTTTAATCACAATGTCAGAAACTGTAAATTCGAGATTGATAGAGGAAAAGACTTGCCCTGCAGTGGACAAGCAAATTTATAAGTCTCTTGGGGTCGTCCCCGTCCTGTAATGGAATGCTACTAGTGCAGAAAAGAGTTTTTTGAGTAAATTGTAATGGAGTTATTGTAGGTTCCACTGTGAACAATTTATCAATTACTTACCAAATTTGATTAAATGGGTGTAACTAAGTTGAATATTGTTAGAATTTACAACAAAAAGCACCTCATAAGCAACAATACTGATACCCCAGGATTTGTCGTAAACAGCAGCCTAGTAGCTCATAATTCTAAGTGTAGCTATATAAGGAAAGGGAATAAAAGCATTAATAGAATAGAGATCAGTGGGATCAATGATTGGATCATTCAACGAACATGAACTTAACAAGGCATACATGAATTTTCAATTCAACTGTGACATATCAACCTATCAATTAACACCAAAGTAGCAGAAAAAGGAGAGCCACCTAGAATATTTGAAAAACAAAACCCGAGAATAAAAAGAGAAATTCAATCAAAAGTACAAAAAGAAAACACGGGGAAACTAAGCAAAATTGTACAGATATGTACAAGCAAGTTCACATCACTGGGTAATGTTGTATCTGGAATGGATAATATTAAACAGGGGGAATGTTGGAGAAGGAGAAACCTTTGTAACCCTTGTAAGCGTAGTAGGCTATCCTCGTATAGTAGAACCCTGGAATGAACAGAACCGAACCAAGAATAGCAAAGAAAATTCCTGGTAATTATTAAAAACAAAAGAAGCAAAATTAAACACTAGCAAAGTTGAAAATTTAGGAGGAAAAAAAAAAGGAGGAGGAGAAAAGTAGGGACCGTGAGCTCGGTCATCGCCGATCTTATAGATGGACATGAAGATGCCGGAGACGATAGCCATAGTTCCAAAGACGAGGAGAGAGATAGCAAGGGCAATCTCTTTGATGGGAGGGCGATTATTATGTACGGTGTAAGGAGAAAAATCGTCCATCGTTAGATCATCGTCTGTTATGGAGAACGCCTGATCTACGTACGCCATTAATCTTCTTCTTTTACCCTGGAACTGGATTTGTGCCCTGTTATTGTTGTGTTGATAGATATTCGGATTTAGGAGGGGAAGACGTATAAGACGGAAGAATTCTGTTTCAATTTGATTTTGGGAACAAGGTACAAGCAAACGTCTAAGTCGAACCGAATCGGCTAGTTTTGGTGCGAATTGTCCACCCTTGACAATCAAGATATTATTCCATAATTCAGGTATGCTCTTTCCTCTCGTATATTTGATGGGGATTAATATGTGATAGAATTCACATCTATATGAGATAAAAGAATATATTATTTACTTAATTTAAAAATATAAAATAATTTTTCTTGACAATCGTGCTACATTACTCACACGTGGAAGTTCGCAGCTTAGTGATAGAATGCCTAATAACACGTGCACAACCTAAAAAGAATAATTTATGATATTAGTATTTCATGTTATAGACTTGCCTCTGTGTGTTTTGCTATAGCGTGTGCATCTATTACCCACCAAAGTTTTAGTATTTATATAGGTGTCTACTTACTCCATTTTCTTTGCTTTGATTTATGATGCTGAATCTTTGTTTCTTCAAGGTTTGTGATTAGATTGGATATAACTACTATTTATATTTCTTTCTTTTTTAATAAAGAGATTAAAAGAGTTTATTCGATCAACAAGATTTGAACTACATATATAATAAAGGTGAGATAGGATTTTTTCTATTTAAAAATAAAATTCGTCAAAAGAAAGAGAGAGACTATATATATTGGTGGGATGAACGCCATTCACCAATATATATAGTCTATTTGTTTAAAATTATAAAATCATAATTAATTTTTAAAATATAGTTTAAAATATTTTTATAAGATCAAAATTAATTTTTAAAATTTAGTTTAAGATATTTTTAAGTTTAAAATTAATAAGATTTTTTTTAAATTTTAATTAATATAATAATAAATATAATAAATTATCTAAAATTATTATTTAACATAAATTTTATTATTTTATAATTTATTATAATATTAAATTTAAAAATATCTTGACTAAAATTTGTAAATGAGTATTCGTGACTGAGATTGTCTACCTAACCTATTTAACATAATAAATACTAGTACATGATAAAGAAAACACTGTGGGTAGTAATTGTTAAACGGGAAAAGTTAAAATATTGTTTGTCAATCAGATTTCAAAGACATCCAGTGGTCCTCCTCCTCCTAAACTGAAAACCAATTTTGAGTCTTTTGACTAGTCGTGTTGATGTCCGATCAAACGCATCCAACGGTTCTCCTCAACTGAAACTGAAATGAAATGCTTTTTGACCTCATTTCATCAACAGGGAAAATGTTAAACCAATCCATGCGTTAGTCAAAACAAAACGCCATTGTCCAGACATTTGTTTTATTTGTAGAAATTAAAGACATCTAAGCCTCGATTGTCGGGTGAAAGAAAAAGAAAAGGGTCAAAGCCGAGGAAAAAGAAGGAAAAAAACTTATTATTCTTTTTCTTTCCATTTTTTTTTTAAAAAAACACTTATTTATAAAAAAGAAAAAATAATTTACAAAAAAGTATTTTTTCAATTGATATTTATATAAATGACATAATATTCTCAACAAATGTCATTATAATTTTATTATTATGTTACTATTGTTTAACAAAAATATCTTATTTTTTAAAAAATAAATATAAAATAAAAATATAGAAAATTTTATAAATTGAACATTTTTGAGAAATAAAGGGAATAGTGTTTAAATCAAATTGTCAACTAATATTATTGATGCTTTTGAGGAAAGTAAAGCATACGTGTAACGTAGTTATAGCTTGAAAGGTGATCCACCAGTCCTTGTAGCGTCACCACCAAATTTGACTTTTTGAAAACCAAACCACACAAAAAAATATTATAATAAAAAGAAAGAGGGAATAGAATATCTGAATATGTACTATTCCTGATTTCCACCATACGTTTATATATTCCATCTTCTTCAAAATTATTTCCAAATTGTTGTAAGATTAAAAATAATACTTAATTTATGATGCCACCATTTATACATGTTTAACAAATGTAAAATGATATGTTTAAAATAATAATAATTTTCATTTTTTAAGACTGTATCCATACTTTAGCAGCATGGTTCTCCAGCTCGCTTGGGTTGAGAAATTAAAATATGGTGGTTCCCTCTTTTGTGGCATGGGCTGTAGATAGATTGGATAGGAAAAATATGGAAATTTTGAGTATGATAGCCTGGTCTATTAAGGAATGATGTAGTCCATGAGAAGCCAGTCAAGCAAATCCCAGATTATGTGGGTAGTAGTTCTAAATTATTGTTCGACTTCCCGACAGGACAGGTCTAATATGTCTCTAAATGCAGTAGGAAAGGCTGGTTAGCTACCCAAATGTGTGGATTAAGTGGGATGCTAGTTTTAAAGATTTGGAAAGAGTGGGCATTGACTTTGTGGTTCGCAACAGTAATGAGGATGTTCTAGGTGCTGGTATTGAGAAACAAGAAGGTCGACCATCGGTTTAATGTGCGAGAGCTATGATGTTTACAATAGGCATTGGAAGTGTTAATGTTATCTTTAAGAGTGATAGCCTTCAGAGTAATTTCCCGATTGCGAAATGATATTTAGTGATCTTTCGGGTTTAAGGATGTTTTGATTCCTTCATATTGGAGGGAGGAGGTACCTTCTTGTATTTAGCCATCTTATTGCTTTTGATGCTTCTACCTAATCCTTCGGGACTGTTCAAAAAAATAACATCATTGATTCTCATGAAATCAACCAGTAGATGCAGTAATTCAAAATTAAAGTGGCTTGCTAGCACCACTACTTAAAGTAAATTACTACTACAGCATTAAATTAATTTACATCGATGGTATATATTCATGTGCTCCGGTATCATGTATGTATGCCGCATTCATTCTCCTTGAGCCCTTCCTTCCATTGCATTAATCAAGCAAGTCGACTGACTTTTATGAGTCATAATGCTGCATTTAGCTCTCCCCTCGACCAGACGGACCAGGTCCCCCCTTGGCTCCCTTGCACCAAAAGATGTTGCTCTGGTCCTTCTCCCACATAACATAACATAAATGTAAAAATAATTTCATCATTTTGACTCTACTAGTATACCAAAAGTACTACTATTATTTAGCCTAGTTAAAGTCTCTGGCAGCATCCAACGGTGATGACGGTGCTTTCCTTCGTATGTCACGATTAGCACCGTTGGATCATCTTGGGACCTCACCACGTGCTTCCTCGCCGGGCATCCCTTTATGCTATTGCATTTGTAATATCCTCTGTAATAATCAACTCAAATTCATCAGTTACAATTTAAAATACTGGGGTAATAATTTATGAAGTACAAAAGAAAGAGGGAACAAATAATACAAAAAAAATAGTTGCTTATATACATACCTTGGGAAGAGAGTGCCCGGGATTAACTTTTGATCGTACTTTATCCATGAGTACTCATCTGCAGGAATGGATGATGACCCTCCTTTTATTGTTGTTGTTACTCTTCTAATCTCCACCGTTTTTCTGACAGAAAGGAAAAACAAGGAAGCCAAATTAATCATCCGATTTTCATATATTGGGAAATTTAATCTTAAAATTTATGAAAGTACAATATCATGAAATAATGCTAGATCTAACAAGCAACCAATTTTGTACCAGCTAGATTCCACAGGATAAAAAAATCTAAACAAAATGAAAAGCAAGATCTAGTACCTTCTCTTGCAACAGTGGCAGCCGCGTGAAATTGAACGTTTGCCAAGAATTCCGTCGGCGGGCTCAAGGTCACGGCACCTTTTCCGGTGAGATGACGGAAGAGGCGGCTTTCCGGACGAATAAACCCGCGGTGCCGGTGCTGCTGCAGTGCTTAATAATCCTTGCTTACCATTCGAAACGGTCCCTTCCTCCCCGGTGATCGACGAGCTCCCGGACGATATCGGAGTATTTGTGCTTTTACATTCTTCAGGTGTTTTTAATTCCATTTTTGACTCACAAGGTTTAGGGTTTGGTTTGACCTGAATCGGTGTGGATGGTTCGGGCTGAGAAGAAGACTTTAACGGATCTGATGGTCCACGGCGGAACCGGGCGTGACCGGCACGATTCACGGCTTGTTTGGAGTCGCTGGAAACACTGAAATCGAATTGAATTTGTTGATGGTGAGATTGTAACATGCGAATAAGCTGTTCTTCAATAGTCTTCATTTCGGCCGAGGCTACCGATTCACGAATCCCAACATGATTTTCCATCTTCTGAAAGCTAAGAAGGTCAACCTCCATTAGAACGGAAGAGAAGAGAGAGAGATTTTAGAAGAATTGGACACGCGAGAGCTACCGATTATATAAGGGTTTGAGAGTAGGGAAGAAAGATGTGAACTGCAAAGTCAAACTTGTCTGCTTTTAATCCTACGGTTAGGATTGATTTAAACTTTCTCTACATTCGAGTACTCCAATAAATGACAAAGTAGACGCTCCTGAGAGGGTCAAAAGGTTGACGGTATGGGGTCCCCAGCTGGATTCCACTACGGCCTTATTGGTATGACTTTTTCTTTTTTATTCTTAATTAATCTAAACATTAATTTAAATTTTAACTTAAGCTAAATTATAAATTCAATTTTGGACAATTACTTACTTGTATTCATAGTCCATCAAACAAAACATCCAAATTCTAGCAAATACTGTTTTATGGTATTTTCTTTTCTTTGGTCTCAATTAATTTAATTGTTTGTTTATTATTAATTAATTAATTAATTTTGGTGGTAACATTTAATGGTTGCGACTTTAATTAATGCTTTGAGAAAAATAGATGTTTGAATTTCAGCAACAACAAATTTGACTTGCCTTAATCGTGTAGAAAAAGGTGGCTTAAATGAAATTTCGAAGTGTGAAGTAAAAACTGAGGCTTAAAGATAATCAAACACGCAAGTTTGACTTATTGAAAAAATTGAGCGAGATATATGTCCATACCTTATTCGTTGTCCAATCACTACGTTATTAATTCACTGCTCGGAAACCATGCTCTTTTGACACATTGACGTTACGTACATACGGCTACAAATTCAAAGTTGTTGGATGAACAAGATTAAAAATGGTAGTAATTTGATTAGTTGACTTTAATATCCCTTAGTGGTTAGAAGTTGGGTTATTCGATGAATCCAATTACACAAATGTTCAATCAAATTAGTAGGGGTAGACTTTTTTCAAGATAGGCAAGTAGGAATTGACTTTCTCTCTTCAAAGAAAATAATCCACGTGACTCTTAAATTTAATTAACAAGATAATTTATCATGAAAATTATTATTTTCGTAAAAAAAAAATTTTGTTATTCATCTAAAAAATATGAATTTTATTTATTATTCATATAAAATAAATTCTGTGTAATTGTCATATTCTCATATCAATTCCCCTCATTAAATAGTATGTTTTTAATTTCGTGTTTTCTCTAAATACTTTAATAAAAATAGAATACGGATAGTACAATACTAATCGATCTTTTATCCATTCTTAATAATAAAAAATTATTTAGTGATTCTGAGACATTGTCACGTAATATTTCAAGTTAATCATATTTCTCTATTTAAATAGTGTCTCATTATTTGTAATTTTGGACTTATTGTTTGTAAATATAGACCCACTGAAATGCAGTGATGTAATTGATTTGAGCATTATATAACAGTTCCCCCTAAATAATTATTACTTAATGATTCTGTTACACTAGTTAGAATTTATATCATAAAATCTGAATTAATAAGTTAAAATTATTTTTTTCAATTTTGATGTACATTAATTTAATGTGACACTCTTGTGGGAGGAAGATGGAAAATAATACGCCTGTGGACGTTGTTGTTAAAAAAACAAAAGAGAGGAAAAGAAATTGATATAATAAAATTTGTCGTTGATTCAAAAATATTGAATAAGAAAAAAATATTTACTAACTACATACTAAAATACGAATTAAAATATGGTTGGAGGCGAGCAAGTGAGCTGCGTACCATTAAATTTAAATGACACCCCCTTTGACTTTATGAAACCGTTGACTAACGTTGTAAATTCATTTGTTTGTAGCACAGAGGGTATGAACTGCTCGAATAAGAGTATTTTCAATAATAAAATTTTAGATTAAATTTAATTTAAAATTTAATTTTTTTTAATAGATAGATTAAATATAATTCAAATTAAATTTAAAATTTTAAAAAAATTAAATTTAAGAACTAGATAGTTCATGGATTACAAATTTAATTATATTTAAATAGGAGAGTAGAAAAATAATAGGAGTTTTTTTGAATTTATCAATTATTTTAATTTTTTTTATATAATAATCAATGAAATAATTCATCTATTAAAATAATTAAAGATTAAAAATATTTATTAATATTATATAAATTAAATATAATTTATAAAATAATTCATCTATTAGGGATATTCTAAGGCAGCAGTTGACCAAAGGGGTGCAGTACTTCATTCAATATTATGAGAAAGAAAATCACATGATGAGGGGGATCGTATCTTTAGACATAACGAATCTCAACGTTTTAAAGGTGATTGAGTGGGTGTTGAAGACGATATAATTATATCATCCACTCGTACTTTATCAACAGTGTGATGCAACTTGCGATAAGGAAGGCCCTAGCAAGTCCAACACATTTCAGATTCATATCTTAATTTTTTGGGTTAAATTAATTAATAGAAACTTTATTTAAGATTTTAACTAATAATTATTGTCGTAGGAGATCCTCAACATGCACTGATTAGTGTAAGCATAAGCATGTGTTTACTAGAAACGCTTATCATGATACTCAACTTAAATTTTTTTAATGAATTTTAAAAATTATTGATTTACCTTCTTCTTTTTTTTTCTTTAAGCATATCTGCCTACTCGACTTTTACTGCAAAAGGAAATTTTTAAACAAGGGTGGTGGTGACTACTTTTTTGTTTTATTGTCCTCAAAGAAGACGCTTAGTTTTAGCATCTTGTCCCCTCATCCCTTTACAACATTTGTGATCGATTTAAAGTTTATGTTCATATTGTTGAAATCCATATTTTTAGTAATGAAGTATTGAACACGACAAAAATTGTTCATAAATAAATATGGCTCAAAGTATAACTTAAAAGAACCTACCTAATTAATCAAAATATCAAGATTGGTCGGATTTGGATTTCGTTTTCGAACTAAACAATACTCATAAGTCAAAAGTAATATTCCAATTTTAGCAATATAGCAATATAGCAATATATATATATATATATTAACCTAACTGCTAATGACACTTTAATCTGATGATTAAAATTGAAGATCGTTAGGTTTCAAGTTTATCTCTTTGCTTTTTTATTTTTAATTTTCAATGTTTGAGTTAGAGTTTTTTTCTTATTGTGATACTTTCTTTCATACTTCCTTATTGAGTTATTGTGGTTACAAAAGGCGAATTGGTCTAGTTAACTTGAAATCAATGAAACATTTAAAAAAAAGGAGAGATCAAAGGGAAAAAGAAATTAATTTAAATTTTAATATATTTTTTTTAATAACCCAATAGACTATATTTTTAACATTATTTTAAGCAATAAACAATCAGACATATGTTTATGAAAATAAATTTATCCCTTCTTATATATATATACATCTTTCTTCATTTTCATTTTGGAATGGAGAGAGGAACTAAAAAGGCCCCTGATGACCAAAAAAATAAAAATAAATGAAATGGAGTACTTGAATTCTTGATAACCAAAAAATGGAAAATTTTGGAAAAAGTTTGAATTGAATGAATTATAGTCAAGGCTAAAAGTTTAAGTTTCCTGTTAATTAGTCAATTTGATTGTTAGCCCACGAGTTGATCAGTTTATGCATTGAAAAATTCCGCATATAGTAATAATACTTCGTTTCCTGATGTGGTTAGTCGTCTTGTGTGTTTTTTAAAAATCAATTAATGATGGATAATATAATAATTTTATTTATTTAGGTAAATTTAATAAAAAATAATTTCTTTTGTGAAATTTGATCGGGTAATTATTGATAACTTGTGAGGACTCTAAAGTTGTATAAAATTTAATTTCTAACTCTCTTGAAGGTGAGAACTCTTATAATATAAATACAGAATCTTCCGGCATATTTTTGATTTATCGAAGAGTTCTCTTGAAGTCAACCGAAGACAAATTCAAGTCAATCAAGTTAAAGTTTGTGGGTTGATCGAACCCTAATTTGAAGATAGTTGAGTTAATTTTATTATTTATTATTATATATAACAAGACAAATAAAAATCTTTGAGTTAATTAGTAAATTAACTGAGTTATTTTAGTTAGTCACGAGTTAATTCGGAACTGATACAATATATATCATGTTTAAAATTATATTAAATTATTTATATTCTATATTGTATTATTTCAAAAGTGTATATACATGTACTACAAATTATATACGATAATATTAATATGCATATAACTATTCAATTTAATATTCAATATATTATTACAATCTGTATATACTATTTATACTCAAAGTATAAATTAAATCACAAATATAATTATTTTAAATTATATTATCTACATTAGCCCGTGGTCTATGACGGTTATCAATGTAATACAGAATTAGCAGAAAGAATTTCGCTATCCTGACTGTGAATACTATTTACTCCCGAGTTAAAATTAGTAAAGACTAAAAAGAGAAGTAAATAATAGCTTGCTTCAGAGTTTACACTGAACAAGAAAAAAGACTAAAAATTTATGTTTACTATTAATTATCTTATAATTAAGCTTTTAAATAAATAAATAAGGTAAGTGATAAGCAAAAAAATTGACTACATTCTCAACAAATTTTTGGTCTAAAAATAAATAAATTTGAATTAAAAATTAAATAAAGTAAGTATTTAATTTTTTTTATACTTTATCTATATTAACAAAAGTAACAGATTTTATATAAAATAAATAAATAAACCCAAATAAAATTTAATTTAATTTTAATGTTTCTATTGTTTTTTTTTTCCTATCCTAATTTAACGTCTCTATTTTGTATGTACAAAACTCAGAAACACAGCGTAAGGAGGAAAAAGAGCAGGGTTGTTAATCACTTGACTTGCCCTTTTCATTTTACTTTGATCAGATTAGATCTAGACTTTTCATACAAACGCAAAAAAAAAAAAAATATACTTACGAGAATGGCAAAGTTTGGTGTGATATCATCATCATCAGTTTTGGTATTAGTATTATTATCAATCACGGCCGCCTCCCCGGCAGCGGCAGCAGCTGAATCGCCCTCCGCCTTCGTCAAGAAGACCGTCTCTTCTCACTCCATCGTCATTTTCTCCAAGTCCTACTGCCCGTATGACTTCCATATCTATCTCTCTAATTCAATTTATATCTGTTACTTGTCGCAATATGTTTGTTCTTTTTTTACTCTTTAATCTCTATCCAGTGATTTTACGAGGTGAACTGGTCTCTATTTTGACCTGATTTCAAACACTAGTCTCCAATTGTTCTGTTGTGAGGAACTCTAATTATGTGTGCACAGAGATTAATCTAAATTGTCCTAGATCATCAAATATCAAACCTAGGCAATTAAGTGTTGATTAACTTTTAAGGAAGGGTTTTAGATACAGAAATTGAAAATGTTATTTGTAGGCTACAAATTGTAGCATGAAATTATGAAAGGAAAGTATAGCAACTTTGATGGGGTGAAATAGCTGTTGGGGTTAATATACACAATCTAAATGCTAGTAGAAGAAATAACTAATTCAGACTGGATCAGATTTGATTAAATAGAGTTGCTGCCACAATGAAGAGATAGTTAATGCTGGAAAAGTAGAGTTGTCGTTTTTGGGATTCATGTAATCAAAGATGAAAATGCCATTGAGACAGTTTGTTCAGGCTAATGAAAGAGCTATGGTCACAGCACAAACATGAATATTTTCTCAAAAATAGATATGCTTTGTTATAGGTTAGCAGGTAATAATATTGTAGGTATTGGTTGAACTTTTGGAATCTCCACAAATGTTAGCTGACATGATGATGTTCTAGTTGGTAATCTTAGTATTAAATAGTAAACTGATAAATATATTGTATGAAAAGGATTCCTTTTGCCTTGCCTACTATATTCAAGTCATGATGCACAAAAGTTTTGCTACTTATCAAGAAGATTCCAATTAACTTGTGTGGTATTGGAGATTTGTTTTTCCATTTCAGCCAGATCCATAGCATCAAGGAGATGGTTTCTGTCCCCATCAACCCACTCGTTGTAGTTTCAAATTATTTCTTTCATTGTTTTATGGCCCTAATATCTTCTCACACCTAATATCTTCTCACACACATTCAAATACATTGTAAGTGTTAGTTGATTTCTGAACAGTCAAACTTTAAAGTTGCATCCTTTAACTTTTCCTTCATAATCTGCATTTTTTTTAGCAATATGTTTTTTTTTTTTTACTCTTTTGAATTCAATGGGTCGGTGCCAATATTTCTTTGGGTTTAATTGCCAAGTCGATGCCAAGCACTGGTTGGGATCACCAAGGTAATAGCATAGTTACTTCATCTTTCCTATACCTTTGTTTATACTGCCATTTTATTGTTTATTAGACAAACCATATCAGATACTTGTATCTGGGTCCTAGTCATGACAATCTATTAACTCAAGCTAATCCCTTTGACCCTTGTCACTCCTCACAAAATCTTTCAGTTGTTTCTCTAATAAAACCCTTTGACCCTTGTCACACCTCACAGCCCCTTTAATTGTTCCTCTAATTTTTTCTTTCCTCTTATGTCCTGTTCATGTTTGACTCCTCTTTAGATGTTACATCATTTGTTCTTGAATCTTTATAACAGGACTTCTTGTTATTGCAATTTCATCTTTTGTTGCCTGTTGGTACTTTTCATGATTTAGAAAATTATTTATGGTAATAAAGGTAAGGTCATTCTTCATACGGAATCTAGGAGGGTTGTTTTGTTTTTAGACGGTAGTAAAGGTAAGGTCATTCTTTATGTGGACATGGGAGGTTTAGATTCACAATATGAATGTACATATGTTCTCATCAACCGCTTTATGCATTTTGATATGATTGTGATTTATATGGTAAATTTGTTTTGAAGAAATAATGCTACGGCTTCCATTCTAAAGGACAAGATCAATCTTGACTTTCTAAAATCAATTTTAGCATTTTCAAATTTAAAATTGACATTATTTAATTAAGTTTTGAAGACAATAAATCTTATAATTTCTGGCAACCTTTAGATAGTTTATAAAAGTCATAATTGTATTGACAACATTTAAAAGTATTCTTATCAATTTTTGATTTTTTAAAATGTTTCAAATCGACTTTAAAAAATTCAATATTGATCTTATATTTTGAAATGGAGGTAGTTTTATTTAATCTTAGTCGCAACTTGATCTCTTAAATCGTCAGTGATGTTGTACATTGTCTGGAAGCTTTAGCCTGATAAACTAATATTTTGTCACTATCTCCCCCCCCCCCCCCCCCCCCCCCCCCCCTCTCCCTATTTATCTTTTGATGTCCAGGTATTGTAGAAGGGCAAAAGCTGTTTTCAAAGAGTTGAATCAAGTACCTTACGTTGTTGAGCTTGATGAGAGAGGTTTGTGCATCTTTCCTTTCGGAAACAGCTTACTTTCATCTTCATAGAGTGCTGTTAGGGAAAATTATTTAATCTTAGGAAGATGAGAGAATTGGACTGAACAATGATTATGAGAAAAGTTTGAAAGGGAGAAAGAAGATAGGAAGGGGAGGAGATACAATATAGATTCTGGCATTTCATTGGACAGGATGCCAGGATCGCCTTGCTGCCCACTTTCATTCGTTGCTAACTAACGTGTTGTTCAACTGGTCTTAATATTGCTTATGATTAGTTTTTAATAATATTAAACAGGATGGGGATGCCTTTGATCTCCCTTTTTATCTCTACTTTCATTTCATTGAACGGAGGAAGGTGTTGACATGAACTGTTTTATGTTTTACAGAAGACGGCCGGAATATACAGGATTCCCTGAGTGAGATTGTCGGGAGGCGAACTGTACCCCAGGTGTTCATCAACGGAAAGCACATTGGAGGCTCAGACGGTAACTTGTAGAGTCTATGCTTACTATTCCTATTCCCCTCTCAATATTTTTTGAAAATTCTAATTTTACCAATGATTCACACTTGAACAATCCATGAATTCCTGGCAACAGATACAGTTGAAGCCTATGAAAGTGGAGAACTTGCTAAGCTTCTAGGTGTTTCTACAAGGGATAAAGCTGATCTTTGAATCAAGTACATCAGTATAGAAGCTACTAGCAACTATCAAGTCTTAGTGTCACCTTTCATGTTTTATGGCTGCTATCAATCTTCTGAAGCACAATGGTAGTGAGGTCTGCCCATTTTGTCTTTGGAACCGAGAAGTATCTATAATTTTCCTTGTTAAAAGTTAAATGAATTATAGCGAGTGGTTTGCTAGGTGATCCATCTTGGGAAAATTTGATTACTCTGCATTCATATAATATCTGTATTTCTGGTCTTGATATAACTCTTACTGCAACTCTTGCTTGGGAATAATAGAGGTTAACTATTATGTCTTTCCCATTAGTTTCTTTCGAAGTGTGTTAAAAGTTAAATTGAGGCCAAATAATTTGTATGGAGTGATTACTGATAATATTTTTACCATCTGTGTAGTGGCTGTGGTGGGTGGTTTGATGACTTTTCTGATTATATTGCTAACAGGGAAATAAAATTAAGAGAAAATATATAAACATCATTCTGATACTTGGGGTAAAGAATCATTACATTTTGGCTGGTTGATTGGTTCGTTGTCTTAGTAGATGATGATCTCAAAGGTAGGTCTTTTCTTCAAAATTGGACCTCATCGCATTGGGTCTTTTCCCATGATGTCTTTAAAAAGAAGAAGAAAATAAAAGGTTTGCAAAAGCAATTTTGAAAAAGAAATTGGCTGATGGGGGCTGGTACTTATTTTGTTGCAGTTGTTTTTTATTTTTATTTTATAGTATAAAAGAAAAAATTGTGTGTATTGCTTATGTTTTAGTTGTTTGGATATAGAAAGGGGGAGAGTGTGCATGAAGCAAAAATCTGAAGTAAGTCGGTCTCAAATGTTGATTTGAACTTTATTTTTACTCTTCCACCTCATAACAGTCTCTAATGTTGATTTCAACTTTATTTTTACTCTTATCATAATCTTACTTTTAATTTTATTCATCGCATATTTTAGTAATAATATTTTTCAATTTTTGTAATTATTATTTTAATTTATAAAAGTAAATTTGTAATTATTTTATCAATACTAATTTTTGAGGTAATTTTTAAAGGGAATTGATATTTTCACAAAGGAAATTGATATTTTCACATGGTCTCACTCACATAAGATGGGCCCCACTTATTATTCATGTGAGGAGAGCCTTGTGAAAATATCAATTTTCCTTGTGAAAATATCAATTCCCTTTTTAAAAACTCATTAACTATAATACAGGTTGTGGTCCAAATATAAAATTAAATTATGGGAAAGAAGTTCCCCACCGACTTTGGAGGGAAAATTGGAGAAACAGGAGCCCCACCGACTTTGGAGGGAACGGAAGAAATCATCATAACCTAATCAATCGTTGTCTGTCTTCACTCCGATGCTGCAAAGCTAATCCATTCCTCCCACTGCTCAAACTCCGCCTCTCTATTTTTCGATCTCTCTTTCCCTGCAAAATCTGAATTCTGATCCAATCTATTTCTCTTTTTTCTCCCACTCCTACTTTATTCAACTAGCAGTCTCTCATACTATTTCTCTCTCTCTCTCTATATATATGTAGTGCTAATGCTTTAGGCTAGATTAGTTTTGAGTAATTTATGTTGAACCATCGGGAGGAATCACCTTCGCATATCAGGAGGCCTTCAAAATCTATACACTTCTTTCGGAAAATTTCCAGAGATGTATTTCCCCCCTATACTTAGGGATTCTCTACCAGATGTCCTTAATTTCCTGGAAAAGGTAAGAGATCATTCTGGGCTGTCCCAGAATCTACCAACTTCAAATCAGAGGGTCCTCAACACTGTTTATCTTTCGTACCAAAACGGGCTCCACATTTTCAGTATATTGATGGTTTTTTTTTTTAATATATATATATATTTTGAGATTTGAAGAAACATACACTGAGGTAACATGCACAATAGAGTCTGCCGCTCATAGGCCGGCCGGGTTCGGTTTGAGCCCGACTTGATTAAAGTCCGGTTTAGTCAAAGATTTGGCCTGCAAACTTAAAAAAAACTGTTGTTTAAATATTAAAGTCCAGTCCAGTCTGTTTGCAGGTCGCTGTTATAAAATGATCTTTAATTAATATGTTATTATTATAAATATTACTTTTTGTGTTAAAAATATTTGTCTATATTTAGTCAATAATAAAATAGTTATCCACTTATTCTGTTATATATTTAAGATATTAAAAAAGTAGTTCACCTATCTATTTTTGTCTCTTACTACAATTAAAATGAGCGAAGTAGAGAGAAAAAAAATGAACAGTTAAGATATAAGAATATATCATTTAAAAAATTAATAAATTATTTGCATTCTCGACGAGACTTGTTTCGTAATTTGGATTTTTCAAAAAATGTTGCTTCACTATCCAGTTGATACATAATTATAGATTACTCTAAAAGTCTAGTTATACAGAATTATAAAAAATGACCTGGATCAAGGACTTACCCGGCTTGGCCTACAGTTCTCAAAAAGTTAGATTTTTGTCAAAAAGCCTAACTTGTAAGCCCATAAGTCAAAGTCTGACTTGATATGACCTGATCGACAGTCAAAGTCTGACCTGGTCGACAGTCAAAGCCTGTCAGACGTCAGGCCGGCCTGTTGTGTTGTACAGGCTTACACCGAGGGTTATTCAATTGCTTTACGAGCCACGGAGTTCAGCTTTGAAAGCCGCTTTTGCAGGTGGGTTAGCATCCTTATTTTTTTCAACCTTGTGCAGATATAAATATGTTTGTCAAGCAACCAAGTTCTCAGGGTTTGGCTAGTCACCTTGTGCTTGGGTGCAAAATTATTGGAGTGAAAAAATGAGGGTTTCTCCTCAGTTGAGTCCAGTTGCATTGCTTGTCTGAGCCTGTTGATAGCTTGCATGATTCAGAGAGTGGAACTATGGAAGCATGACGGTGATGCTTTGTATATTCCCAGAGGTTCCCCTCATGAGGCATGTACAGTTGTCGTGGGAATGCTAAGTTCTCCTTACACCACCAAACACTTGCTGTTGAGGTTGAGCCACCATTTGAGTAAGTTATTGCTTCCATTAAAAAGAAAGAATTTTATATTTTTGTTTAAATTATATGTTTAAGGTTATGCTTGCATCTAGTCTACCCCTCCTACCACCTAGTTATGGGGACCAATATATGTAATGACCTAGCCTTGTCTTAGGAAGAATTTTGCCTGTTTATTGATTCTTTTTAACAATGTCAAGTTCATTTTAAAGGCTGAATTGGCTATAATGGTGCCACATATAATTATTGTGACCTATGGTAACCTTGTCTATTGTAGCTTTAAAGTAAATGAAATTATTTCAAGGTCATAGCAAGAGATAAAAAGTTTCTGGCCACAAATATATTTCTTAAATATTCCGGAAACAATACCGGTTATACATTCTACAAGGAAATGCTCAACACTATAACAACTTGGCTTCAATTTATATGCATTGATCTTTAAGTTAAGTGGAATATTCTCATTGGCATGCTCTCTGGAATTAGCTATGTGTATGCCTAGAGTATCTTTTAATTGCTTCAAAGGCTTTTCTACAAACAAAAATCTTGAAAGTGCATGTGGGGAGGACCATAGAAGCAATGCATGTGGCTTGACCTATGTCATTCCAAATAATAATAATATGGACATGTGATCGATTAGACAGAAAAACAAAGGTTTTGGTCCCATCATGTCCTGAAAGCTTAATCGTGTTCATGTCTCAAATTAACCATATGATGATTGTGAATTGTATCTTACAGTGTTTCAAACAATGTCAAATTGCTTTAATAGTTTCTGTGAATTGGTGTCAAAGTTATGTAAAAGTTTTACTTTTGATATCAATTTTGGACCTGCTCATTGATGGTAATCTGTTTATGGCGTGAAGGATTCACTATGTTGGGACAGAACCAGCATCTCTTTGAGTATACACATGCTGTTCTTTTATCCTAAATTTTTAAGGGTTCCGGAAAAGAAACCTAATGCATATTGCATTCAGATCAAATGCTGACCCTGCCCCTGCATCTCAGAAGGCTTGCTTAGTTGGTCTTGGTCCAATGTCAATGCAATCAGTTACTGGCGGCTGGATTGAAGTGAATCAGAGAACAGTTTTGCGGCATTTGCTCAACACAATCAGCACCTGGTCAAAATTTTCGGATGCACTTAGGGGCATAGAAGTGGCTTTGCAGAATCATGAAGAAAATCCCTTTGAAGACACTAGATAGGGCTCCAGCATCTCAGCAGGGAAGGAGAAGAGATTGAAGGACATAATTGGCATATTGCTTCAATAGGGACTGAAAACTTTTTTCATCTAGTAGGGCAGCATATGGACAAGGCTGAACTGAATTCATGCATGGTAATTCTAAATTCTGTAGAGAAGTAATATTTGAAAATGTTGAACACTTTCAGTCAAAATTTTCGGATGCACTTAGGGGCATAGAAGTGGCTTTGCAGAATCATGAAGAAAATCCCTTTGAAGACACTAGATAGGGCTCCAGCATCTCAGCAGGGAAGGAGAAGAGATTGAAGGACATAATTGGCATATTGCTTCAATAGGGACTGAAAACTTTTTTCATCTAGTAGGGCAGCATATGGACAAGGCAGAACTGAATTCATGCATGGTAATTCTAAATTCTGTAGAGAAGTAATATTTGAAAATGTTGAACACTTTCACTGCATTGTCAATTGACATTTGACAGAAACTACCCTTTATTACCATTATTTTGACAGTTACTTTTCAAGTAGGTATGGTGCCTTTGTTTGCAGGTATGGACGAGGAGACATGTTATCTTTAATCACATGCAGAAATCGACCCAATTTCCAAAGTACAGTCAGCAATCATAGGATATGACTGAATATATTTAAGCTCTTGTCCTTGTAGGGTGCAAAAGCTCGTCTCCACCAACCATTCAGTAAACCTGATTGGTATGTATTTTATCAGCTCAACTTGAATTTAGAATTATTAACATTGTATCTACTTTTCCTTTCATTATTAAGGTAGCAAGTTAATTAGTGAGGGGCATTTAAACTGGAAAAGGTTGAAGAAAATCAACTAAGAACTGCATCCAAAATTAAATGAATCCTTATTGAAAGGTACATTGTTATAGAGAGAGAATTTTGATCATTGATGTAAATCCATATGTTTACAAATCGTGAATGAGGTAAAACCCCACTTCCGAAGTAGTCTTATGCTATTCTCTTTTGGAATGAAAACCCACTCCTGATGCATATTCCCCTCCCCCGGAATGCCAACAGGTGAGTAGCATAATTTGATCCTATCTAGAGAATGACCTGCATATGCTAAACATAGCACTATGGTTATGGGTGATGCTTGGGAGTTGGATTTGGATGAGTTGTCACCCCGTGATAATCAGTGTGGTAAACAAGGTCTGCTTCATTGTAAACCCTTACAAACTCATCATTTGAAAACGAACCAGGTTGGTTTGAATCTATCTCCGTTTCTTCATGAACCTGCAACATGTGACTAGACTTGAGATTCATGAAACAAGAATTTATTGGCAAGTGATAGAACTTGGGAAATAAAAGGAGATGGAAGCATTAGAGATTCCCACCTTGATGCTTTGATGTACATCTTGTTGCAGGCTGGAGGGCAACATGCTCAAATCTTTCATGGATCTCCTTCCTAGGAGAGAAACAAGAGTAGGGGAATTAGAAGTGCTTATAAAAGTTATGCAAACAAGACAGAGAGCAGTTGTAAGAAGGCAGACGAAAATGGTATGTGAAGATCTCATTCTTGTTGAAGCAAAAAGGGATATCTTTATTCTATTCTTCAAAAGAAAGTGGTAGAATACCAAATAAATAGGGGAACCTCATACAGTGCAATCACATTTGTGTTTGTATGAGAGAGAGAGTCAATAATTGAACGAGGGTGGGAGAGACGTCAATCAACCCATGCGTATGATGCTGCCGTTTATGCCAATGAGATAGTAGCACAAATAACAATCCAAAATCCCAGAAGGAATGTAGTTTGACCCTACTCTCTCTCTCTCTGTCACGCACACACACAATCTTGCACATATAAAGACTCATTAACCGATAAGAGTTTTTATAGAAGAATGTCTGTAGCACTTTAAAAATAAAGGAAGCATTTGGTTGCCATGTAACATATACAAAAATGCCCATGAGAAGAACATCTAGCCATCTAAATACTCCCCCGTCCAGAAAAGACTAAACAGAGTCCTGCTCTTTCTAATTTAATTTAATTTTAATCAGAATGTTGGTCTTTTTTTCCTGCAGGAGGGAGTATGTCAGAACCAAGAGTTGCTATCTTGATAGTTTAAGCTCAAGAAAGGCGATGCAAGTGATATTTACTATCGGTTTGGGTGCATAGTTTATATGCATAGATAAATGAGATGCGCGTTGTAAATTATATCAGTTGAACTTTATTTTGAAATAAAATTTACTCAATTTTAATTTTGATAATTGATATTGTCAATTTAACGAATGTTAATTTAAATATTAAATAAATGTTGCTATATATATATATATTCTTATAATAAAAAAATTCAACAAAATCTTAATGTCATTGTATTTATCAACTTCCTCTCTTTATATATATATATGGTCTTCATTCGTGACACCTGATTGTCAAATACACTATTTTAGCAACTATGATCTTCGTTGATCAAAATAATAGAGGGCTGAGAAATTGGTTGAGTTGAATTCCTGTTGTTACTCTTTCTTGCGGCAGTGATATTCTTTTTGATTTGAGTCGTTGAAGTGTGACAGTGATACTCTTTTTGATCTGAGTCGTTGATCAAGATAATAGAGGGATGAGAATTGGTTGGGTTCCAACTCTTTCTGATCTGAGCCATTAATCAAGATAATAGATAATAGAGGGTTGAGAATTGTTTCTTGTGGTAGTGATGCTCTTTCTAATTTGAGTCGTTGAAGTGTGACAGTGATACTCTTTTTGACCTGAGTCATTGATCAAGATAATAGAGGGATGACAATTGGTTGGGTTCCAACTCTTTCTTATTTGAGCCATTAATCAGGATAATAGAGGGTTGAGAATTGGTTGAATTCCACTCCTGCTGCTACTCTTTCTTGTAGTAGTGATAGTGGCGGGACAAATGACCAACATTTCCCCAATATGGCTAGAGTAATTGTTTTACCATTAAATCATGAGGGATTTAGTTAATTTGTTTTTGCTAAATTCAGAAGTATATATCACCTTTTAGGTCCTCACTCCTATATCCAACTGTCATTATCATAAAAGTATATTATAAAAGCATACAAAATTTTAATTTTGAAAAAGAAATAGTACAATTTTATGAAATACTAAAATATAAAATACTAAAATTTATGTTGTACTTTCTATATTTAATTTATGACAAACTAAAATATAAAATACTAAAATTTTATAAGTAACAAATATAATAATAAATAGTATTATATTAAAAGTACTATTTTGTTTTAAAAATTAGATTATATTTTAATTTTTTAAATTAATTTTTAATATTTAAAGTCAGTATAATTTATTTAATTTTAATTCAAATAAACGTAATTATTGTGTACTAATTAAAATATTGCTTTGGTTGACCCAATGAATTGACTGGATAACCAATTGGAGACAAAACGCGTAGCACACAGCTTTTTGGTCAAATTACTAGATAGATGTTGGGGAGATGTGGCATGGGTTTTAGAAAAATTATTCAATGGTGTTCGGGTAATATTATTTGGTGTTCTAAATTAATGAAATAATTTTATTTTAATAGTATTTTAATATTTATAGTTATAAGTTTGTTGAAATAAAAAACATTTATTAACTCAAAATATTATATAAATTTATTTTAAGACTATTAAATAATTACTCTGAATTTTATGATGTACTGTCCGACCCTATACATTGATTGTTACTCCATTGGTCCTTCGGGACCAAAAAAATCTCTTTTTCTTTCATATTTTTGTCAACTACTGAGAATAAAACATACTTAAACATTAATATTAATAAAAAATTATTAATAGTTAAAAATTACTTAAAGTATATATCCTATGCAAATTTTATAACATTAATTTTAAAAAAAAAACCTAACAAAAGAATAGTGCTATTTTTTTTTTATCGATAAAGGTAGTATTACACACACACACACACACACACACATATATATATATATATATATATATATGTATGTAATCTGAAATCCATAAGAGATTTTGGGCTATTGAGCCCTGAAAAGTTCAGCCTCCAAAATGGTGTCACAATAGTAATAAATTCGTTCTCTCTCACGAATTTACTTTTTAGAAGCAACGGACAGTTAAATTTTCTAAAACTTGACATATGAATCCCTGAAAGACGATAAATTGCTTTCTCGACTGACAGTATGAATTTTATCCATGTATGGCAAAATAATAATAATAATAATTAACTGTTGTCACATGTTAAAATTTCCCTGTTCTTTTGTAATTTTAAAATAAGATAGTATATCTTTAAATCTTTAAACGAATTTTAAAGACAAATGTATCATTTAATTTTAGAATATATTAATGAGAAAATAGTTGGAGTCAAATGGCTTTATATTATTGCGGAATTCGTGCAAGTCAAGCATGGGATGTCAATGAGAAAGTTCTTGGTCTTGTTTCCTGCCAAGGACTCTTAATTCTAACGCATGCTTTAACTCTTTCATATTATCAAACATTTCTTAGTCATTTACTTACTCACGACTTTTTAATAAATACATAATTAATTACAAAATCTGATTTCACTTATAACCAATTAATTTATTGCATTTAACTTTATAAGCTCCTTTCTTCCCCATTTAAACTTTCCTATCTCCAAATTATTAGTATTCCCACCCTTTCATATTATTTAATTATTATTGATTTTTTAAAGGCAATTTATTTTAAACTCGTAGTTGATAAATATTTTTATAATTTTAATCAATACAATGATAAATATCGTAAATTATCTACAAAGTATTACTCATTCTATAGGTGTGAATGTTGCTTGCTTTGATCTTTACTTTCCACTTTACCCCAAAGAGGAAGCCATGGACTATGTATGAAAAACAGGAATTGCAACGGAAAAAAACTAAGTACTGATTGGTTCATCATATATGGGCGGGCTGGTCAAAATAATTTGTGTACAGGCATTCTAAGCATTGTCATGCAGGTTCAGAAGCAAGAATTGGCTGAGAGGTTGACTCTGAGGCCGCTCGTCAAGTTGAAGTTTGGTTTCAAAACAGAAGAGCTAAGCAAGGTGTGCTTGTGTATTTATACGTATGTATTTTCTTAATTTTTACCATACGTTTTCTTCTTCTTTTCTCCACAAAAATTGTTGGAGTGATATGGAGAGAGTGGCCTCTTTAATAACTTTGTGTGAGCATTCCCACACATGGGCCGTAATTCAAAAACCAATAATTGACACTTGGATAATATCATATATTTTTGTGTCAGGTTATCTGAAAAAATAAAATAATAAAATAATTCAAAAATTAAATTATTAGATAATATCAATTTAAAATTGTTTCAATATTAAAACACGTGTAATGTAATTAATACAGGAGAAAAACTGAGTGATCCAATAATTGACACTTGACAGTAGCTAGTGTTAATATATAGTGTTTTAGTATATATAATAGATTCATTAATATATAATGAATTTGAGTTTTTTTTAATATTTCATTTGTTTTAAAAACAATTCTTTCAAAAAATAAATATACATTTTTAAAACAACAACTTCAAAAAACACATTTTCAAACATATTATTAACTTGTGTTATAAATATAATAGTGGTGACATGGTGATATTCAATATGGGATACCTAATATATAAGTAATGACATATTAAAATTTTCATGTGTTCAAAAACAAAAATATAGCAAAAAAATCTATTGCTCTAATCTCAAAATAGAGATTATAATTTTTTGTTTTTTCTTTCTCAATCCTAAGATTAACTTGAAAACAATTTAAAACAATTTTCTACTAAAAGTCTTTTGTATGAATAAAATATTAGTAATAGTTTAAAATCATTTTTGTATGAAGTTAAAGAGAACTGTGTTTTCCTCCTATATTGTTTGGCCCAATTAGTAGTTTATATGATATATTTATCCATATGGATGATATAACATATATTTTAGAAAAAACAGAAAAAATTAGTAATAAAAGGGAAGAGAGAAAAAATAAAAAATGATTCTCGCAGTATTTTTTAATTCAGTATTCAAAAATCATTTGTGATTTGACTGGATTGATTTTTGGTGGGTGCTGTTATAATTTGTTGGTTTTCAATCTTAATGGTGGGACTGAGCATCAAAGTCTCCTAATATCAAGTTTTGTTGTATATTGTTGATATATTTTATGTTAGAGTTGGTAGGATTTTTTAATTTTCTCTTATTATTCTTCTGGTTAAAGTTGTATGCCAAGAATATGTCATTCTTGATGAATGTTCTTGAATCATAATATGTCATTCTTGATGATTGTTCTTGTTGATATATTTTATGTTGTCTATACATTTAGTTGTTACCAGAAAGAATGTTGTATTGTCTATTATTATTAATAATGGAAGATTTTATAAACTACAGTCCCGTAATTTTTATTTTTCACATTGAAGAGGTTTTTTATGTAAAAATTTGTTTTTATTTTTGTGTGTGTTTATTCTCAATTGTTAACTATTTATATTATATTTTCTATCTGAGTTTACATAGAAGAGAAGAACTATATTATTCTACGGTGCTGTTTGATTTGTTTTTTCTCACAACAAAATGATTTATACTCCAAACAAACTTACTATAGGGAATTTCATCCTTTTAAAATGTCATAGGCCTCAGTGTGTAGCGAGTCCAAAACTAAGAGCAGTTTAATACAAATGACCCATTGTTTTAGTTTAATGTTAATTGGGTTAGCTGTAATGATCAAAGAATCCCATTGCCGTCCACAGCAAAGCAGAGCAGCAGTAGTAACACATTTGGACGATTCTCCTCGTTTTCATCGCTGCAATTACTTTTCCATCCATCTTTGAATTGTCCGAATATTCTGACCCTCGACTCTATCATCTCCATCATGTTGTTATTCAATCACTCTCTCTCCCTCTCTCTCGCTCTGTTGGAAACCTCAAAGGAAAAGAAAAAGGGAAAGAGAAAAAGGGTAAGAAGAAAACAAAGAAATTATCTTGAACAAGCCTTCATCTTATTGCCAAGAGGACATTGTAATTCAAAATAGAGATTAGAGGAAGAAATGCTTCGATTCACACTGGAAGGTACCTCCTACATATATTTCGTTGTTATTTTTTTCTTGCAATTTGTGATGAAATTCTCATTGGGTACCGGATTGGGATTGTATTAATTCTGTGGCCTCTGTGTATGTAAAATGTGATTGTGCTTTGATTGTCAAATAATGGCTGTTTATATAATTGTCTCACGAACGAATCACTATAATTATAAACTTAGTGGATTCCGTATGTGAAAGCAGCTCAAGGTTTTGTCTCATATTAGCTAACACCAAATATTTTAGCTACATAATTTTTTTTAAGATATTAAACTAAGATTAAGCATTTAAGGTTTATAAAATTGAAGAAAAGTGATGGCTTTGGTGTTTGTAAGCGTTGGATTTGTGGTTTGGAAAGTGATAAGTTGAGGGTATTGTCTGAAATTTCTTGCTGTACATTCTGGTATGTATCCAATTATATTGTTTAAGTAGTGATTTAAAGTTTAAAAGAAGGGGAAATGGTTGATTTTAGAGCTTGATGGGTTGGGAGATGGGTATTGGTATTGAATATGATAGAAGAAAACAAAGAAGAAAATCATCAGAGTTCAATGTTAGAAATTTGAAACACTAGGGAATAACCCCTAAAGGTCAACCCGTTATGTCTTGGTCCGGTAGAGCATATATGTCCTCAATCTTTCTTCTTATATTTTGATACGAGACTTTATTATCACACGGTACCTCAACAATTTCTCCCTTAACGCGTGATCTTTCCATCCACATTTACGCCAAGTTCTTCCTTGAACTTTAACCATACTTTTTTGAGCCTAGACCACGTCTCCTAATGGAAGAGCACACTCTGTTCAACATTGCTTGTCTTATCCACCACGAGTCTCTGCCAAGTTTAACACATCTCTAATTGACGAGCTCACTTGTTCAATATCTTTTTTTTGATCCACCAAAGCCTATGCGTGAAGAATCCACCACTTACTCAAAGAGTACATAGTCTCATATTCATAATATGTGCAACTCATATAGCTTCTCTCTTGTAATCATATAATTCCATATCCTGACTCCCTCTCCCCTCCCTTCTCCAAGATTTGAAAAATTAAAAAGAAAGATGGAAAATTTTGCATCAGCTTTAACTTTAATAAGGTTTGATGAGGAAGTATGCTTACATTTTCTGATGCAGTGAACTCTCTGTTGGGATCGTCACCCTCAGAAGATATACAAGCATCCCCATCTAAGCATCCGGCACCTGCCTTATTCTTTTTCCTTGGAGGGATAGTAGTGCTCTTAATATTGCTGATTCTCTCATTTTTCTTCTGGAAAATTCTCAGACTGGCAGAGCTGAGAAAGTTGGCAACACGAAGTGGAAAGCGCCAAGGTTATATGTCTAATAATTGCGTGATATTTGAGAGCAATAATTCTGATGAGTGAATTATTGAGACAACTTTTTTTTTTGCAGCAACTGATGATTATTTAAGTGGTAATCTTCATACAATAAGCTATTTCGACTTCAATACATTAAGGCAGGCAACTAAGAATTTTCACCAGGGTAATCTTCTCGGAAGAGGTGGATTTGGACCTGTTTATCTGGTATTCTTCCAGAAAACCTTTTTGACATTTTTTTTTTCTGGTAATTTTTTTTTTAGTTTATTTGTTTCTTAACCTCGGGGAAAAAAAATCCTAAATATTTTTATCGAAACTCAGTGAGGCATTTGACCTATTTTATTAATTGATTTTTTCTTTATTAAAAAAGAGAGATTCCACTGAAATTGGTTTTACCAAAGGTATGCACACTACAACCTTATAATTAAGTTGATGACCTTTAGCCTTTTGAATAATGTCTTGATACCATCTGTTACAAATCACACTTTTCAGTTTGATGTTGAGAAACCCCTTTATGTATTTAAGGCTTGTGCGCCAGGTCATTTCCTTTTCTAATGCCAATCAAGATACTACGCGATAATGATATAATTCGTCACAGGGGAAGTTAGAAGATGGGAGGGCAGTTGCTGTGAAGACATTATCCATCGATAAATCCCAACAAGGAGAGTCAGAATTTCTTGCAGAGGTGAGGATGATCACAAGCATACAACACAAGAACCTGGTTCGCCTTATTGGATGCTGCTCGGATGGAGCTCAACGGCTACTTGTGTATGAATACATGAAGAACAGGAGTTTAGACCTCATAATATACGGTATCACTTACATAAAGTCTAGTTCTGTTTAATTCTACAAAATTCTATTCAATTGAGTGTCAAGTTTCATGATAAAAACTTAACTTGGTTATTCAAAACATAATAAGTTTGCCCTGCCTGGAGCACTGGAAGATCTTTACACTTCATTTAAATAATGGCTTTCACAAATTTGCAACATAATATGAATATAATTATGTTGATCATTAGAGCACTTTATCTGGAATGCCATAATCTCGGCCCTCCTCTCTCTCTCTCTTCCCTCCCCCCCCAAAAAAAAAAAATCAAAATTAAATAGTCAAAAGGAGCTTCTCTGCAATTTTGAATTAGCTGATTTAGGGAAAAAAGAAAAACAGTTTAGTTTTATGGAACCATTTGTTGTGGGATGCAGTTGCACAATTTGATGGATGAGGCATGTTTAGGCAGTCTATTTCTATAAAGGCGGTAGTCACTTAAAGATCAAGAACACCATTGCTTCTATTACTGTTAGTTTGTGGTTGTATTGGACATTCCCTTGTGCATTTGTTTGTGTTTGTTTACATGATGTTTTTTTAATAAAAGTTGACAATCCTTCATGGTGCAAATGCTGTTCCACTGTCTAACTTTTCTGACTTATACTTTTGCTAGTGGCCTAACTCAGTCCTACTACGAATGAAACAGCACTCAATGCAAGCTTAACATCTAATAAATGTTCTTGTGAATTGGATGATAATTATTTAATTGTCTCATGCACAGGAGAAAGTGATCAGTTCCTGAACTGGAATATTCGGTTCCAAATAATTCTCGGCATTGCTAGAGGGTTGCAATACCTACACGAGGATTCACACCTCAGAATTGTTCACAGAGATATCAAAGCTAGCAACATTCTTCTGGATGATAAATTTCAGCCAAGAATCGGTGATTTTGGTCTGGCCAGGTTCTTTCCTGAAGATCAAGCTTATCTCAGCACTGCATTTGCTGGAACATTGTATGTCCCTTTCTGTTGTTAATACTTTTATAACTTTTCTTAACAGGTACTAGACTATGGTAGTGGTTCTTTTTTAGCAAACAGTGGACAATATAATGTGTAATTTTTGTTTTGATCAGTAATACTTTCACCTATGTTAATTAATTATCTTTCTTTCTCTTTCCCTTTTTTTTAGAGGTTATACAGCCCCTGAATATGCCATTAGAGGAGAATTGTCTGAAAAGGCTGACATATATAGTTTTGGAGTTCTGGTGCTTGAAATTATTAGCTGCAGGAAAAATACAGATCTTACTTTGCCATCAGAAATGCAATACCTTCCTGAATATGTATTCCTTCACCTTCTCAGCAACTTTTATGATGTTATGAGTGTTAACTTTGTGACTCTAGTGAAATTGTAAAAAACTGCTCCTTAATATTTTATCTTCATGTTAGGCATGGAAGCTCTTTGAAAGGTCAAAGGTGATTGATCTAGTAGATCCAAGAATGCTAGAAGATGGGCTTGTGGAGAGAGATGTGATGCAAACAATCCAAGTGGCTTTTTTATGCCTTCAGCCACATGCAAACCTAAGACCACCAATGTCGGAGATTGTAGCAATGTTAACTTGCAGGGTTGATATGGTTGGAACACCTTTGAAACCGACCTTCCTGGATCGAAGGCATAGGAAGGACGAAAAGCTCTCATGGGATTCTATATCAGAGGTTTTCCCTTCTCCACAACAGAGCGATTCTCCTTCCTTGACTCGACCTGCAAAGTAAGTTTGGACGTTGCACCAGATCTCCTTCATACAATATTAACGAATATAATTTGCTTAATATAATTTTGTATAATTTGTCAATAGTCTCTACTTTTAATGTTTTGATCCAAACTATAGGTATGTACTGTGAGATTTAGGCTTGTGTATGAATGGTATAATGCTGAATTGTCTGGTATTGTAGCGTAAATCATGATACAGTTTTTATTTATTGGGTTCCATAAACAGATCAATGTAAGACCTATTACAATCATTATGATTTCTGTTGTAATATTTTTTTCTTTACATTTTTACTTGGCCGGGAAAGTATAGTTTGTTGAACCATATGGGGAGTATGAAATAAAAACGTATTGAAGATTTTCTCAAGGTTTTATGGCCCAAAGTTGTTAAGTATGAAATAATACTCCATCGAGTAGAAGAAGATAAAAACAAAAGGGATACTAGATGTACACTTTTTGCAGTAGTTGTGTGTCGGATTATATAGTGGAGAGCTGTTTATTGTCCACTCTAATAATTTAGTTGGTTGGAATAAGTTTTAAGAGAAATCAAGACCGGAACACCAATCACTTTCAACCACGGAAAGTAGCCGCCATTGTAACAACACCACCCCACCACACCAGCCAGTGGAATCTGCAATATGGAGCGGCTGTGGCGCTTTCTGCAATCTCTACTAGTACTAGTACTAGCCCCAAGCTTATACTCTGTTGTTCAAGTCATCGTGTAATGTCATTCACAATAAAACTCTAAATCCCTCCTCTTACGCATACATTACTATTATGATCGGAGTCTTTCTAATTTATGTGAAACTTTCTTGTTAATTATAATTTCGAAATATATATCTGGAAACAGATTGGGCAAGTCTGGAGTCTTTCTAATTTATGTGAAACTTTTTTGTTAATTATAATTTCAAAATATAGATCTGGCAAACAGATTAGACAAGTCTAAACGGACTGAGCCATAGGCAAATCAAGTTAAAATAGCTCGGACTGAGCCATAGGCAAATCAAGTTAAAATAACTTAGATTTTTTTGAGTTGAAAATAAGAAGTCCGTGGCTTAAGTTGAGTCAGTTTGATCCCGCTTGCGGGTTAATTTTTATTTTTTTTAACAATTACAATTATGTTATATACACTAAAAAATTAACTTGATCATCTTTTTATATACACTGTAACGTGAAACAAAGTATATATACAATGCACCGGTAATTAAATATGCTACAAGGACGCAATAATAATGGGTTAATTTTACTTTGAGCATATTAGTTATTGCTAACATGACGAGTGTTATTGTGATGCTAGCTCCTCTATTATCAAAACCAAAGGGCTAGACTAGATTCTCAGAGGTCAAAGTGATTAATTATTCATTTATATTTTTCTTTTTTTAATTTTGTCACAAAACCAAATTGGAATGCTCTGCTGGTCACCACTAAAAACTCGCATGCAGTGAGGGTACTGTTCTCTATGTTTAGCAGATTAATTAGTGTAGAAAAAATTGATCCGAAGGCCATCAACAGGATCGGTCAAAATTGCCGAAATTTTTATAGACTAAAAAATTAAGGCTCAAAGTCTAATTTTTTATGATGCAGACTGGATCGGCCCACAAGTCGGGACTAATTTTTTCAAGTCTAGCAAAATATATTGTGAAAAACTTTCTGCTAATTATAATTGCAAAATATAGGAAGAAAGTAATTGATAGCAACAAAATAGCCTATAAATAAATACGCAAAATGTATACCATTTAGCTTGTTATAATCATATTGTTTGGTATTGTGAGATGACACCACAATCTATAATACTCCCTCTTATGCAAAAAAATATAAAAATAAATTACATTTGGAAATTTTGTATATATAAAGTGTTGATTTAATTAGTGATATCGGTGATAAAATTTTGATAACAAAATTAGAGATATTGTATCATTTTAAATTACGGTCGATCAAAATAATTTACGGTGTAGTTACTAGTTTAACGAGTTTTGGTTGGGATTCATATCTAGTAAGTATTTCATAATCAAGAGGATTTAAAAATTAGTAATAATATTACTCTCAATTGGGAAACTAAATTAAGATGGTAAAAATCAAGAGGATTTAAAATTATGGAGAGGAATTTGAAGGTTGTCCGGTGTGTGAAACAGCTGGCGGTGAAGGTGGTGAAGATTTATTAGTGGTATTGGAAATCCAAGCTAACCATCTGTTCCCGAAACCTTCCTCCCGTCTCTTTCTTTGCTGTTTTCGTCGCTCTTGTTCTTCATGATTCCTCACTCTGCTCACCCCCGTGATTTCCGACACACTTCTCTTTTTTATTTCGCTCCTGCCATTCTCTCTCTTCTTCTTCTTTTTCCCCTGCCGCTCCCCCTCCTTGTCCTCATCCTCATTAATGCCCCCACCTTCCCCCACCTTCTGCTGCTGTCGCTGACCTGATGGAGATGCCACCGACGGCCTCGATGACGACCCCGACATTCGCCGGCTGTCGCTAATTATCATCTCCGACCGTAGATACAACAGATCCGACGGGTGCACGCTGCTCCATCTCTGGTGGGTCTCATCCCCTCCCAAACTATCACCTCCGCCGGACGACGACGACACCACAATCCGGTGCTCGAACCGGCGCTCGAAGCTCTTTTTCGAATCTTCTTTTCCGGCCAGCAGAAGCCCATCTCTGCGGGACCGTTCAAAGCGCCCCATTGACACGGAGCCACCATCCCTCTTCAATCTCATTGAACTATCTATAGATCTTCTAAACTCCATGGACGATTTTGATCGATTGGGTGGATTCTCTACAATAACTTGGAGATACCCACTGCCACTACTTCCTCTCTCCCCGGCAGACGAATGCCTACCAGATACTCGACGAATTTCCATCATTTCCTCTTCTTCTTGAACTCGTTGCTGCGGATTATCTTCCTGATGCGGTTTTTTGTTGTCTTCGATTAGTAGAATGTCTTCTGGGTCGACCCGATAACGACACAGAGGGCAAGTGGAATGGGCGTCCAGCCATGTATCCACGCATTCTACATGAAATGCGTGTTTGCATTTGGGGAGTAATCTCAGTACCTCGGTGGATTCGAATTTGTTTAAGCAAACGGCACATTCAAGCCCATCCTTTTGGCCTCTGAGTGACCCGAATCGAAATACGGGGAGCATATCTATGACGTTGCGGTCGATGCCAGAGTTTTTCCTGGCGGAGTAGGCTGCGATGGAGCCTCTGGGATTATTGTGTGAATCATAGCCTCTCCTCTTGCAGTGCTTGACGTAAAGGAGTATTAGGAATGTGATGGAGAAAATGGTGGTGAGTACGCCTACAATTATGGCTATGCCTGGCTTAAATGAAGCTTTATTATGGTTGAAACCCGGCGGCGGAGCGGGAGGATTATATGTGGAGGCAAAATCATGGTCATGGTTTGCTCTACACGAAACTATGAAGAAGAAAGAGAGGCAGAGGCAGAGGCAGGGGCAGAAGAGTAGCCTGATCATTAGTAATTAGGACCTTAAAAGTGTCATGACTCTTGGTTTTGTCTCTCTTTGTTTCTAGGGGTACATGTATATGATAGGATACGATGATTAATAATATTTTAGGTAGAAAACTAAGAAAAGAATGAATGAGAGGGATGGGGGGTTTGGTTGTGGGGAAGAAAGCAGTGGGAGATTCTGTGAGCTGGGTTTTTACAAGAAAGAAGGATACAAAGCAGGCAGGGACAAAAGCATCTAACTGACTCGGTTTGGGCCGCTTTTTGTTGGATGGAAAACCAAGAATAATGGGTGGACATGACATTTTATAAAGAGGAGAGTGAAGAAAAAGAGGAAAAACCTAAAAACAACAAACGGGGACTTGTAGTTGTCATGGCAGAAAAGTAGAAAAGAAAAGGGCATTTCAATTTTTGTTTAGGGAAGCTTCAACTCTGCAATCAAATCCATAGCCTCAGCTACAGCTACAGGTCGCCGCCGCCGTTGATATATAAGATAATATTAATTCATGCAGAATTTATTTATATAATGAAGAAGCTAAAATAATGATGGGATTGTGACGAGAGCAGTTGGTCTTGTTGTTTTGTGTTTGGAAGTGGATGATCGGAAAGTAGTAAACACCGAAAGTCGCCCACCACCCCTGTGTTTGTTATGTTATGTTATGGATGGATGTAACTTGTATTAACACTGTATCCATGTGAGTAGTGACACATGTTTGGTGCTCCAATGTGTTGTTACGCTTCAACCACTAGTTGTTCCCTCTTTACTCGTGTCCCACGGTTCCCTCATTCTTTTCTTTTTACTGATTGCTAATATTTTTTTATATTAGCAATCAGCACTATACTTTAAACTTGGTACATTATACATTATTTTTAAGGTATAACATGCATGTGCTACACAAATACAAACAACTATCAATCGTGTTCTTATATTTTATTCATTGAAAAGTGAAACACCACTTCTCGTTCGTCTTACTTGTTAATATTATGACGTTGCTTGCATTTCTATAACAGAGAGAATCACGGTGGAACAAGGAGTCTAGAAGATATAGGGAAATGCCTGGAACTCCGAAATGGTCTATAATTTTCTGTCTAGCATCATTATGCGCATGCAGTACTAGCCAATACTGATGAAGATCATCTTGCTCTTAGTCTTGCGGGCTGGGCAAAGGCATAAAGAGCATTGATATTACCCAAGGAATTGATGTTAATCACCTTCAGCAGATTGGACATTCCTAATACAAAATAGCAGAAACTAAATCATCTGCGCGCAGGAAAATGAGTGGTAACAGTTTGCTGGCATCTCCATTGAAATTTGAACCAGGGATGGAATTTTTTTCTGCAATATCACAGATATATAGGGCATCTAAAGCAAATAATGCACCATCTTTTCCAATGGTACCTGCACTTCCATATATGCCTAGTCACCTTCATTTAATCACCATGTACACAAGCACATTCATCCCATACAGACTATAACTCCACCTCCACCAAAGCAATAATGTCACCTGAAAACATTACAACTATCATATATATGTAACATCAATGTCAAATGAACCGTATCATCTTTAGTTGATTATGGACAGAGACGAAGTCACATGGCAGTGTGTGGGGTCAATTTACCTCATTGGAAAAAAGATTATTTTATAGTATATGATAAATTTAGAAAAAATTTAAGTATAATGGACAAATTAACTCCACTAAAATCTGATAAATTTTCTAATATGCGGGATCAAATTAATTTTTTTATAATTTTCTCAATCTCATGTCACTAATACTCATCTATATATGCATGTTCCTCTAGTCTTTTTAAAATAAATAATAATTTGATTTACATTATTTTTAAAGCAATTAAGGAATTAAGTATTTATGAATAAATTTGTGATTAAAAAAATATTTTAGGGGCCAATAAGGTGTCTGTGTGTCTATATATATATAATTTTACTACTTGTTTTATTAACAATATTGTAATCAAATACATGTTTTACATATACAATTGAAAAATGCAAAATTATCCAAAAAAGTTGGCTTGAGGCGCTGCCCCCAAACCCTGAATAAAAATCTCGGCTTCGTCACTGATTATGGAAATCAAACTCAAGAACTACAAAATAAATTAGAACACAAAAACCTTTTAGGTGCTGCGTTAAGCGACCACAGCATAAATTTCTAAACAACAATTAAGAACCTAGAAATGTTGTTTCCTTAATGTCAAAACACTTCATATATGGCTTTTGGGGGAATGAAAACTTTCTGGTATACATGTATGCTAAAGAATTTTGCCGTAGTGTGGCAACATATATAAACATGTCCACTAGCTATGCTACACAAACATGTGTAGCACTGAGAAAACTAAGAACCACGAATTAAGACAAATATGTTTTTCATGCAACCTTCATCCGATGCAAAATCTTGACATTTAACAGTTTTATTTATATTGTTTAAGCTAAAGAATTATCATTAATTAGGTGTTTTGAACATGGCTAAACAAGAAACCAGTTCTACAGATCAGCTCTTGACTTGAGATGTATCTGAGAACAGGCTAGCAATTCTACAGTATTCTCAAAGACTTAAAAGCAAGCATATTGTAACTGGTAAGAAATTAAACTAATCCTAATTCAAACTACATATGTAGTCTGTCTAGCTGATAATGATGATGATATGAAACTATATATGTACTCAATTCCTTCCAAACAAACTTATCTGTTGATATAGGATTTTTGGAACCCTAATCTCTCCTCGCGTCCAGTCCCCATTCCACCTTCACTACTTAGAAATTATTTTGAAAACATGAATTCTTCATTACAAAGAAACTTATCTATTGATATGGATTTGTGGAACCCTAATCTCTCCCAGTTCCCCTTCCGCAGTCACTACTACAAAACTATTTTTAAAACATGAATTCCTCATATGGAACAATTATTACTTTAGGGTTTATAAACATACCTAAAACTTGACATATAGTTTTAATGCACGTAATATTTTCCAGCAAATGAAACATACATGTTGTGATGATCTATACACAAATACATTGCTCATTAATGTGTGAATATACATACATACATACATACACACACACACACACACATACACTTTATAAGTATAAAATGCTAAAATATCCTAGAGGCTTTTCCCCAATTTTCAGAGTTAATTATAACGAAAAATATTAACATGTGTGGTTATTCTACTTTAAGCCAATATTTATGTCTTCAAATTTAGCAACAAGCAATTGATGCCATTTTAAGAATGATAACAAACAACTAAACTTTCCGAAGGCTATTCATTATTTTCAATCAAAGTAAAACGCTGAGCAATTTATAAACCTTCATAAAAGATGCAACACAAATTCAGGTTACTTTGGCAAAGAACTGCACGGAACCCTCATCTATACATACAAAGCAAAGATTTTAAATAGATAGTAGCGCGCTAGGAAGCCAAAACAAAATTGAAATATAATTTTTACTCTTCAAGGCAAAGCATAGGCATATTAGTATATTACCTTAATTGAAGAAACAATGAAATTATTGAAAGCAGTTCAGATATTTCAATTAATGAACCTCCAAATCTTAGTCATCATAAACAAAGACGTTGTAACTAAGAAATAATCATTTTTCTCTTATCCCAGCTCTGAAATCAAGCTCTAAGAAATCATTTTTCTTTTTAACCCACCTCCAAAATCAAGCTCTAACTGACTACGATAAATTTTCCTCTTCTCCAGAAGAATTAAAGTGACTACCAAAGGCCGTAGCTATAACTAGTAAATAGGGAAAGGGTTGTCTTGCCCGAGAGATTCTTTCCCCATTTCAACCAACAAATTATAAACTCACAAGTTGATACAAAATAGAGAAATTATATATAATTTAAAAAGAAAAAAGTGAAGGATTTGGCGTAATTAACTCTCTATATTACAAGAACTTACCTCATACTACTTCTGTCATAGCTTTTCTGCTTTAGTCAACAGCCTGCAAAGATCTAATGAAGATTGATCCTCAATCTTTATGTCCACTGTAAATATAATAAACAAACTCATAAATATATATAGTTTTGAACAGGTTAATTATAAACATGACGTGAATACATTAAAAAGAAAAAAGAAAAACTAAATGAGAGTTGTCTGATCATTATAGCTTAGTAGTTCTGGTAATACTACTATTATATATGGCCATAATAAATGAAAGTTAAAGATTGTTACAAACATGACATATATAAATAAACTGATTGAGCGAAATCTAAATTAAACAAGGTTGAATTAAACTTTGGTGTCAAATTAAGTCCTGAAAGCTTGAGGCTAATTAATTTGACTTAATAAACAAATCATGAACACCATGATAGTCTTTAAGAGTAGTAGGAGAGTAACAGATAAACCTACTTAAATTAGGCCCAGATCAACATATTGAACTTAGGGGCAGCCTGATCATCATCTTTTAATTAGGGCAGAATCAAATATTGTTCATTCCTATATAAGAGACCGTTGGAGTTAGTTGAGAAACAAACCTGTAAAGAAATGTGCTGCTTTTTCATGCATCGGGAGTCATGAGTAGCATAGCTGCCACAAAGCAAAAAAAGCTAATTCAAAGATATTGACATCAGTACTAGTTATATGCTTAAATATACTTAATTAACCCACTAACATGTAGAAACTGAAACATGATACATTAGTACTGTCCATAATAGATGACAATTATCTCAGCAATAGAGTCACCATCGCCGCATAACACCAATAACATTGATGTTGGAGTGATTTTGGAAGTATAAAATCCAACTTTAATCTAACACCATGATGGAATTGAAGCTAGAAACTTACCTAATAAAAGAAAACTGTCTCTGAAGGATTAAATTAAACTATCTATAATCCAATTAAGTTTATACACATTTTAGAGCAGGAATATCATCGAGAGTAATAGGTGATAACAAGGAGGCATAACAGGTCAAATAGTTGATATGGACATCATTATTACCATAGAGGACTAGAATGAGGAATTATAAATTCCACCATAAGTTTATCTACATCTCCCACTAATCAAATTAGTTAAGCATTGCAAAAATTAATGAGAGAATTGATATATATTGAAATAAAACGAAGCTCAAACATCGCTCGAACATGCATGTTACAAACACAGTACTTTCAGGCACATAAAAGTCACTGGCTACAACTTTCAGCTAAAAATTAAAGCACAATACGAAGAATAAAAACAAGGTGCAATATATGAAATGAAGATTACAACCTAGCCAGCTAAAATAAAATTAATTATTCAAGGGCGGAGAAAGGTCTCCAGGTACAGATGAGCATAGTTCCATCGTTGCATACATAGAGCATTCATATCACACTGTCGTAGCCTCAAATCACATATTTTCTTCACCCTCTGATCCTTGAAGTTTTATGATACAACTTGGCCAGGTACATATAAAATTATTGAAGTCTCCTCCTCCGTCGGCTTCTTTTCCCTATAACAAGGGCAAGTATAAAAAATGTGACCTCGTTCCCACATTGTGGTCTTAGATCGTACTTAATGTACCACATCAAGTGATCAGTCTCCAACTCGAGTATCCGTATAGAGGAAATGACGGCAACTATTTTACACTCGCACCGGATTCAAACGCTAGGTTCATTGAAACTACATATTTTTGATCTAGCATAGGCCTTGGAATATTAACGAAGTGCTTCGTAGTTGGGTTGTAAACATAAAAATATTGTAGATAATTTTCATGATAGTATCCGAATGACGAACAGATGAAAAGCCCATTACAAGATTGGTTGATTTTAATACCTCGTGGGTCGGGTACAAAATTGAGACTCCAGTCTCGGGATACTAGCGTCAAGCTGAAGAGCTCCTTGGCTGTGAGTCTGCTCAGGATTTCAGGGAGGAGATCGTCCGTTGTCATGACGATCTCCGCGCTTATCTAGGCTGTGGGTGATTGGGTCATGCACTGGTGGATGAAGCGGCGGTGAGCATGAGTCGTGAGGTATAAGAAGGAGAACAAAGACGTGGGCTACCTCTTGGGAATTGGGAGGCGGTGGTGATCGGATTCATTTTGTAGAGATGAGAGAAGTGGGCTAGCTGCGGCTGCTTAATTAAGGTTTTGAGATTTAGGGTTTGGTGGTCTTCCTCCTCCATTTTCATCTTGATATATAAGTAGAGTGGAGAAGAGAGGAAGGAAGGATGGTACAAGTTACACGTGATACTGATAGTTCTGCTTCTAAAAATGCTCTCTACGCAACTTAATTTTTATCCAGTACACAGGCTCAATTCTTCTTTTGTTCTTAAGATACTGATAGTTTTATAAATAAATTTTGATATTTTGATATTTTTAAAATCGCATAATATACGATTCATTTATTATTTATGTATGGAGGTGTAATAGAATTATTATTTTTATTTATAAAAATACAAATTCCTAAAACTCCTTCCCAAATTTACTTGAGATAACAAATCATATCCATATCTTTTACCTATATTTTTTCTTATCTTTGTAGTAAACTTACAAATATATCTAACTTAAGACAATAAAATTAATTACTCCATTTAATACTCTATTGGTCCTAAAAAAATATTTTATGTGAAATTTTATTTGTTCCATACAGCAATATTTAATTTTCACAAATCAAACATACAAGGGATGTGGACCCAATAAATTTATCCATATTAATTAATAAAAAATATATTTTCATAGATAAAATTTAATATTTTGCAATATCTCTCACATAAGTGTGAGACCCATTTCTTATTAATGTGAGAGAAAAATTATAATATTTCATTTATTTTTGGATATATATATATATACATGTATTTTCTTCTTGTTTAATTAATTAATTTTCCAAGCTATTTCTATATATATCTTTTTAATTCGATCTTCTGTCTAGTCTATCTCATTAATTTCTTACTTCGTTTTTTTCTCCCATTAAAATATCTACAAATATTCTTCATTGATGTTATATATAACTACTTATAAAACTTCTTTTTTCCACATAAACTTGTACATCTTGGACCTCTTCACTTTACTTCTTTACATTGTTTGAATATTTAAACATATCTTAATGAATAAAAGTTGTCTGGAAGTACTGTGCTTCAAGCCTTTTAATTAATTTCAAAATGATTAAGCATCTCAACACTTGCATGTACATGGATATATTTAATGCAATTAATTTATCTTCCCTCTTTCTTATTTTTGGGTATATTTTCGTTTTCCGCTCACACACACACACACACACACACACACATATATACACACAAAACTCACACCATCTACAGCGCAAAGGCCAGCGATTTCCTGCTCTTCTGAAGAAGTTAAACGACTCCTCACAAACAGCAAGGGTTATATCCATAACAAACAAGTTAAAAGGTAAATAAATCTTTAAATGCCTGAGAACCCAAGAAAACGCACTATTAAATTTAGGCTATTACCTAGCTTATACTATAGGAATTTACTCGTGAAAGCTGATCCTGAACATTTTAATTTAATCTCCTTCCGTTTTAAATTATAAGATTACTATAAATTTTCAAAAAGTAAATTTAATTTAAAATATTTTTAAACTCAAAATTGACACGTTTTAATTAAGTTTTTAAAATAATAAATCTTATAACTATTAGTAGTAATACTTTTTAGATAGTTAATAATATTCATAATTGTATTGATATAAATTAATTGAATTTATGTCAATTTTAAATTTAAAAATATTTTAAATTATTATTTTTTAAATTAATATTAATTTTGTAATTTAGAATGGGAAAAGTATTTATTTAGCAATGTTGCCGTAAATATCATGTACTCTAATTAAAGTCCAAGTTTGTAACAAAAATGGAAGGAGTGTATAATTGAGTAGGCCGAATGATAGCAAAAACTAAAGATATTCGATTTTATTCTTTTTTAATTTATTTTATTTGGGATAATCATGAGAGAGGAAGTTATTCTACGCCTGAAAACCTGAAAGCAGTCTACTTGTCTATTCCAAATTAATACCATCTGAGCAGTATATATTGTTGGCTATATTGAGCATCTCAATAATATTTTTATACTTCTTTTTTTTCAAATTATAAATTAATATTAAATTTTTAAAAAATAATTTAAAGTATTTTTAAATTCATAATTGACATAAATTCAATTAGTTTGTGTTAATACAGTTATGAATATTATAAACTATATACCTTATACGATTTATTATTATTTTAAAAACATAAATGAATCGTATCAATTTTGAGTTTAAAATATTTTAAATTGACTTTTTAAAAATTAATAATAATTTTATAATTTGAAACGGAAAGGAGTACCATATGTTTACCCGGAAAATATTTTAAGTATATGACTGATCTCTGACACAAATAATTGCTATGTTATCTACGAATACTCCTGAAGCTGGGGTGATATTGAAGATCACAGCCAACTTATACCTAGCTTCCGCATTACAGATGACTGGAGTACGTGAAAAGTACTGATTAGATTAGTAAATAATAATTCCCAAGAACTAAATCATAATGTTTGTATTTCCCTAACCCTATTGAGCATACTGAGCATACTACCTCAACTAGTCCAGTACAAGCTCAAATGTAGCAGCAAATCAGCACCAACAGTTCAAGCATCAGTGGTTACATTGCACACAAATGATAACTTCTAGTAACAGCATTGAGAAAGGCAGTTAATTGGGGCTAATTGAGCACGTGTAGTATGAGTTGGCATTTCTGTTATAGGTTGTTAGAACCATATTTAGTTTCTAACTATGGTTAGTCTGTATGGTTACTGTAGTAGTATAAATATGTATCAATAACTACAAGTCAGTTAAGGGTTTGTAATATTTTTCCAGAACATTAATTCATATTTGCAATATCAGTTCTTCATATTGACACTAATAGTATTGATTCTGCGTTCTTGCTTGATTCATCAAAGTTAATAAACCCTTGTGTATCATCAACAAATATATAGAGAAGATGAGGAGGAAGATAATAGTTTTGAAAGCACTGATCATATAAGAGACCAGAATGAAGGAACAACAAAGTTTCACTATACAAACTCTTTACAAAAGCACACTACCCTCTAATTATAAATTAGTGATCCGCTAACAGTAAACAAAAATCTTGCTCCATGCTATTACAAGAATTCACTAGGTATATATCAACATATTACTAACTTCTCAATTGAACCCTATAAACACACACACACACACACACACATATATATATATATATATATATATATATATATATATATATATATATATATATTGTTCATTTGAAGAGCTGAAACCTATCAAACTCCTACGCTCAATCATAAATTTATGTATTGATTTTTAGGGTTTGTTAGACAAAGTATTTTTGAGCATCGGAGTGCATTGGGACTCCAAACTATTTATTTTTTAGTTGAACTAAGTTTCCTTTAGAGACTGAGAAGAAGACTCCTGGTGAGCAATTGTAGTCTTGTCAAGCTATAAAAAAAACATACAAATTACTCGTTCTGTTTCAAATTATTTGATTATTATTGACTTTTGAAAGTTAATTTGAGATATTTTCAAACTCAAAATTGAGACGACTCATTAAAAATTATAAAACAATAAAATTTATAATGAATAATAATTTTTAAATAGTTTATAATATTCATCATTACATTGATTAAAATTAAAGAATATAAGTCAATTTTGAGTTTAAAAGTCTCTTAAATGAACTTTAAAAAGTCAACAATGATAAAATAATATGGAACGGATGGAGTATTTTTTTTATATTAAAAATCATTGAACTTTCAAAAAATAATCAAAATTTGACCAAATCATATGTATACATCATCTCATAAATAATAATAAGAACTCAGAAAAAGAAAACTTAAGTGAATTTAAAGTGATATGTAACCCCACAGGGTCCATTCCATATTACAACATTGTACAAGTTTAGCAAATATGCATGCTTAACTTACAACAGATTATTCAAATATAAAAGCAGGAAATGGAAAACATGAACATAAAATTAAACAGGAACAATGAAATAGAGACTGATTACCTAGCTAATACAACATGATCCATATCATGGACCCAAAAATGTCTCCACGCATTGATGAACAATACTCCACGGGTGCATTTGTAGAGCACTCACATCGCAGGGCCGCAGCTTCAAATTGCAAATCTTCTCTATTGTCCGATCCCTTAGGTTGAAAGATACTACTTCTCCCGGAATATATAAAATCAACAACGAGTCTCCTTGCCGTTTTCCGGGAACAATACTAATTACCGTAAACAGATAATCATCATTCCCCAGGCGCATCTCAAAGGGAAAGAAACTCGAAATCCTTAGGTCGATATGATACTTGACGGACCACATAGAAAGGTCCTTTTCAAGCACAAGAACATCAAATTCCGGCACATGAGACAAGGAATTTAAATTTTGAGAAGTAGATTCACGAAGTCCGATCAAGCACAATTGACCCCCACATTCCCCGAAATAATTTAACCTCTCCTCATACGAGGGTTGTGGCAATGTGAGTCCCATGAGACGTTCTTCTTTAACAACATAGAACAATATATTACAGGTCTTTCTACCTGTCCAATAAATCACGCCGTCCAATAATACACCATGGTACACACATAGACAATTAGGACAGGAGACAATAAATGATACCGACGTCGCCTTCCAGGCCCGTGTGTCCGGATCATAAGTTTCAATGTGACAATGACCGGGTAGTCCCGGCCGATCGGAACACATTGCAACGACTAGGTACTTATCCGGTTGGACAAATACTAAGTTCATTCCAATAATAAACTTATCAGAAGGAAACCTAACACAAGCACTAGGTTTAGGAATTTCCTCGTACCTTTTTGTTGTTGGATTACATATATAGTAGTGGGGTTGGGTATAAATTACACTAGAACTATCTCTAGCGGATGAACAAACGAATAGACCATTTAAAGAGTTGATCAGGTATAAAATCCAGAGCTTGGAGTTGAAGAGGGTTGGATCGCGAGATGGGTCCACCGCTGCCGTTGATTTCTGTTAGGGAGATGCAGTAGAATTTGATGTTTGGAGTATTTGTGAACCTTTGGATGAAAATGGTGGAAGGGGAAGTTGGGCGCTTCCATGATTGCAACACTTGTGGATGGTAAATGAGTCTATTCCATCCGTGTGAAACAGCGAGGAAGCGGAAAAGTGACTTGGCAGGGAGGCACTTGAGGACCTCTGTCAGAAGGTCTTCGTCTCCGACCACCATTTCTGCCGCCGGAGATTGATAGGTGTTTCTGGGCCGACGGCGTGGACGGCCACCAGAGGAGGAGGAGGCGGCGGTGAGGGCTGGATTGGGATTCATGATCAGCTGTTCGAGATCAACCGAGGAGAGGATAGGGAATGCGGTGAGTGATTAGGGTTTGGAAGTAATTTTGGGTGGTGAAAGTGGGGTAGATATATAGTGGGTGGAGAGGGGGAGGAGGTTGGATTTTCCGTCAACTTTCTTCCACCTGGAATCTCTATTAATTTCCTAACTTTTAATGTAAGCCCTATCCGCACTTATCCATACTTTATTATTTTATTCATTTTTAATAACTTTGACCAAGAAGTAAGAAATTAATACTTAAATGAAAGTTATTTATGTCCCCTCGTCTTTTTCTGTTTAATACAGTCGTCAATATTTATGTACAATTTATTTTTAATTTTGAAATTCCTAAATGTAATGTGGATTGATGGAAAAGACACAAGTCATGTTCACTATTAATTCGGAAATTATTATTTTTGTGAAAAATTTTAAATATTTTAATAAGATTTAATCAAATAAAAATGTTAATCTCATATATTTATTATTTATGTTAGAAAGGTCTTGTGAAATTATTAAATTTTTTTCTAAAAAATAATATTTTCTTAATTTTTTTCGATTGTTTCTCTTACAATCTCGTTTTATGCAATATTTAATTAATAAATCTTTTAAACACTTCAATGAAAATTGTTGATACTATCATAACGTCAATATTTATACTATCAGAATAAACATACATTTAATAACACCATTTAAAACTCTAAGATCATGTTTGTTTGTAAAAATTATAATCACAAGATTATAATTTATGGGATTATAATATGAATATTATTAATTATAGGATTAAATATTCTTAATCACATGTTTGTTTTTTTATGGAATTATTCATGAGATAACTTAAAATAATCTCATGTTATATTTATTTTTTCTAGGATTAATTAAAGGATTATTGTTTGAATTATTATACTCATACTAATAATAACATATTTTAAATTATAATTTAAACTTGTTTATACATAAAAAAAAATGATGACCAATTAATTATAAATTTTTAAATACTGTTGAAATATTTGAAAATCAAATTAATTATCATAAATTAGTATATAATACATGATATGTGAAATATTAAAATTTCATTAGAAATCATCAAAACTAAAATTAAAAAAAAGAAAATTAGAATTAGCTATTTTCTTTTTAAGAGATCTTATGAAAATATTAAAAAAAAATTGTAAAAAGAACAGTATCCTCGTCGAAATTAAAAGGAACTAATGACAAAATAAAAGGATATAGCAAGATTATTATAGTCATATTATCCACCCAAAAGCAATTAATAAATCGATGTCCCTTTTACCGGTAATTAATTATTGACCCTTTTTCCATTCATAAGATATGTAGACAAGATATGTACACGTAGGAATGCCCACCGGATGAGTTTTGCAATTAATGAATAAAATTAGTTGATGCACAAGTCGATTAATCGGAAAAATGAAAAGGATTAGAAAATTCGTTTGAGATAAAATGAAGATCAGCCGCTGTGAGGTGAGAGAGAGGTGTCAGCTGGGATTTAGAGAGAGAAAGAGATATTGAAAAATAATTTATATGGATAAAATAGAATATTATGGTTATTTTAAAAACACGTAGAGTTTAATTTTGTCTAGAATTTTTTAGTCACAAATGGTAGGGGTCATCATACTTGGTTGAATATAATATTAAATAGTTCTTCATATTAAGTTATTTTATAATCCCTGAATTAATAATCTCAAGTCAAAATTTAAAAATAAACAAAACACTTAGGATTAATAGTCATATTTTAAGTGTACTTTTTGCAAATAAACGTAGCCCAAGATTATTATTATTGCTCTGGCATTACAATTAATGGCCTAAATGAATACTCAAATAAATTCATTAATCATAATACTAAATAACCTAATTATCAGTAATTATATTGTTATAATCTAATTATTATGATAATTTCCTAGAGCAGTGATAGATTCTGTTACATTTTTCTTAATTTCTCCTTGTCAAAGTCTCCAACGGATCAAACATAAACCAAAGACGATGACGATGATGATGACGACGATAATACAATTTAATAATTTTATATCTTAATATTTATTGTTTGTTAATCATTTCCTGTTTTTTTTTTCTTTCTGTCTGTATGTTTCATTTGAATAATCAATCTTCTATTTTAAGGTGATCCAATTAATTATGTAAACATGATTTGGCTTATAATTTTTGATATTTTTATTTTTTATGTATATATATCAATTTTCATTTTCTCTACGTACCAGCATCCTTATACTTTTTTTGGCCGATTGTTTCCCTTCTTGCTTGCTTGTTTATGGACGAGATACGGTATTATATATATAGAGCCAGACAGCCAGCCAATTATAGCTAAATCTTGAATTTGAATAAGGAAAAATTATATAATGATTAAATAGTTTATAGTATTAATTATTTATAATGACGGAAGATATTTGGTGAACCCAGAGAAAGAATAGCAAGTACCTACAGGCTAAGTCCTTCGTCCTTGTAAAGTCCCTTTCTCTTAATTGCATGCTCCTTCCTGCGCGCATTTTTGCATTTTTGCGCTCGATCAGAAGTCATTTGCTTCCCAATGCAAACCCTAGTTAATTTGGAGCTAGCCTTCGCTTTTGCTAATTAGCTATGTATAGATATATAGAACCCTTTTTCATAGTAGCGCGCACTGAATTTTCGAACATTCTCTTCATGGTAGATTTTACTCCAAAGTCCTCCCTCCTTCCAAGGCACTCTCTTCTTCCATCTTCTCCTCTTTCTCCTTCTTCTCTCTGTATATATACATATAAAATAGATATACATACATACATACATACATACATACATACATGCATACATGCATATATATATATATATATATATATATATATATATATATATATATATATATTAGTATATATGTTTGTGTTTAATTGGGTTATTAATTATGATGATATGTTCAAAAAAAATGTTACGAATTTGATTTCTAGCCAGTTAATTACTTAAATTGAGGTATAAAAAAGGTATATTATTGATTTATTTGTTTTTTTCACCAACAAATTGGTAACGAAATTTTGCAACGACTTATGAATTTCGTTACAAAAAATGAAAGTTGTCCACAATCTAAAATGAATGATAAATTTCGTTGTTAAACATTTATTTTTGGCAACGACTTTATAAGCAGTTGACCGAAAAATTGTTGTTGAATGTCCATTTTTTTGTAATGATAGGTTATATATTTTTCTGCATTTCTCTGTTTAATTGCTGCATGTCAAATTAACTTACGGAATTCATAACGATATGCCTTTTGAATTTTTTTTTTTATTAATTATATTTCAAATCCAGAAAGAATTTATATAATTGTGGCAAAAACTTCTCCTTTTTTTTTAATGAGTACACATGGTGCGTAATCAATAATCTTGATAAACACAACCCCTTCCATTCTAAATTACAAGATCATTATGAATTTTTTATAATTAATTTGAGACATTTTTATCAAGTTTAAAATTGACATAGATTCATTTAATTTTAGTCAATACAAAATAAATATTGCAAAATATCTAAAAATTAATACTAATTATAAGATTTATTATTTTATAAATTTAATTGAATCGATCATTTGACTTTAAATATATCTCAAATTATCTCTCAAAAGTCAACAATAATCTTATATTTGGGTCTTGCTATATATAACTACAAATTTATGTCGACAATAAATAGTAACCTACATATATACATAAAATAGGTTGAAATTAAAAATGACCGCACTCTAGCTAATTTATTCTTCCTAATCACTTGGAGTACTACGATCAATTGCAATTTAACTTCATCATAAATTTATCAATATATAAATTATTATTTTTTTATATTTTAATTTTAGTCTCTTTGCGGTAATATTTAAATTCTTGGATTCGTCTGAGGTCAACATTAACTTATAACCTACTCGTACGTTCGTATTATGCATGAAACTACGAATATAAGAAAATTTTCAATTGAGTAGGAGTTTGAAAAAAAACCTCCTTATTAGTAGGAGTACTATTAAACAATACATTATAACTTCACTTCTCTTTAAGTACTTTCTCCTTATATGTTTCAATTAACCGGGTCCACTCGTAATGTGATATAGGGTTAAATGGATGTCATGATGGATGGAAATTTGTCACCCCTAGTGAGATCCATATTACCACGCACTCTAGGGTAATTAAGGAATGAGAAACACTTTTAGGAATTTTTAGATTGTACAAAGAGGATAGTGACTTCTTCTTCTTCCTTTTCTTTTCTGCAGAAACATACAACGGAAATCATATTATATCCAGTTCGATCAATTAAAACTAATAAAGTAATATCTCAGAGATTGTTTTGATGCTAATATTTGTTTCTCTCATGTGCAACGTTTGGATAATTCGATTGCGCATGGATTAGCAGAGTTTGCTCAAATTTTGGATTTAGTCTTTTTTACTTTTGGGGTGGATGATATCCTCTTTATTTGTAATTAAGAATATTCAGGCGTAATAAATTTACAATCGTTGACTGTTTATTCAAAAAAATTAAGAAGAACAATATTATAAATATAGAAAATGTGTAGAGTTTGTTTTGTGTTGGATTCAGGCTGACTTCGTCCCTCCATTTTAATTGGCAAAGTTAACTCGTATTATTAAATTGATTATTTTTAAAATTAATAATTTATAAATATATTTGGATTTAGTTTTAAATCTAGAAGCTTCGGTTTAGAAACAAATTCAATGCGACTTATTATCAATATACACTATATATTCATCTTTATTGTAATAAAAATATATTATTATTTGTTAATTATAAATAGTCATTTTGACCATAAAATCAAATTTGTTGATTAAAATGGGACCAAAGGAGTTATACAGTACTCCAAGCAAGAGACTTTATGTCTTTGCCAATGAAAAACACTATAAAGAATTAATTTACCTTGATATTTGTTTGATAATGTTACTTAGAAATTAAAGTACTTACATTGAGTAGCTTTAATTTACTTAATGGCAGTATCATAACGTACGTCAATAATCTATATTAATTTTATGCACCACACTTGGACATTTTCCTCAAAAACTTTGGTGACTGTAACTCTTTTTAACTTGTAAACTTTTCGGAGAAATTCATGTTCTATAATAGGAAAGATGGACGAAAAAATTTACTCTATGTCGCCGGAACCTTACGCATAGGTATTAATTTGGTAAAATATGAAAAATTTGTGACTGGACATATATACAGTCCTGTTAAAAACTGGACATATGCTCGACCCACTTGGCTCTAGCCCATAGAAATGCAGCCCATTCTGCGTTTTAACTTTTTTATGAAAAGTTAATTAAGGGAATTGATAATTCCATAAGTAAAAGTGACATTTCGATAAGGTCTCTCACATTAATAGTAAATAGGTTTAACAGTTATGCGAGAGAAATCTTGTGAAAATATTCGTTTTTACTTATAAAAATATAAATTCTTTTAATTGAATAGTTGTTAAGGCAAATATTTGGAATGTGAAGAAAAAAATGGGTGTTTTCTTTAGCTTCAAGTTGAGATGTAGCTGGTGCAAGTATAATCAAGTTCACAATCATAATATCAATAAATTCACATTATCAGTGAGAAATTAAAGTAATCAATCAAGTCTCAATGAAGTTGGAAGATAAATTTCATATAAAAGAAAAATCGGACTCACATAAAAATGAGAATCAAACCTAAAATGTAGTGCAAGGCCTCAGTTTTAATTATCAAACTAAGCTCTCATTCGGGTGTTAGTTTAGAATAAAATCAAAAGAAGTTAATATACCATAATCGATAGTTGGGTTTATTTGTGGAATAACTGGAATGAACATATTTGCAAATTTGCAATGTTTTGAAATTCGGTTCGAAATCATTGGTCGGACCGGTTGAACTGAAAATTGGTTCACTTTTCGGTCCAATTTGAACCGGTTCAACCAATTTGGTCAAAAATTGATTGACCCGCTTGACCATCAATTCGACTGGTGATTCAACCGGTAAGTTAACCCGGTTGAATCGATTTTGAATTTATTTTTTTTACAAAAATATTTTTAGCAATAGTATAACAGAATTTCACTATATTTTAGCTTACAAAAAATTAGACGTTTTAAATTTTTATTAATTATTAATAATATATATTTTTATATATTTATGATGTCACTAGTTCAATAACGGTTCGATAACTGGTGGAACCAGTGATCCATCCACCTGCAATGTATGTTCATGATGATTAATTCTAGATAATTGATATTTTTATAAAAAAAAATTGATGTTATGCGTAAATTATATTTATATAAAAGTGAGTTTTATTTACTATTTATATGAGTACGATCTTATAAATTTTTTTTTTTTTTTTATAAAAATATAATATCAATTTCCTTAATTCTATTTGTAGACAACCTAGTGTAGTCAAGGAATGCGAAGGGACATGACATTTATTGTTTGACATAATGTTGGATCTCATCTAAAATTTTATTTTTCATCAGTTACTAGTAGGAAATAACAGCTAGTCCTTTGTTCCACAACAATAATGGCCACATATATTAAATTTATAAAAATACGTATGTTGTCCATGTTTAGTTTTAAATTTAAAATATTGTTATTTTTTTAAACTTTTAGTAGTTGTTTCACAGTTCTCTCCATAGGAGTAAGTGACCATTTACTATGTGAAAATATAAAGGACTTGGAGAAATAATGCAACCTTAAATTAATTTAGTATTTAGTTTATTAGTGATTGCATAATATGGAGTACCCTTTTTGTTTTACAAAAAGAGACAAAAAAAATCCTAGTCAATTTATGAAATTCTCAAATTTAAAATTAATGTGAATATTTTTTATTTAAATAATATAATATATAATATTATATTATATTATATTTATAAAGTTTTTTTACCAAGCACAAAATTGTTATTTCAAAATGTAATACATACATATCATATCATTATTTGGATTCATAATTTTGCAAATTAACTAGCTCTTTCTGTAAAATAAAGGGAGTAATATAAATATTGTGATATAAATCTTGAAAATATTATATCATTTGAAATTATTATCAAAAGAAATGAATCTTTTTTATTAAAATAATAACTAATAAATGACAAATGAGACTACTCTTATATATAGTGAAAATGAATGGAGTTTAATTTTGGAAATTTGCTGCTAAATGCATGTTAAGTTTAGACAGGAATGTCTAAGGAGGAATATAATTGCGTTCGAAACATACCACACAGCAGTAACTTTTAAATTTTATTCACAGTAAAAATCTAAAAAAGTAAGTAAATAGAAACCGAAAAGGAAGGAAAAGGAAGGAAATAGAGAAATGGACTGCATCGCTATTTCGGGCAGCCCTTAATGGATTGGTTTGATGCCTGAATTAATCAACGGATGGATAATGGCCGGTGACCGACATTACTCTTTTCTCCTCATAAAGTGGAATGTCAGCACCATCACCAACCATCGAAAGCTTTTCTCGGTCATATTTTCGAAAATTTATTCTTTTTTTTTAAAGCTAAAAATATATTTATAAGAGGACTAAGCTTACCTGCATTTTTTTTTAATTTTTCAATTTAAATGTTTTTAAAAAATTTAATATTTTTTTCTAACTTTAAAGATGTATTTATAAAATGTTTATTTTTATTTTTAATTTATATATTTTTTAAACTTATCTGTAACATCGAGTGAAAATATTTTAGTAACGCACTACTATATTATTCAATTGATTAAAAATAAAAATAATTTATTATTATTATTTTGTAATAAAAATGTATATTAGAAAGAGCAGAAAAATAAAATATATTTATAATTTTAAAATCAAAGAAGTACTAATTTAACATGAAAAAGCAAACTCTCAGGTCTGGAACTCGCCAACGAATTTGAGCTGTAAAAATTTACGAGTATTAATTATGGCCCTTAATTATGTTCCAGTTATGTTAAAATATGCATACCAGTTCTGCAGTTCATTTTTCTAATTCTCTCCCTCTGCGGGCCCTCCGTTTGGCTGCCGTTAGTGATAAGCACGCCTGGCAACTCATCATTCCCTCCTACTTTTTTTTTTCTTTCTCTCTCTCTCTCTCTCTCGCTCTCTCGATCGACGCCTCCAATTTCCTTTTCATTCGTCATTCTTCTTCGTCCCACCCAGCTTTCTCTGCTTCTCTCTCTTATTCCAGCTCTTGCTGAGCTCAATTTTGGAGGATTAAAATTGCGCTAGATTTGATCGGTTTATCCTTATTTTCCAGCCGGAGGTAATCAGTTATATTAAATTTTATTTTTCTTCTTTTATTGGTTGGTTTTATTTTATTTTATTTTAAATTGATAGGGCTTATGGGTTCTTGTCTTCCCGTAATAATGTTATTGTTTCTTAAATCAAAAGAACTGCTTTTTCTTTTTCTTTTTCTTTTTCTTTTCGCTTCTGATTGTATGAAATGGTTGTTATTGAATTTTAGAGATTCTATGTTATTTGAATAAATTCGTGTTGCATTTTATATACATTATTTGTTAGGGTTTGATATGATTAGTAAGATTGCCTGATTCGAACAGTAGTACAATTTAAATTATAACGGATCCGGGAAAAGTTCCACTTTACAGGATTAATGTTTTTGGACATATATGCTTCTGAAATTGAGATTATGGGTATTATTGTTATGATTAAGTTGGAGTGTCTATGCATTATGAATTGTGCAATCTGCATTATGTTTTGGGCAATGGTGGATTTTCAAGATCAGTGTAACTGCTATAGAGTACTTGTGATCTGTATTTGATTTAGTGCCTATATATGAATGTGTCCATATTTTAGTACTACGGAATAGTAAATTTTTGAACACTGAGTGTTTGTCTATGAAAAGATATACCCTGTATGTGAAACAAAAATTATTAATCTTTTTGTTTATCTAGGTGCCTCGTGTCTCCAACTTCCTAATATATGGTATAGTAACATAGCAATTTTAAAGTGCTCTCCCCCTTGCCACACTATGTTTCTGAGTTTTGGACGGACAAGGAAAGAATAGGAAACTTTAATTAAAATAGAAAAAAGAAGAATATAAAACTTGTAAATTTTCTTTCCTCTTGTTACAAAGTTTATAAAGGAAAAGGAAAGAAAACTTAATTTTTACATTTAAATTACTATTTAACCCTTATATTATTTTTGTTGTATTTGTAATATAAAGGGTATAATAGGGATTATATAGATTTGCTTGTGTTATTTTGTTTCCCGTTCATTTATATATGGAAAACTTTAACAAAAAAATGGCTAAGTTTTCTATCAATTTGTTTTCTTCACCTGTCATAATTTAACAAGTCTTTGATGCCATGCTTTACTAATTGCTCGTACTTGACAAAAATAATAATTCATAAGTTTCTTCTCTCCAATTTTCTCTACAACATTTTGTTTCCTTTTCTTTTTATAATCACAATTTTGTCTGCATGTTCTTCTTCATGGCATAAATGTATCATAATAAAAAAGGATAAAATAAAACATGCAATGACAAGCAATTGAAAGAGTACTCACTTTCTATGATTTGCACTGGATAGCTTCCTGTCAACAAAGCTGAAGCTGTTACCACCAAAACAGTTACAGGATTTCTTCATTTAGCTGCTGCAATAGAAGATGGTCACTCACTGTTTTACCATGTTCTGTATTTGAGTTATATGGGTAGAAAAATTGCAGTCTTCTTTGAGGGAACAAATGAGGAATATATACATGTAATAATGTAAATATATACAATCAAACTAATATGCAATACGACTACATGAGAAACAAAAACCAAGAATCCAGATATGATAAGAACCACGACAGTTGAAATAGTGCCAGAACTTAAAATTAGAACAGGCCCTTTTGTTAACCATCTCAAAATGAATAGTATCAAGCATTTGGTGAAACATATTTATGGGGAATTTTGATCTTATAAAATAAATTGAAAATTCATTCTTAAATATTTGATATGCATCTTCTCTGACGATTATATGACATCCTCATTGGAAACAGGTTTTCTCTGCACAGTTGCAATTTTTTTTGATTAGTTTTGGTGAAAGGGTTACCTGTTTAAATTGGGAACTGTTTCTCTATGAAGGTGACTTACTGGAGTGTGACTTTGTGAGCATGTATAAGGATGTGGTATCATATCTAGAGATTAGTCATATCTTATATTTGATGAATAATGACGCATGACCTGGATAACCAAGTCTGGTTAACTCTACATACAAATATACAATGACAACATTGTAAATTGTACACGAGGAGGCATTATGACTCGGGTACTTCAAGGTAAAGTGAAGAGTATGTGTAACATAGGTTTTCAATGGGTGGCTGAGGTCTAGTGGTATAATTTACATCTGAAAGATGGAAATCTAGGGCAATCTGCCATGATGGAAGTAGGATGCTTGGCCATCTTTTTGGTTAGCATCTGGTTCGAATTCATTGGCTGACTATTTAGACATTTCTTTTTCCACTTAATTGTTAATGCATACGTTTAGTTATACCTACAAGCATCCTTTCATTTGTTGTTACTACTATTATGTCCTAGTTTCTTAGCTTAGCTGCCTAGAGGTATTCAAAATTTTCCTTTGCAAAGTTAGTTCTAACCTTTTTTATGCTATGGTACTCATTTCATTAGGTAGTGAAGTTTAATCTTCAGAAGAAAGTTCTTAAAATCAAGCAGACAAAACCAGAAAACAGTTATGGCTGTTTCAATGAGAGATTTGGATCCAGCTTTTCAAGGAGCTGGACAAAAGGCGTATCCTTTTTCTTAAAATATAGTCCTTTCACTTCCACTGTCAATTTCAGTATCTCCGTTCTGTTACAAATGCATATCAATCTTCCCTCACAAAAATCAAATTTTTTGATAGCATTGTTTACAAAGGAAGCATAAATGGCTGGTCATTTACTAATCATAATCATCATCATTTACAAATCTTAATCATCATCAATTATTATTAAGGCATGTATTTTTCTCGTCAATTTATGAGTTTATTTTATTTGGGTTCATCGTTTCTTTCTTATTTATGAAGGCTCATCTTTTCTGCTTTCCTTGACAATGCATAGTGGGATAGAGATATGGCGCATCGAGAATTTTCGTCCTGTATCTGTGTCAAAGTCTTCTCACGGCAAGTTTTTTACAGGGGACTCCTATGTGATTTTGAAGGTAGGCAGTCTAATAAGATCCACTTACATTTTTCCTCTACTTCTTTATAGTTATATAACTATGAATATTTTAGTTATATAAATGACTTCGGAAGAATGAACCTAATTGTATTGTCTGTTTTCATGTTTCTAAAATGTCCCACAATCTGGTGCCCAGACTGGACCCTCATATCTATTTACATTTTGATAGTAAGTTAAAATCCCATATCTTACTTATTGCAGACAACTGCTTTAAAAAGTGGTGCCTTACGTCATGATATTCATTATTGGCTTGGTAAAGATACTAGTCAAGTAAGTACTTATTTCCACAGTTTTTACTTCTATCGACTATATAGAAATAGTTATCCTTGATGGCTAAAACATGTTGCAAATAGGATGAAGCTGGAACTGCAGCTATGAAGACTGTTGAGCTGGATGCAGCTCTTGGAGGGCGGGCTGTTCAATATCAGGAAGTGCAAGGCCATGAAACTGAGAAATTCCTTTCTTATTTCAAACCATGTATAATACCTCAAGAAGGTGGAGTTGCATCTGGATTCAAACATGTTGAAGCGGAAGAGCACAAGACCCGTTTATATGTTTGCAAAGGGAAACATGTTGTTCATGTAAAAGAGGCAAGTCAATGTTACTGCTTTATTCACGATGAATTTTTCAACACATATTGCTAATTCTGAGCCTGCCTATTTTGGTTCCAGGTTGCTTTTGCTAGATCCTCACTCAATCATGATGACATCTTTATCCTTGATACGGCATCTAAGATTTTCCAGTTTAACGGTTCTAACTCATCTATTCAAGAGAGGGCTAAAGCTCTGGAAGTGGTCCAGTACATTAAAGATACTTATCATGATGGAAAATGTGAGATAGCTGCCATTGGTAAGTGGATAATTACTTCAGTAGTAAGAGACGATACCAGAAGATTGTCAGCATTTTAAGTCTCTTTTATGATTTTACTAAGTAGAGGATGGGAAGATGATGGCTGATGCTGAAACTGGAGAGTTCTGGGGTTTATTTGGTGGTTTTGCTCCACTGCCAAGGAAAATCGCTACTGAAGATGCTAAAAGTACTGATGCTCTTCCAACTAGGCTTTTTAGGTAATACATTCTTGCCATTGAAATTTTCCTTGATCTTGGGTTTATGTCAGTCTCTTGTAAATGCATATTGGATATCTGATATGTCCAATTTGTTGATTGAATTATTTCTTTTGCATAATTCTCTTATATTATGTCCATTTAACTTCTGCTCGGTCCACAATATATCGGAAAGGGAAGATGATTGTTTCGATGGATAGCAAAATAATATGGAATTAATTCTGCAGTAGAATCATATGCCATATACTTTCGTTATAAGCTCTTTAGAGATGAGATATACCGTAAGATCATATATATTTCCTTCATGCTTAAATCTTCAAACTATAGATGCAAAAGTGAAAAAACAAAAAACCAAAGGAAATCAAGATCTGATTTCTTTGGGAAGATGATCATGGGACAAGATTTATCATAATAACCATCTCAAGTAAAATACTCCCTCACTCCACCAAATGAGGACATAAGTACAAATAAAGACTGTCCACCTAAGGATGACACAAGTACACAAACCAAATGAAAAAGTGATACAAAGACTATTTTAACCTCACAAAGTGTACTTACATGGGGTCCATTGGTTATATAATAAAGTAAAGATTAATTAGTGTACTTGAATGGGGTCCATTATGGGTAAAATTGAACTCGTGTTATCCTCTGTCCTCTACTTTGATTTTTTTTAATATGTGAGAAAATTATACTTGTGTCAGTCCTTTGGTGGACTGAAAGATTAACTGTTGAGCTGGTGTGCTCTAGATCCCTTACTTTTTGTTCTGACAAAAAAGTGTTTGCTCTTTAAGTGTTGCAAAGGGGCAGGTGGATCCTGTTGATGTAATTTCCTTGACAAGGGAGTTGCTAGACACTAATAAATGCTATCTGTTGGATTGTGGGTTGGAAGTCTATGCATGGATGGGGAGAAATACTTCTCTTGACGATCGAAAAAGTGCAAGTGCAGCTGCAGAGGTACTACTTTATTCTGTTTGTTTAGTTAAGCTTCTTAATTTGGGTGTATATTTTCCATCATCCATTTATTGTTGTTCTCGTTCTATAGGAATTACTCAGTAAGCTTAATCGACCAAAAGCTCATATAGTCCGTGTAATGGAGGGATTTGAGACAGTTTTGTTCCGATCAAAATTTGATTTGTGGCCTCAATCAACAGATGTAGCAGTATCTGAGGATGGTAGAGGCAAGGTTGCTGGTGAGTATGTTGTAGTTTTGAGTCTCCTTCCCAGAAGTCAATATAACAACAGATTATATATTGGCCTCATATTCCTATTCTTAAATACATTCTGCTTATAAATTTTAATATAATTGTTATTAATGCTGAAGTTCTATGATGGTTGTTTTGTAGCACTTCTGAAACGCCAAGGGTTGAATGTGAAGGGTCTTCTGAAAACTGCTCCTGCAAAGGAAGAGCCTCAACCATATATTGACTGCACAGGAAACTTGCAGGTATTGGCAACAGAAATAGAAAGTCTACTAAAACTGTATGGGTACCAAAATGTACCTTTAGAGTTGGAAAAAATTAAGGTGTTAGAAATTTATACCATTGTAGGAAATACTACAGAGCATGTAAATGGAATTTGAATTTCAAGAAATGTCATCAATTAATGTTTTTTCCAGCATACCTTTGTAGCTAAAACACATCCTCATCCCTACGTTCTATTTTTCAGCACTTCTCTGATTTTTGGCTACCAACTTGAGAATATGTTATCCCCATTGCCAATTTCTAGTAATTATGTGCATAGGAACAGTACTGAATGCAGCAATCCATGAGTCAGTCTCTATAAATTGCACTTTCATGTTTCTTTGCTAATTGTTTTTTCCGCCGTGGTTGGTCAGGTTTGGCGTGTAGATGATGAAGGGAAGACTCCTCTTTCAGGTTCTGATATGACAAAATTTTACAGTGGAGATTGTTATATCTTTCAGTATTCATATCCTGGAGAGACGGGAGAGGAATACCTTGTAGGGACATGGTTTGGAGAGCAAAGTGTTGAGGTGATAACTGCTTTCAGTAATTTCTTTGTTTCTTTCAGGTATATTTCCTGCATGAATTAAGAATTTCGAACTTATGCATCTGTCTAAAATCTAAAGATATGAAGCAAGAAAGAAAAAAACCCTGCAAACTTAAATTTGCGTAGACAGTCAGAAAAATATTAAAAACAAAAAGCAAGGGGGAAAAAAAGAAGAAAAAAAACAGGGCAGACACAAATCTTTAGTGCTGAATTGATTTTAATGGTCACACATGATGAGTTATCATCTTTCCACATTTGTATACACTATATGTTAGTTGTTCAAAAAGAGTTGTGGAGAAAGAAAGAGATTAGAGGGAGGAACAGTGTAATATATTACATTGAAGTGAAAAAGGGCGATGGGGCGACGCAATCACGTAAACAATATATATTAACCCTATAACCTCATATACATTCTAAAAGACACCCGCATGGCCAGATGCAAGCCAATACTGCAACCACTCTGTCAACCAGACAAACACTAAAGTAGGCCTACTAGTGGCTAGCCCGGTTGGTCCTCTACTGTAGCATCAGACAGAGCACACATACATATATGTTCTAAGGCTACATTACAGTGACTTGGCCTTGTATGGATTTCTTTCCAATGTGCTTAAATGTGATTGAATTCTCATATATCCTTCTGTATGTAATTATACCTCACAAAATCTATCAAAAAATAAGTAATGTATTTAAATTCAAATTTTCCCCTTACTGAAAAGGTCATTCCATATTTAGAAACTCAATTACCATTCCATATTGAAACTTTAATAATAACCCAATACTTGATATTTAAGGTAATAATGCATTAATGCAATCCAAAGTTTCAGTTCAAGGATCATAATTTCAGTCTCATAATTAAGACCTATCCAAGGGTCTGGTTGAAAGTAGCCATCACAAATCTATAAATCTTATTATTTACCTTTCACTAGTGATGCATTAAAGGAAGATAGAAGTTCAGCTACTTCAAGAGTTTGGTTGAAGTTAGCCATCACAAATCTATAAATCTGATTATTTATCTTGAACTAATGATGTATTACAGGAAGATAGAAGTTCGGCAACTTCACAAGCAAGCAAGATTGTCGAGTCACTGAAGTTTTTGCCTGCTCAGGTAATTTATATTCGTGTACTTTTGGATTGCTAATGTGTTATCTATCAATGAGAGGTTCTATGTATATTTTTATTCTAATACTTTTGTTATTATGGAATTCTAGGCACGCATATTTGAAGGAAATGAATCCATCCAGTTCTTTTCAATCTTCCAGAGCTTTATTGTTTTTAAGGTTTGGGAGACTTCAATAATTGAAGTTCTTTTCATTTACGGTTCATGTTTAGTTCGCCCCCCTCCCCGATTGCAAACACTAATTTATGGAATTTGTCAGGGTGGTGTTAGTGATGGATACAAGAAACATGTAGCAGTGAAGGAACTTCCAGATATTACGTATTCAGAGGATGGACTTGCACTATTTCGGGTTCAGGGAACTGGACCAGAAAACATGCAAGCAATTCAAGTTGAAGCAGTAAGTCCTCTTTTTTAGTCCCCCTTATTTTTTTAGCATGGGAAAAAAGATGCAGTTTTTATATATCTGTTGAAATTTTCTCCTATATCCTCCTTTCCACTTAGTCTCTAACAATTATCTCAGTATTTCTATCTCAAGGGTGCCCACATTTCATTATTATTAGTTTTTACCATGAGTATTAATGGATATAAACAAGTGAGTGTTGCCCATCAGTCCCTCACTCCCCCCCTCCCCCCCCCCCCCCCCCACAAATGCACATTTTTTTTCTTTCTTATAAATTGCTTGATCATATTGCAAGAATGGCATAAGGTATCGGATTTTGTCATATGATTGCTCATCATCCAAAAACAGTGTAAAAGAGTAGAAGTGACCCATAACTGGGTTCCGATGTGCATCACTATTTTTTCTGTTATTATTCTAGGGAGTATGATGGTGACCAATGAATAACACTCAGCTTTGTGTCTATTCTTGTAGTAATTTTGATCAGTTCATTTCAAGTATTTTTCTAGAAATATTGTTTTAAATCTCTGGATGTAGGAATAGGCTACGAGGCTATGCATCTACTCAATATAGGTTGAGCGTTACAAACCATACTGAAGTTATTAAATCTCATGCATAGTTTTCGACAAAAAATACACCTGCTTTTAACTAGTTATCTTGTTACTGTGATAGCAATTTTGACTTTGTGGTGAGAAGGGTTACATTACAATTATCATGAATTGCGGTGAGACAATCACCTAAGAAGAGAGAATGTAGATTGTTGGTGTCTTAAGAAGCATAAGTGAGATTAAATAAATCCTTAGATTAGCCAAAGAGAGCGTTAATTTACTCCAAACAACCGGTGCTGCATAAGTTCTTTATAAGGATTTTCAATCCTGTTTGCATTCTGTTTGAAACCTGGAAAGATTTATCTGTTTTCTTGGTGAGTATATCATTCTCTCGATTTGTCTCTGTACTATAATCCTTTCACAAATAAATCATTTCTAATGAAAACAAGATATCCACTTGCTTACTGTTGTGTCCTTATTAATACCTAAATTCTTACTATCTATCCGTTTGTAAGTAATATATTTTGCATCTTCTAAAGAGATTTGATTTTCTGCCATATTTAATCAGGTAGCATCATCTTTAAATTCCTCCTACTGTTACATATTACACAATGGCTCCTCTGTCCTTACATGGTTTGGAAACCTTACAACCTCAGAGGACCAGGAACTTGTTGAGAGGCAACTGGATCTGATTAAGGTTTGATTTATTCTCTTCCCATAGTAGAAGTCGTGTAGCCCTGTCAAGATTCACCGTGCTTAGGACTTGTCTTTTCATTTAAGTGTTTTTATGGTTAGGAGTGCTACAAAAGTGATTATTTGTTGTTCATGCATTTTGATTCCTTCTAGTTTGTCTACCAATATGCTGAATGATCATCTGAAAACCATTATTTACCACAAGAGAATCCATTGCTTTTTATATTAATTGTTAATGTATTTTCTAGGCTACTAAGATAAGAATGCAGGTTTGAGGTGGTGGGAGGCCACTTTTGGCTTTTTGCAAATAATACCAAAATTAAGCTGATTCCCTGTCCATTCCTAATTAACAGGGACAAGCACTGGGTAATATTAGGTTGATACGCAGTCCATTCCCAGTAGACTTTTGACATTAGTTTCACTACAAGAAGTGCCTTCACTTTTTCTCTGTTCTAGTACTTGTACTTCATTTAAGTCACTAATATGTTTTTAGAAGAAGAATTTATTGTCTAGAAGGTTTTCTCATTATTCATTTATCATTTTCTGTACTTGCAGCCAAATATGCAGTCCAAACCCCAAAAGGAAGGCTCAGAATCTGAGCAATTTTGGGAATTGTTGGGTGGAAAATCTGAATACCCCAGCCAGAAGATTGGAATATTTGTTGAAAGTGATCCTTATTTATTCTTGTGCTCCTTCTCAAATGGTTAGAAGAAATATCTGTTTATATGATTATATTTTACTCTTTAGATTCTACTACTTACAATTATTTTAAATTGTAGTAATTTGATTTTTTTTGTTTTGTCCATTTTATTGGTTATGCTGAAACTCTTACTGGTCTTCAGATTTGAAGGTGCGCCTTTCTCTTAAATCTGTTCCTTTTTATGCTATAGTAGGACTTTATATGTTATCTGGCCCTTGTGCTCAATTAAGTTTGTTTCCTCTAATGATGCAGATAAAGCCAAGCAATTAGTTACTACTGTTACTAAATATTTTATGTTTAATTTAGAGATAAAGTGTAATTCTTAATTATATTTTATTTTATTAGGTAGACTATTCTAGAGTTTTAAATTTTAATAGATTATTATTAGGAATTTGTTTGCTTTTATTAGTTAGGTTACTTTTTATGTGGTCTCCAAGTCTAGTTTTTTTTAGTCTATATAACTGATGTAAACCATCATTTTTATATTGAATGGTTGATATTACTGATATCAAGCCTTGTGCTTTTCTGGCTTCCATCCCTGTCCTACATCACCTAAGTCTAAGAAGCATTTGTATCAATAAAAAACACAGATATGATGATACTATATATTTCACACAATAGTGATGCATCATAAATAAATGTTAATTATAGACACTTTTTTGAATTAAAGAAGACTTTATGAGATTAATTGATGAAATACAATGTAAAGGGAGGATAAGATACCTCCCGAGAGAAAATGAAAAACATTACTAGTGGAAAAGACATCATAGTTATGTATGGAACACTACTTTTTAGCCTCTCGTTCTCACACACTCGTTTAATTTTGTATATCCCTATCTTACTTTATTTAATATGATATTCTTTGTTGTTACTTTTTACAATTATATTCCTTTTAGGCTTTTACACTAAATAAAGTCATATCTTAACATCAAAGGATTGCCAGTGACCAGCGAGTGTCCAAAAAGTATCAAAGGCATGACATAATGAAGAATTTATTTTTCAAATTATGAACAGGACAAGAAAAGGGAGGAAGTGTGAATGAGTTCAGGAAGTACAACTATCTAACACGGATATGACCTGAGCTTCCTAGTTTCTAATAGCCTTTTCTAGTGTCTCATTTGTTAAAATGGATTTATTATTACATGCTCGAATGCTCGTGAATGCACTGCTTTGTGTCAGCATATTCTCATTATAGTCAAATGCGCTACAATGTAACTCCCTTCGTAAAGATTGTCTCTTTCTCAGGGTGTACTCATCATGGTTTTGAAACATGCAAAGTACACATTGATACGTTATACTTAGAATATATTTTTATGTTCTCTATAATTTGTATATTAAATTTTCAACTATATTTAGATCACTGAAAGTTAAAAATATAATTCACAAATGTTTTTTTGGCTCATCTTAAAGTTCAACCCCTAAATAGCGACAATCTTAGTGAATCCGATGTAGTGTTTGAATTGGATCTTATATTAATGCGCAACAATGTAACTCCCTTCGTAAAGATTGTCTCTTTCTCAGGGTGTACTCATCATGGTTTTGAAACATGCAAAGTACACATTGATACGTTATACTTAGAATATATATTTATTTTCTCTATAATTTGTATATTAAATTTTCAACTATATTTAGATCACTGAAAGTTAAAAATATAATTCACAAATGTGTTTTTGGCTCATCTTAAAGTTCAACCCCTAAATAGCGACAATCTTAGTGAATCCGATGTAGTGTTTGAATTGGATCTTATACTAAATCTTTGTTGCATAAAAATTGGAGAAATATTGTTATTAATATGAATTTAAAACGACTGAATCTTTGCTCCATGAGTTTGAATTAGGTTTCTTATTTTCAGGTAACGGAGATATATAACTTCAACCAGGACGATTTGATGACTGAAGACGTATTCATCCTGGATTGTCACTCTGATATCTTTGTTTGGGTGGGCCAACAAGTCAACTCCAAAAATAGAAATGATGCTCTAACTATTGGAGAGGTAAGGTTTAACTAGATTATTCCTGAAGAAAGATTCTTGTTTCACTTTATTGATTAAATTGCTATAGAAACTATGACCATAATGATTAGTTATGATCCTAGTAGGAAAATTGTAGTACTCAAGCACTGGTGTAATAATTTTGCTAATCCATGTATTGAATTAGTGATGTGCAGTTGTTGCATCTGGTCAGTATTCTATATACTTGCTAACAAAAGTTCGAATAAGCTTGCTGCAATGTAGCTGCTTCTTAGTCTGAAATATAAATGGAGGAGACTTAATCCCTTGGAACCTTCAAATGACTATAGTTTGCGTGTAACAAGTGGCAGTCACTTTTAGAATTTTGATGCTTGGTTACTTATCTATACATATTTTTAACTTTTTTCTTATCATAACAGAAATTTCTTGAACGCGATTTTCTTCTCGAGAAATTATCTCGTCAAGCACCAATATATATTGTAATGGAAGGGAGTGAACCAACGTTCTTCACACGTTTCTTTTCTTGGGACTCCACAAAATCTGCAGTAAGTTGTGTAATTATAATTTTAAATTCAGGAAGTGATTGCACAAAATTCACAAGTTTGTTGTGAGGTTGATGTTATCATATGGTTTCAGATGCATGGAAACTCGTTCCAGAGAAAACTTGCTAGAGTTAAAAGTGGAGGGACTCCAATTTTGGATGTAAGTCTTTTACTGCTGGTATCAAATGAACGGTTTTCATAACCCCCACCATTTCTCTTTTTGTATGTGTGTTGTTTGCTGCAAAACAGCTTATCTCGTTCTTTCTTTTCCGAGTGTGAAGTTATCAATATTCCACTGTCCTTGCACACTTTGGTCTATATTATTCCACTCCTTCCATTCAGAAACCGTGATCATAAGTTTTTTTATTTCACTTTAGATGCTAAATAGCTAAACAATAATTTAAAAAAAAGAAATATTTAGAATATATTGTTTCTAAATGTGTTTTTTGAATGACTTAACATCCAGCATGGTTTTGAATCATGCCATTTAATGTGGAAGGCAAGGGAGTAATATTGACAGGCACATAACTCTCCAATTAGAATATTTGGAATATGAGTGCAGCAACAGAAGATTATATTTATCAACTCTATATGTTTCTTCCTGCCTTGATATGTGTGCAACAGGTGTATGCAGCAACTAATATTTTGTCATTTAAATTTTGGACGTTTAGAGTTGTTCTTACTACTGTTTTTCTGGTTATTGTTGTGCTTAATTTCTATATGATTTGATATTTGTTGCACGATCAGAAACCCAAAAGGAGAACGTCCTTATCATATGGAGGAAGGTCCAGTGTTGTGCCAGAAAAATCACAGCGTTCCAGAAGTGTCTCTTTCAGCCCTGAACGAGTCCGTGTAAGGGGAAGGTCTCCAGCCTTCAATGCACTAGCCGCCGCTTTTGAAAACCCAAATGCAAGGAACTTGTCAACTCCTCCTCCAGTTGTGAAGAAGCTTTATCCAAAATCTGGGTCCCCTGATTCAGCAAAATTGGCTTCGAGATCCTCAGCTATAGCAGCATTAACCTCAACTTATGATAAACCAGCACGAGAACCTTTAATACCCCGTTCTGTTAAAGGTATGCATTGCTTGAGCATCTTGAAAGCAGATAAGCTTGTATTTTGAAAACTGAAATTTGAAGTATTATCCTCTCATGGGTGAAGCGAGCCCAAAGGCGGCACCCAAACCAAAACCAGATACAGACTGCAAGGAGAACTCGATGAGCAGCAGAATAGAAGCCCTAACAATAAAGGAGGATGTGAAAGAGGGTGAAGCTGATGATGAGGAAGGGCTCCCAGTATACCCTTACGATCGCCTCACAATACTCTCTATGAATCCTGTTACAGAAATTGATGTGACTAAGAGAGAGGTATGTTTTCAAAGACGGTGTTAATGAGTTCACATCTTGTGTATTGTTACTGAAATTGGATATATCTATTGCACGCAGGCTTACCTGTCTTCGGAAGAGTTCAGGGAGAAATTTGGGATGGCAAAGGATACTTTCTACAGGTTACCTAAATGGAAGCAGAATAAGTTAAAAATGGCGCTTCAGTTGTTTTGAGTTGGTCATCCATCTGGTTTTTTATGTCAGCTTCTTGCAGCTTAGATTGTGGATAGAGGAAAAATCATGTTTGAAATTGGTAGGGATTCTCTCACTCATACTGTCCATTGCGCGTGCTTAGTATGGAACTAACAGCTCGATCTAAATTGTTGCTTTATATTTTTCTACACAGAGGAACCCAAATGTGAGTGGGACAGCATCAGTGCATTTTTAGCTGCTTCTGCTCCCAAGAAGCTTGCTTTATTTATGATGGACAGAAAATTGGAGATATTTCCAATTCTTCTGCAATTTGGTGGTTTGGATACATTTTTTTAATATCTTGTTATTTTTCCTTTGGGGGGTGGAAGGTTTTCTTGCTTGGTATTTTTTATCGTCACAGGTTTGTTGTGAGCTTGCATTTTTGTTTTGTTTTTTCATTTCCATTTTTTAGCTAAAAGAGAAATTAGAGTTTGCAGAGATACAGACATTTTAGGTTGTATCGTATGTAGTGCGAGGAAGAAGGTGTGTACAGCAGAGTGTAAAAGCCATTTAATCTCTTTTTATTTGTTTTGGCAATAAAGCGACTTCTCTGGTAGTATTCAGCTATGCACCCTCTCTCTCAATTTTTTATTTTTATTTTTATTTTTATTTTTATAATAAATAAAGTTGAAGTACAAGTTGTAATAAGTAGGGGTTAATTCCATTATGCCATGTCAATTAAATCAAGAAAATACTTATTAGTAATACACTGTTGCTAATATAATGAAAAGAAAATTCCAATATGCCATGTCAATATTGCATCAACAAATAATGGATAATAATCACCAAATGACGTTATAGTTGCCAAATTTGAAAACTTTCTTTGTAACACCAACCTCGTCTTTCTTTTCCATCATTTTCTCTTTAAAGTTTATTCTCTTTCTTTTAACTTTTAGCATGCACTAAGATTTCATTATAATAACCATTACCACATATCTACAGCCAATACCTGCCCTCATTTCAACTAAATCTCTAAGATACATACTCCACAATCATGTATGTTGCTTGCTATAAGCACATTAATTAATTACATTTTTATCACTACATATATAATCAACATTGTCCGTGTCTCTCTCTATTTTTATTTTTATTTTTATTTTTTCGCGAAAGAACTCCTGACCATTATCTTCCTTTTGTGTGTATTGGGACGCATAGTCCCAAGAGCCTCTTTTAGAGTTTTGGATAAATGACGTATCCTATATTTGTGTGTGTGTGTGTGTTTAAATTCTACACATACGTTAATAGTTAATAGTTATATATATGTGTGTGTGTGTGTGTGTGTATTGTAGTTCAACACAATTGATTTACCATCCCTTCTTTCTTCATTTTTTATGCAGTTCACAAGTATCTTTTTGTGAATCTTTTATCACGGATATGATAATTTGACAGGCTTGTTACTTAATTTAAAATTTTATTGTTTTAAAAAACTTTTAATGAAATTTATAATACCTCAATCACATGAAAATGAAGTTGCCAAAGAACGGTCGTGAAACTAACAAAAAAAATTTGTATTTTTTTGGTAGGTCCTCTCTATCTCACTTTGAATATATGGTATTGATTTTTACAACAGAGATGGGTAATTTTTATGATGATTATAAAAAGTGAATATATATGTATATATACACATATTCTTTTTTTTTTTTATAATTTTTATTGCTACATGAATTTTTCTTCTTAAAGATGTTAATAATGAAGTATTAAAATACTTAATTGCAAGAGGTGAAATTGAATTGATTCTCTGAAAAAGTTATAAAGTGTTGTCATATCTTCTTAACTATAAGAATATTATTTAACTAAACTTCTTAAACATTTAATATAAGAATAATGTTAAAATATAATATTCTAGATGTTAATATAAAGTTTTAACTAACAAATTTTTAGATTTTAAAATATTTATTACTATTTTGTTTTATTTCTCATCAGTATTTGGAAATTTAAAAGATGCCCTAGTCCCCAAATAAATAAAAAAATTCTCCTGAAACCGTGAGAAGGTTAACAAAAGAAAAGATGGAACCAAATCCCTCATAATTTAATAATAAAATAATTATTCATAAAATTTTAAGTATATAAAATCTTAAGACAAGAATATTAAATTCTCTTTAAATTAGCAAACAAAAAGAAAAGAAGAAAAAGATGGATGATGCGACCCACACTGTCATAGAGAAGAAGGAATAAGGAACATTGGTAGGTAACATCAGAAAGGACATATTGGTAAATTTCAGTTTTGTCAAGATATAAATGTAGACACCATTTTGGGACAAAAAGTAACACACTATTAATAACCTTTCAGAGATTAAAGTAGTAAAAGATTCAGTTACAAATTTACAAAATAAATTTCTGTATAGTGTGAGCGGTGCTGTGAAGAAAGGAGAACGCAGACACAGGTTATGGGAGTAGATTAGAGAGAGATGTCGAGCGAAAGGGTTAATGTTGAGCTCTGTAAGGGCATTAATGGCCTCGACAAAGTCGTCCTCCGCGAAATCCGCGGCAGTTCCGCTGAGGTACTAATTTCATTCATTCTAAATCCTCTCTTCTCTCTCCTGATTCTTGTTGAGTATTATTATTATTATTATTATTTGGATGCGTGATAGTTGATAGAATCTGTCTGTTTCTATATGCTCAAGTTGCCATTGCGATGTGATAACTTCTCGGCGAAATTTGATACGCCGGTTTTGAGTTTCGGTTAAATTTTGTGGATATTTTAGATTGGATACTTGATCCTCCGAATCTAGAACGATCAGGATATGAATCTATCAATTTTCTTATTATTTTTCAATTGTAACAATCAAATCCAACACCGACTTTTTGGTGACTTACTAATTGCAGATATGGCAAGAGCGTTTTTCTTTCCTCTCTCCTGGATCAGTAACAGTTGTCCTATAAAGTAATTGCACAACGGTAAAGGAGAAGCAGAAAATACTGAAAAGGAGAAAAAAAAAATTAAAATCTGTAAAATTAAAAATCTGTAAAACTAGAAGCAAAACAAAATACTAGATTACAAAATGGCTTTTAAAGCCATCAAACCAAAATTCATGTGAAGTTTAATATCAGGCCGCCATCATGCTGTTAGAATTATGCTATATAGTGCACTTATTATCTGGTTGAAAAATTGATCAATTCTTGGCGGACTACAAAATTTGATTGAGGTGAAGGACTCCATTTGCTTATTAGCAATTTAGCATATGTTGGGCAGTCCAAACGGCTTGCAGACATATAGCTTTATATTATTAATGCCCCTCCTTAAGGCTTTGTTTAAATCCTTATAACCTATTCGCTTAGATAATTTAATATGCGTTTACTGACTAGCCATAAAAGCAAAGTCATATTATTTCTCTACTTTAAAGAAGATTTAACATACTGTAATGGAGAGAATTGTTGAAAGTGCTGATGGCATCCAAGCCTTTTTTGTATCCAAAGAAAATATTTATTTAGAAAGATATACGGATTGTGTTCTCAGCTATCAATATCCATTGGGCAACTAGATTATGCTTCTGAATCTGTGACTGCGTCAATTTTTAATTTTTTTTAATTTTTTGAGACTGTTAATGACGAGTGTTTGATGTCGGTAGAAACTCTAATACTAAGAAACATGTATGCATGTATATACATATTTATGATGTTCCACTAGTGTTCCACACATCCTTAAATCAACTTTTCCTTCATCTTACTTTTGTTTGATAGCTTTAGAAAAACTAGTATCTTATTTTACATAAAAGAAAGTCATATTATATAATCACTGGTTTGTTAGAGATGCTTTAGTTGGTGTCCAAGAAGTGTTGAATATGTAACTTAAGTGAAGAATTTTGTTTTCAAATTAAGAAGATGACGAAAAATGTCGGATAAAATACTTAAAAATATAGGTAGCCATTAAAAATGTGTTGCAGTCTTTTAGATTATTTGTGCTTCCTAGCTCCAATGTTTGTCTTCTTTCTTGCTATCATCAATTTTTTCTAGGATTACTTTTAGTAGCAAGAGTTCTTGATCTAATGCTCATCAATAAAAGGTAGAGATTTACAAACTGGAGGAAATAGGTATTCCTGTATAGGTGGTTGATTCAATTTAGAAACTACAACCGTTTCTTAATCTTTTTTATATGCAACTTTATTTAGAAAAGCCGCCAGAGGGGCGGGGAATCACTACAACGAAGATATTAGAACTTTTGTTATACAAAAAATAACTATGTGGTATAGTTGTAATATGTGTCCCAAAATGACTTGCATGTTATAAAGTAGAATGTGAAATCCCTTTTTGTTCTACTGATCTCCATATAAAGATATCATTGAAATTTTTTTATTTTTTTTTGATAAGTAAATAACTAGATATCATTTAAAATTTGAAGAGGATTATTCACTAATATATAGCACAAAGTCCTTCGATTCCCAGGGGTAAACTTTTACTTGAATCACCATGTTTCATTCTTCATTGCAGTTTGCAAGAGTCTATTAGTTTATGTTCTTTATCATAGTCTTGTCCTACTGTACAGGTATATTTGTATGGGGGCCATGTGACGTCTTGGAAGAATGATTATGGGGAGGAGTTACTTTTTCTCAGTAGTAAGGTGCTATGTGCTTCCTTACTGTTTTAGTTGATCGATTTATTTAATGTTTAGACATTTCAAATATTGCTTATTTGGAATAAATTTATTATTTAAATAATCTGTTTATTGTGATTGCTGAAATAATCTGGAAAACTTTTTGTTCACTAAGCTAAAATTGCTTAAATAAGAAATATAAGCTGAAAATCTGCTTGGATTCTCTTATCTTCAGAGTTTTTCACTTGAAAGCTGAACTATAAGTTTAGTTCTAAATCTGAAAAAGTAGCTTCTCCTTTCCTTTTCATATTTTGACAAAACCTGATTATTTGGACCAAATAAGGCAATCCAAACATCTGGTGTTGATTTTTTGGTTTTAAAAAGCAATAATCTGACTGTAAAGTCCAATCCAAACAGGCTCAACTAAGCTAATTCAACAATATCTCAAATATTGAAAATCTCTTCGAGTTTTGAATTATCTTTTCTTCAATCTTATGAGTTCTTTAATCTTTCAAGAGCTTGGCTTCTTCCAGTCATTGTTAAAGAACATGGGAACGTACTCAACTTTAAAAAATGACTAAATTCTAGGGTAGCTTCGGGACCTCTCTATAAACACAAGATACAATACCAAGCTCTTGTCGTGGGAATTTTATTTAGGTAAAAGAAGCAGATGCCCTTGTTACACATTGTGGTGAATGGATTTTTTCCCTATTACATTTTTAGGAATTATTCTGTTTTATTCTGTATGGAGTAGAGAATTCAGTAATAAAATCAGGACAGGACAGTCATTCAGTTTTCCAATCTCAGATATCAGGTTTGAATTTTTTATTAAAATGTTAAAACAAGTTGAGAGAGAAATTTGATAAGTTGTGAAAGTTTTGCTAAAAAGTCTGTCATAAAGAGAAGCATGCACCTCCCTGCAATATAATGGTGCTAAAGTGTGATTAATGGGGAACGGGGATTAATTGGGGAACACAATAATTCTCCACAAAGATATCTCACAAACTCAATAAATTCTATATTTCACTCTCTAAAATAATAAGTTACAAACCTATTTAGAATGTTATTAATCAACTCTCCTAGTCCAATTTAGACTCTAAAAGATAAATATAAATTAAATAAGATAATTAGTTAATTACTAACTTAAATACAAACTCTATCTAAAATACAACTTCTAATTAAAATAAAACATCTTTATCTATATTGGTCCAACCAACTCTCGCGAGTTCGTTGTTGGGCTTGTCCTGCATCGGTGATGCATCTCCCAGCATCAAAATGCTAACAGCAAGAAGGCAGTGCTATGGATTTGACTAAGTTGTTGAAATTACGTTTACTGTTTTTGAACTTCAGGGTTTGTTGCTCAATCATATCTGAGGTAATTCAGGAGTTTAGCATGAAATAAATGTAGATTTCCATTTTTTTGTAATCCTAGAGGAAACCTTGGAAGATGGGTAGTATTTATATCTAAACGTTCCCATTTTCTTTTATTTTTACTAGTCTTCTGAGTGCACTTTTCAGTTTTTCTTGTAGTAGAATAAGCATATCCTTTGTCCTCCCCCCAACCCCTCACCCTCATGGTGCATTAATTATTCTTTTAGAAATAGGTATGAACTGGTAAACATGTATACTTCTGTTATCTACCTTTATGCAGGCAATTTTCAAGCCTCCAAAAGCAATACGTGGAGGTATTCCTATATGCTTCCCTCAAGTACGTGCTTCTTGACCCTCTACTTTTTTTGTCCTCTACTTTTTTTGTGTGATTGTGATCACCTTGGTCAAGGAGACTTGCCGCATATTTTTGCAGTTTTCGAATCATGGTTCTCTTGAGCAGCATGGGTTTGCTAGAAACAGGATTTGGAGCATTGACACTGATCCTCCTCCTTTTCCGACGAACACCTCAAGTAAGGCTTTTGTTGACTTGATCCTTAAGCCCTCTGAAGATGATCTAAAGATCTGGCCTAGGTACAAATTTGAGATTTTTCGTGCATTGTTGCATATTAAGACCATAGTTTTGAATGCCAGTAAACATCAACTTCCATAAACGTTTCTAACTTCCAATTCCCTCCCCCCGGGACCGTAGTTTCGAGTTTCGGTTGAGGGTTACTCTTGGACCTGGAGGAGATTTGATGTTGACATCTCGTATCAGAAATACCAGTACTGACGGAAAGCCATTTACATTTACATTTGCCTATCATACCTATTTCTCTGTTTCGGATATCAGGTATTTAGTGAAATGGTTTTGTTTTGCTTCGCCTTGATAGTTTGATGTGCCTTAAAATGTGATAATTCTGTCATCTTTCATTGCTTATTTGTATTATTCTCCATGTTGAACAATTTATCTTTCATACCCCCTTATTGCCTAAACTGGAGGTTTCTAAGAAATACGAAGTTGCATGCTCCTTTTCCATCTTTTGCTGTTTATGTCATTGAGAACCATGTTCTGAAGGAGTTCATGTAAATTATTTACAATATAAGGAGTTGTAATTGTCTTATTGTTATTAATTTCGAGGAAATAATGATCTCGAAAGAAAGGTATGGCAATGTCATTGATTTGTTGCATGGTGACGAAATATATTTCTTTCCCCTAAACTGGCGAAAGTGTAAACTGTAAGTTCGATGAGCTGCTCCAGAATTGAAGGATTGAGTTTAAATAGGAGGTATAGTAGGAGAAAGTGTTAAGTTGACATGTGAGTCTCATAGTCTTACTTCAGTAAGAGGTTATGAAGTTGAAAGGTGGGTTCAACAGGTGTAGTAGGGTCTTCATTATGAACTCTCCAGGTTCCCCAACAGAAAGGAAGAATACGTATAATACACTTTCATATGACTACAAGTGGGAGTTATGGTGCATTAAACATGAGGACAACATTATACCAAAGGGTGATCATTCCGGCTTGGTTGACATGAGGGAATTTTCTATCCAGAAAAAGCACCACCCTATTTCGGAGATCCCTTTTTTTTTTTCCTGTCTGGGCCTAAATGGTTAGGAGAAGGTAACTGAATGATAGCGATGTCCTAGGGGAATTACCATTGTAGCACCTAATTCATTGAGGAGCCTGACAGGAAGGGCCTAGACAAGTCCTAGACAAGTCTGCATACGTGAGTGAACCCCAAATGCTCCCTCAAATCAAGCTTGACTCATAGGCTAATAGACAGACCACAGTCCCACCAAGGGCATAATGGAAGTAGCTAGTGTCCAGGGATTAACGAGCACAATTTTTATTTTCTTAAGGCCTCAAACTGGTGACCTCCTTGCTATCAGACCACCCAGTAGAAGTATTGAGCCCCAACCACTAGGCTCTCACCCTTGGTGGTCAGTGCACTCTCTTTAAGTATTTCTTTTCTTTTTCCTGAAAGAAAGTGGACAAAGAAGCTCTCTCTTCTTTTTCTCTTTTTCTACCAGGCATTATCAGTTTCTTGCAAACCTTTTATTACACGGTAATCTCCTCTCTTAACTGTATCTTTTATTTCTTGATACCATTTTTCCTATCAATGTTAGTTTGTGCGGATGCCTTGTGAAAGTTGGTAGCCTTCTCATAAGATGAAGCGTTAGTTGCTGTTTCAAGATAACACTGTCCTAACTTTGTTTGAAAAGCAAACCCAACCAGAAGCTCAATCTGTAGAAAAATGTTGGACTAAATAATGGAAATAATAAATATTTTAAAAAATAAAATTGGAAGACATAATAACTATTAGCAATTCTTAAGAAGTTTGCAGTGTAAGTTCTGTTCTCATTGGTTTTTAACCTGTTCTATGGATGGGAGGGAAATATAAATATGTACTGCAACATAATTACCTTTATCCTTAAAATTAGTATGCTCTCTGTTGATTTTGTGCATTATAACTATTATTATTGGTTAACATTTACTTTGTTTGATGTTCAAATGTTTATTTTATTATAAGGTTGAAGAAGTTGGGCGGAATTCATCACCTCCACTTTTCATTGGCTTTTAATTAATTTTCTTGTATTCAGTGAAGTTCGGGTTGAAGGATTGGAGACGCTTGACTATCTTGACAATATGCAAAATAAGGCGAGATTCACTGAACAAGGGGATGCAATAACTTTTGAATCAGAAGTAAGAGTTGGAGTTCATTTCCTGTTCCTCCCCCCCCCCCCCCCCAAATTCTTCTCCTGCACATGCATGTAGTTAATGCTTATATGGTTCAACCTATCTTAATTAGGTGGACAAAATATATCTCAGCACACCAACAAAGATAGCAATTCTGGATCATGAGAAGAAGCGGACATTCGTGATTCGCAAAGATGGACTTCCAGATGCTGGTGAGATGATGATATTCAGCTGCTTTCCTGAAGAATCATGATATCATGTATTATACCTAGAAATTATCCAGTTCTTAATACATCCTTATAGATGGGTTAGTTTCCAGGAGTTCTTAGTTTTACAATATGCCATGCATCAACTGAGATCTAATCATGATATTCTTCTGATTTATTTACAGAGTAATTAATTATCACATGATAACTATCACCGAGCAAGCGTCAGCACTACCTTTTCTTCTGTTCTTGTATGTTTGCTTTGATTCTTTTTGACTAACGGCCACAACGGCCCATATATTACCCTTGTGAAATACTTACCTGAAGTGTGGTACTTTAGGTGTGTTTGGTAGCAGGTAACAGCTCTGACTTATTATAAGCTTATCGGTCAAGATTTGATTTTAGATTCAAAATTTAAATTATCAGTTTCATCCTAGACACCACTTTTAATTCAGCAACTAACTTTTCTGTACATAACTTAGTTCATTAAACAGCTAACTTTGTGAACGCAAGAGATCCCCCATTACATCAGCTTCCAGTTATCAGGAAGAAACATAGTACTCTGGGAAACAGAAGTTAACTTAGAAATGAAGAGACAAATAAATTCATAATTAATGTTTGCTGCCAAAATAAAGAGTTATCTTATTCTTCATTCAGTTTATGGTATATTCCATATTTTACAGCCAAAGTACCTCCATAGTAGCTTTTCAAGTTTGGTAAATGAAGGTAAAGAGTGGTTAAAACCTTTTTCCCCCCCTTCATTCAGTTGTGTGGAATCCTTGGGATAAGAAGGCGAAGGCTATGGTCGATTTTGGAGACGAAGAGTACAAGCATATGCTTTGTATTGAGGCAGCAGCAGTGGAAAAACCTATCACACTGAAACCTGGCGAGGAGTGGAGAGGAAGACAGGAACTCTCTACTGTTCCTTCAAGTTACTGCAGCGGGCAGCTTGATCCTCGGAGAGTCCTGGGCAGCTAAGATTCCATCACGCTGGTCCATGTGGTGTACAGGTACTATTTCTGGGTCAACTGCACCATTTTATTTGTAGTATACCAAAACTTAAAAAGATTGGATGGAAGAAATTTTTTTGGGATCAATGGTTAATATATATAATCTTTATTTGGGAGATAGCTTGTTTAAAGTTGATTTATGCCAAATGTATTCTGGTTGTGCTTGCTATTGTTTCTAAAAATGCTATTTTTTCCAGTGGCTCAATTATTGGTCTCCTGCTGTATTGAGTTTAATTTCTTGTTCCCCTCATTTAACCTCGAGGCTCAGCTGAAATACTTCAGTACTTGTGTGTTTATTTTGTGTTATGTATCAGTTTCCTTTTCTATAGAAGTTATTGGTTGATATCTTTCTGCAGGTCCTCTGTTGCAATATTTGGCTGGAACCAGACAACCACCTCTGGCAAGGACTTCTTCTTCTCTTCTTTTTGGTTTTCTTGTTAAATCTCCATAACCTTGGGGTGGAAGGTGAACTCTTTTAAGTATAAAAATTGTCAAAGAATATATATATATATACATACATATTTTTTAATGGCTGCTTGTGGCATACCAAACTTGAAAAAACAGATAATAGAATGGTCAACTACTAGTTCTGATAATACTCCATATTGTAGATGGAAAGTTGTGATTTTTATGTCGGAGGGATTACCCTTTTTTCTTTTGAGTTTGGTTCTAAAGAATTCAATATGTAACTTCTGGAAATATGAGGGGGGAAAAAGAAGAAAGGATAACCGACTCTTTTTGGGATCTTAATCCATAAAGTTAGATTTGCTTCAATTTCTACTCCTTTTAAATTTTTTGTCCCAGTTTCCTTTCATCTTTTTTTGGCTGATGTTTGTGTGAAAGTGAACGCTTTGCTCTCTATATTCAAAGATCAGAGATTTTTTTAAAAAAAAAGAAAAAAGAAAAAAAAGATCTGCATTATTACTTTGAGATTATAAAGTGGTATGATATTCCTTAATTTATAACTATTTTTTCACAGTCATTTCTAGAATAATACCATCATTATTAAATTCTGATAGTCTTAGATACGCATTTGTGAATATCATTTTAGAATTGTATAAGTTTCATTTGTTACGAATAAGAGTTTCATTTGTTATATATTTTTGTTCTATAAAAAGAGTATTATTTTAATTGATTGTAATATAAATTGAAATAACGTTTTTATTTTTATTATTATGTCACTTTAGGGATAAATATAAAAGTAGTAGTAAAATTTTTGAATAGAGATTTTATTATTATTATTATTATTGTTTGTGGAATGGGTGGAGTATTGTTGTTTCGTCGGTGAAAAAGCGTTATAATGTAGGCGTTAAGCTTGTAAACACCAGCTGAGGCAGTGCAATGAACAAACATTAACATGGCATATGTGAAATTTAGAAGGGATTTGGGACGAAGTGTATTAGTGATTTCATTGTATTATGATTTACATGAGCTTCATTGTCCGCGGGACTTTGGTTAATGTGCGGCGTGCTGCTGGGTTACCAATCCGATACCCAATTTCTCTCTCTCTCTCTCTCTCTCTCTCTCTCTCTCTCCACGTGTTAAAATGAAACGCGCGACTAGTTAAGGACCAATTCAAGGATAAATTTATTATGGGTCGTACTTTAAAATTTTAAAGCACATCACTTGTAGCTTTGGTAGTTTAAATTCGGAAACAGAAAAAGAAATGGAAATCACTTTTTCTCAAATTATCTTGCTTTTGAATTCTGATGAGAGAGACTGAGATTTTTTTATATATATAGAAAATAACCTTTTACTTCCTCTCTTTTCTCCCTTTCCAAATTGAAAGAAAAGGGGAGAATTTCTGTTTTATTTTTATATACAATAAATTTTATATCGTTTTAAAAAATTCCGGACCCTACATCCTAACGCATAATTGAAGTGCTCAGCCAGAACAGGGCGTGATTTCTAATAAATATGATACTCCGTATTGATCATGCATCATATTAGGGAACAGTGCCGGTGTAGGCATGTAAATTGGTCACATCATGTCCAAAATGATCCATCTATAGTATGATAATGGATCAATGATCTGATTCAGTATATAATTGATCATTAGTTTGTCTATGCTTTACTTGATCCAATAATATGGGCCATTATCCAAATCGATATATATATATTTTATGTTTTGTAATTATAGCAAATTATAAAAAGAATTACTTAATATCTCTAAAACTTTTTACTTTCTCACTCTAATTTTAATATATGAGATGTATATTTTTTCGACGCATAATTTAAAAATATTATAAATTAATTAAAATACAAACAATTTTATATTTTAAAACTAAAAGAGTATCGCTTTTTATTTTTTATTTTTGAAAAAAGGAAGGAAGATAACACTGTCACTTCAATTAAGCATTGGAAAACTTAATGAGAGTTCAGGCCACAACAAAGAAAAAAGAAAAAGGAGAAAGAAAATCTCATTAAGCATCGCTTTATGAGAAAAAGCATTGGAAAACTTAATGAGAATTAACACCGTCACTTCAATTAAGCATTGGAAAACTTAATGAGAAAAAGCATCGCTTTATGCTGGGGAACTGCCTTCTCTCTCTCTCTCTCCCTCTAAAAGATAATTCGTCAGATTTTACGGCACCGGTATTTAAACTAATTTCAATTATTTGTTTTTGTTGTGCTTCATTCGAATTTTACGTGCTCATATACCATTATTTGTCTTCAATTAGTCACCATACTTGCCATTGAATATATATTACTTGCATACACAGATCAGTGGGCCAAATCAAATCACATGTAGAATTTTGTCCATTTGACATACTGATCTGATGGTTCAAATATCACAGTTCAGTAAATCAATGAGTTAAAGTTTTGATCCAATAAATTACCGTGAATCATTTCAAATTAGAATTAAGATTTAACTTATTGGGTAAATATATTTAAGCAAGAAAGTGCAAGTATTGAAGCAGTATTTAATCTTAGTAAATATTGGCAAAAGAACGTCCACAAACTTTAGGTCAGGACTAATTAAAGCTTGATTAATGCCATAATACTCCGCAGTATCGTCGCCGGCTAAATGTGGCATGTACAACCTATGAACCTAACAAATCCCTGACTCAACAACCAATAGAAGAACCCTCCGGTGTAAAAATTAGTTCAAACACTTATAAGCATCAAGTATTAGTTCCTCTCTTATATACCAAACTCTATACTCATGCAGTATGTCACTTTCCAATATCATTGTACTCTCCTGCATCGTCTTCGTCCTTTTTTCGAGGAAATCATTACTTATATTTAAAAGTAGTAAGATTTGAGATCGACTTTTGAATTGATTGAATGAACAATTGAGTTAATTTGATTGTAATTCATATTTATTCTACCGAGTTGACTCGGAAGTATTAAATGATTAGTTAAATAATTTTTTTAATTATAAATGATAGATATATTGTTAATATATCCATATCACATTCATGTTTGTTTGTTTTTCGAGTTTCACTAATATATTTAATCATAATCATATTTTAATTATAAGTTTTATAAAATATAACAAACTCACTTAATGCAAAATAAAATTTACTACTATTATATATTTGAACAATTACTATTATTTTTTCTAGATTATTTTAAATTCTATAAATTGTTATGCTATTAATTTATTACATTTTTGATTACAGAATTTCAACTACTAATTATATATTATTAAATTATCAATAAAATTATAAAATAACAACAAAACTAATAGACTAGTAAAAATAAAATTAAGACACCAATTTCTTCATTGATAATTGATTGATGGTCAATTTCGTTATATTAATAGTCTGTTTTCAGTTAACAAAGTGCGCAGTGATTAAATTTGGTCTGCCAAAATGTGTTAAATTAATGGATACAGAACATACATGTAAAACAGAACATTAGTGTAAAAGATTAGGTTCTGCTCAAGCTTAGATCATGGAAAATCCAACGAGGCTGCTTACCTTTTTGATAGAAATTTGTGCTTTAACTAGCCATGGGAGGGGTATTATCCGAATCACTGAATTCCTCTCCTTTTAACAGTTTTAATAACACGAGGTGAATCTACGTCCCTCAAGTCGTCTAATTTTAGGCTGCAATTTTGCTTGTGGCTTTGAGATCTCTTTTCGCCAATGCTACCTCCAATGCTCAGCGTCAGCTCTACATCACTACACTTCTCGTCGATATTTATCCCACTGAGTTTCCGGGGCATGTGAGTACTGTTGGAAAAATTACCTCCCACTAGAACCGTTTATGATAAATTAAATGATAAACCACGCCAAATAAATAATACAGTTCCAACAGAATAATAACTGCAGAAAATAAGTCAAACACACAAAACACCAAATTTACGTGGAAAACCCAATTGGGAAAAACCACGGGGAGAGATCTCAGAAATTCACTATGAGAAAAATATACAAACTTGAGAAAATAATATCGCTAATTATTTTCTCCCTCTTTGTATCTAAGAAAATAAAATCACTATTTATTTTCTCTCTTCCTCACTTTCTTTCTATAACTCAAATGAGCTATTTTTATCTCTACACTTGGAACTCTCGGATGAATTCCTTTCTATTTTCTCTACTCTCCGCACCTCTCTGCTATCCCTTTTCCTTTCTCTCGGTGTATATCTTGCATCCAACCAACTGATGGCATATATAGCCATCCCTCATAATAAATTGCAGCACACCAACTTTACAAATTAGCTGCCATCAGAACAAAAAATTCAATACCGCACACAAAACAGCGGGAAACAGGGAGCCGAACGCAACAGAAGAAGAAAAAGTAAACAGCTGCATGCAGGGAAGTAAATGTGTTAGGTGGGGATTGGACCCAACAATCTCCCCCTCCAATCCCATTAGAGAGGGTTTTCACCGTGACCCCGTCACTTGGAATCCATTCCTGCCAACTCCTTGCAAACATCGAGTTTGTCGCGAGTCACAACCTTTGTCAACATGTCTGAAGTGTTTTCATCAGTATGAACTTTCTTTACTTTCATCAGCTCATTTTCCATCACTTCTCGAAGCCAGTGATAACGAACATCAATGTGCTTGGTACGATTATGATACGTGGCATTCTTGGTCAAGTCAATTGCACTCTGACTATCACAATAAACCACATACTCATCCTGTGTAACTCCCAACTCTTGGAGAAACCGTTTTAACCATAACATCTCCTTGCCTGCTTCTGTAGCAGCAATGTATTCCGACTCAGTTGTAGACAAGGCAACACACTTCTGCAACTTGGACTGCCATGACACAGCTCCCCCTGCAAAAGTAAACACATACCCTGAAGTAGACTTCTTCTCTTCAGAACCTGCCATGTCTGCATCTGTAAAACCCTCCAAGACTGGATTCGAATCACCAAAACCCAAACACAAACTGGAAGTAGCTTTTAAGTATCTGAGAATCCACTTAACTGCTTCCCAATGTTCTCTACCAGGATTTGATAAATACCTGCTCACAACGCCAACGGCATGAGCTATATCTGGCCGTGTACAAACCATTGCGTACATTAGACTCCCTACAGCAGAGGAGAAGGGAACTGTCGCCATATCGTCTCTTCCTTCTTTAGTAGAAGGACTCATACGCTTCGTCAACTTAAAATGACTGGCCAGTGGTGTGCTAACTGGTTTAGCATCACCCATGTTGAACCTTGCAAGCACCCGTTCAACATATTTCTCTTGTGACAACCACAACTTCTTGGCTTTCCTGTCACGAATAATCTTCATGCCCAAAATTTGCTTGGCTGGGCCTAAATCCTTCATATCAAAGGATTTGAACAACTCACCCTTGAGCCTGTAAATCATGTTAGCATCTTGCCCAACTATCAACATATCATCTACATATAGTAACAGAATAATGAAATTACCACATGGGAATTTTTTCACATACACACAATGATCTGCAACTGTTCTGTTGTAACCTTGATCCATCATGAATGAATCAAACTTCTTGTACCATTGCCTTGGAGCTTGTTTCAGGCCGTACAAGCTTTTCTTTAACTTGCAAACCAAGTGCTCTTTCCCTTTAACTTCAAATCCCTCTGGCTGCTCCATGTAGATTTCTTCCTTCAAATCACCATGAAGGAAAGCAGTCTTCACATCTAACTGTTCAAGCTCAAGATCCATACTAGCTACTAACCCCAAAACTACTCGAATTGAAGTCATCTTTACAACTGGAGAAAAAAATCTCATCAAAATCAATACCTTGCTTTTGAGCAAAACCCTTGACAACCAATCGAGCCTTGTACTTCACTAGTTTTTCTCCGTCTCTTTTCAGCTTGAACACCCATTTATTCTTCAAGGCTTTCTTGCCTTTTGGAAGTGTAGTCAACTCATAAGTGTGATTCTTGTGCAAAGAATCCATCTCATTTTGCATTGCTCCCAGCCAATTGCTCTTCTCCTTATGAGTCTCGACTTCTTGAAAATTCTCTGGCTCCCCCTGCTCAGCAATTAAAAGATATTCGGATGAAGGATACCTGACTGATGGCACATGCACTCTTGTGGATCTCCTGACCTGAGGTTCTTCAATATTAAGATGAGGGGGTTGCTCCCCCTGCTCAATACCCTCTACATCTGACCCATCATCATGATGCAAATCTGTATCAGTCTCTTCTTCATTCTGAACTCCTTCTCCACCTATGACATTTTGTAATGGAGAAGAAACTCTGCTGAGGCTTGGAACTCTATCATCTCTGGGCTGTGTGATGCTATAAAAATCCTCATAATTCTGGTGCTCATGAAACACCACATCTCTGCTTCTGAATAATTTTTTCTGAACTGGATCCCATAACCTGTAACCAAACTTTTCATCTCCATATCCAACAAATATACATGGAGTAGATTTGTCATCAAGCTTTGATCTATGCTCCTTGGGGATATGTGCAAAAGCCTTGCATCCAAATATCCTCAAGTAAGAATATGACACATCCTTACCACTCCATATTTTCTCTGGAATCTGAAAATCTAACGGTGCTGATGGAGATCTATTAATCAGGTAGCAAGCAGTACGGACAGCTTCACTCCAGAATGGCTTAGGCAGTTTAGCCATTCTCAACATGCATCGAACACGCTCCATAATAGTGCGGTTCATTCTTTCTGCCACACCATTATGCTGAGGGGTACCAGGAACAGTCTGCTCATGTCGAATGCCATGTGTATCGCAATATGCCGCAAACTCCTTTGAAGTGTATTCCCCTCCGTTGTCACTGCGAAGACACTTCAATAATTTTCCAGTCTCCCTTTCAACCATAGCATGAAAACTCTGAAAATACTGGAACACCTGGTCTTTTGTTTTCAACAAATACACCCACACTTTTCGCGAAGCATCATCAATAAAAGTAGCAAAATATCTATTGCCACCTAGAGACTCAACCTCCATGGGACCACAAACATCTGAATGTACTATCTCAAGTATCTTAGATTTTCTTTTAGAGGAGCTACTAAAAGAAACTCTATTTTGCTTACCAAATAAACAATAATCACATGGGCTTAAATTAGTACCTTTAGCAAAAGGAATGAGGGACCTTTTTGCTAACATCTGCAACCCTTTCTCACTCATGTGCCCGAGCCTTTTATGCCACAGATTTAGTGAAGATTCACCTTCAACTGCATTCAACTCACTAGAACACATCTTCACATGAGCTTTGTACAATGAACAGCAAGCAACACCTCTTGCAACAACCATTGCACCCTTAGTAAGCTTCCACTTTCCGTCGCCAAAGTGATTATCATAGCCTTCCCTATCCAAAGCCATACCAGAGATCAAGTTGAGACGCAAATCTGGAACATGTCTGACGTCCCTCAGAGTAATAGTGCAACCAACATCTGTCTGAATGCAAACATCACCAATTCCAATAATCTTGGAACGATCAGTGTTACCCATTCTCACATGCCCAAAGTCTCCAGCTTTGTACGTCATGAAGAATTCCTTCTTGGGCGTGGCATGATACGAAGCACCTGTATCAATAACCCAATCAACTTTCTGATCATCAACATGTAAGCATTCTTCTTCACCGAATGAAAGAATCACAACATCCTCGGTAACCGTAGCTGCAGTATTCTTGTCCTCAACTTTTCCTTGCTCACCAGTTTTCTGCTTGTCTAACCAGATCTTGCAATTTCTTTTGTAGTGGCCTTCCTTGTTACAATGGAAGCACCTGAATGTACCGCCATCTCTGGTCTTTGACTTGCTCCTATGATTTCTGCTTTTGCTGTGATGTGAGTTTCCCTTGTGAGATCCCCTGAAATTGCTTCTACCTCTGTTTTCTGCTACAAGTGTTTGTGTCTCAAAATTCATACCTTGCTCCTTTCGCCTTGTTTCTTCATTGTGTATGCTGTCCTTGACCATCTGCATAGTTATTTTTCCTTCAGGAGCTGAATTGCTTAGTGACACAACCAACGTTTCCCAACTGTTGGGCAACGAACTGAGAAGCAACAACGCTTGAATCTCATCATCAAGACTCAACTTCATGGTAGACAACTGGTTCACCAATCCTTGGAACTCACTCATGTGCTCGGATACACTGCTACCATCTCTGTACTTCAGGTTCACGATCTTCCGAATCACAAATGTTTTATTCTGTGCATTCTTCTTCTCGTACATGGACTCTAATGTAGTCCAAAGAGAATTGGCATCCGTTTCTTGCGAAACATGGTGGAACACACTCTGATCGATCCACTGTCGAATGTGACCGATAGTCTTCCTGTTCATTTTTTTCCAATCAGCCTCAGATTTATCCGCTGGCTTAACTCCTTTAAGCTCCAACGGTTCATACAAATCCTTACAATAAAGGATGTCTTCCATTCTAGACTTCCAGATCGAAAAATTAGATGATGTCAATTTAATCATGGCGCCACTTGATTCCTCCATTTAATTTATCATAAACAACTAAGCAGTACGCCTAGCTCTGATGCCAATTGTTGGAAAAATTACCTCCCACTAGAACCGTTTATGATAAATTAAATGATAAACCACGCCAAATAAATAATACAGTTCCAACAGAATAATAACTGCAGAAAATAAGTCAAACACACAAAACACCAAATTTACGTGGAAAACCCAATTGGGAAAAACCACGGGAAGAGATCTCAGAAATTCACTATGAGAAAAATATACAAACTTGAGAAAATAATATCGCTAATTATTTTCTCCCTCTTTGTATCTAAGAAAATAAAATCTAGGTCCTGTTTGGTCTTCATCTATGGCACTAACACCAGTTGACATATCTTCTTCATGAGTAGCACTAGCAGCAATAGGCCGTTCGAGATCAAATCCCTTTGGCATTTTCAGCATTTCCCCGGAGCAGCTCCCACTGCGTTCTCCTGAGCTTGGACCAATATCTCTCGCTTGGAAATTCACAAACCCCGAGTTTTTAATATCGAAACCCCAAAATTTGGTTTGCTTGAGCTCATTCATCAGCGTCCTTTGAACACTATACAACCTATGAAGTTCCCTTACCTACAATGCATTTTTTTCTAAATCACCCAGGGGTGGCTCAAGACATTTTGAGGCCTAAAGCGATATTTTTAAATGAGTCCTTCTATTTTTGGTACATCTTTTATTGATTTTTATGGTCAAATTGACCATTTTTCAAATTACTATATCTTATTATTATTTAATATATATATATATATATATATATATATATATATATATATATAAAGCCTATAAACATTATAAATTACATAAAATTTAGTACTAATCTTAATATTTATTTTTTTTAAAATCTAATTATATATGTTTAATTTTTAATTTTAAAATTTGTCAAATTTGACTACAAAAATCAATTGAGAACTTTTATTTTTGAGACGGATAGAGTATTAATATTTTTTATTTAAATGAGATTTTTTTATATAGTTAATTTTTTTTTACGTATTTAATATTTGAATTGGACTATAAGTCCTAAAGAATTGATTGAGCTTATATTTTTATAAAATATTTTTTATATAAATTATTTATGGTATTTAAAATTTTGGGGCCTTATTTCAAATGAGGCCTAAAGCCCCTGCTTTTTTTGGTATAACATAGGGCCGGCCCTGAAATCACCATTAGTTTAATAGCTTTGAGACTACTTGCTGGTTCTTAGATTTTCCCTAAAGCCAACTTGAAATAATGTACTAACAGATTCTATAATATGAAAATAACAGCAAGGACAAATTGAAATAAATATTAGAAATTCATCAAACCTGGTGTTGGAATATATTTTCTTGCTTTAGCATCGTCTTTTTAATGCATTCTATGTGGTGTGGTTCAAGCATCCTATCTATTGAATCCCAAAACCTAACAAAACGAGGCCTACAAAACTTCTCCGTTAGCTCTCTATTCTTTCTGAAGGAATCCCAATCATCCACTTCATGCACAGAAAAACTTTGAGTAGGAGAGAGAGCCAATGAATTACGTGCGTATTGGACCTTTGTACCCATGCCGCAAATGCTATGAAATTTTGTCAATATAATCCACTTAAAGCAGACTTCAAAACAGCGAAATAGCACAACATGCAGCTAGAAACAGACACTCAGAGATGTAGAAAAAATGATATCTACTTTTCTTGGTCACTTAGCTATGGTGACAGGGTCTAGTTGAACACACCTCAGGGCGACAAAATCCATACATGGAAATATATGTTACTTTTGAGTTTTTATCCAACAATTTACAAAGTCAAATTAACAAGATTTCAAGAAACATACCAAAATAGATCAAGAAAGGAAATGCATATAGCCTCCCTCCCTCTAGCTAATTTTGCTAGCTTCCAAGTGGGATACTGTTTACGACTTTTTCTACCAAATGTGGATAGAGAATTGTTGGTGACAAGATTATGAGTTGCAGAAGTATATGATTAACTAACACTGTAAGCCATCTCTAGCTAAAAGGGTATTCAAATAGCTTAATTCTCAATCAGTTTTGGGAGGGAGAGAGGGAGAGGGGGAGAGATTATTTTAAAGAACAGAATGACATCTATTTATCTAGTATGCTCATTGAAACAAACACCTACAAGACTGCCTTACGCCTCCTTCAGATAAAAACACTCGACAGTTTTAATGAATGATACGGCAAATTTATTAAGTTATAGGCTGATGAATTTTCAGAAGAAGAAACTTAAAGGGAACGTTTATAGCAACACAAATAGTGCAGAAGTTTAGAAAAAATGGAAGATGAATGTTGTACCTGCAATGGAAAGTAAGCGGATGATAATAATCTGGAATTGGGGTCTGAAAATCTTGCACCCTCGTGCCACTGCTAATTTTATCCATAAGCTGATAGTAATTAGTAAGTGAATAATGAATCAACAGCCATTTCAAGAAACATGAGTTCGGACATTGACAAGGAATGGAGCAGTCGTCCGAGTGTCCTTGCTACGTACGTACAATCCAATCCACCAACAATCTTAATTGTACCAGGCAGGCTAGAGCTAGCTACATAATTGGAGTATTCTTCTAGTCGACCTAGCTAGCTATAATTAAGCAAGCTACTTTTCTTAGATAAACAACAAAGTGCTCTTCACTAATAATTAATCAACAGGCTGGATTACCAATGTGTGTGTAAGAGAGCAAGAGAGACCCGGAGGAGCTGTTGCTTGCGGTACATTATGTCTAATGCTATTATATACCACCTCCATCCCACAATCAGACTTATATTTAACTAGTCAACTCTTTTAGGCATCATATATATTAAGGTTTATATCTGACGGTCTTGAACACAGTTTTCCTCCATAAATTTGTCAAACAAACAATAATGTTTCAGGCTGAAATTTAATATTGAAAGAATAATAATCGAAAAATATAAACTTATTATTCAATTGATATAATTCTTTTAATTACAAGAAAATACATAGTATATCATCTTTTAATTTATATAAATCGACCCATGAAGTGAGTGGTGATATTTAAAGTCACGCAATCCCATCTCATCCCCAAGAAAAAGTATTCTTCTAAGATTATCATTTCAAACATTTTGTCTAGACAAGATATACTTTATTTATAAAATAAAAGACTTGTTGATATGTTATTCAACCCACTAGAAGTACCTTCATGAATAAATGTAGACCAAATACTTGAATATTCATTCGAGTTAACAAGGGGTTTACCAAACAAACATTATTGAATAATATCTTTTGATATGAGATAAAATAAGAAGTTTTAAGAAAATTAGTATTTTCTGAATGATATAAAATCAATAAACAAACAATGAAAAATTTGTGGATATTTGAACCTGAGTATTCAGAAAGAAAAAAAAACAGAATATTTGATAGAAGAATAAAGGATCCTTTTAAATAACCTGTTATAATAGGAAAATGTTATATCTTAAAATTAATGATAAAATCAATAGATATTTAAGGAGATATTATGCACTTATTACACAACAATTTAATGTTAAAAATAAAATGATCAAGTTAAGAGCAGCGCTTTCAAACCAGTTCACTTAAAGTTTCCCAACAAGAAGGAAATAAAGAAGATTGGATCCGTTCAAGATCCGAACAAGGAACAATCAACTTAAATTTTTTTTTTAAAAAAAAAAACTAATTTAACAGAGTAGTAATTTACAATTTATGGAATAGTTATATAGTCCTTCCGTCTCATAATAAATGTCTTAGTTTGACTTTAGTGATTAAATTGACCATTTTTAATATAAATAATTAAAAATATTTATATATAATTTTTAAATCACACAACTTGACATTAATAATATATTATTTGTAGTTTATTATAATTATAATTTCTCGGCGTATATTTTGATTTTTTTTAAAAATTTATTAATTTTAAAAATTATTAATTTAATAAATCAAACTAAAACGTTTATTATGAAACGAAAAAAGTAAATTAAATATGAATAGAGATAATTGGGAAGAATGCATAAAAAGTCGGTAAGGGGAAAATAAAAATGAAAGGACAAAGTAGTTCAAAGGACAAAAAAATTATTTCATATTTTTAAAGTATGATGAATAGTATTTTCTTTTCTTCACATATATATATAAAATTTTCTATAATAAAACTCACAAAAGACCCACGTATATATAAAAAAAAATAATTATTTATTATGTTCTATAAAATAGTTTCTCCCCCAAGGACAAGTAAAGAAAGGCAACAAAATCTGACGGAATCTTCTTCTAGTACTACTCTATTCCTAAAAAAAGAAAAGAAAAGAAAGGGAAACTGATTGGGTGGGAGTTAAGCATGCGCTGTACCCCAAACAAGGCACAAGCCGTGAATCTCCGGACCCTACCAGAACACTTGGCCTTTTTCAGTTCACCCCCCTGTTCTTCATAAATCTTTTGTCGGTTACCCAATAGCCCTCCCTCCCTCTGACTAATTATTCGGTGGTCTTCCGGTTCACGTAATGTCTAATATTATTTATATATTATAATTTTAATATTTAAAATAAAATAATTTTTTTTAAATATTAAAATAATAATACATAAATAGTATAAGATACTATACATATCTCAAAAATATTTAATATTTTTTCCCTTCGCTGTTGCTAATGCACTCCCCTCGGTAACTTTTTAATTGTCTTTTTTGAGTAAAAAATATATTCTTTTTCTGTGTTGTTTGTTGATTTAAAAAAAAAAACTAATTTCTTAATTTTTCATATTAACTCTAAAATTAAACATAATTTTTTTTTTTAATCTATATGTTTATTCCTAATAAGTCACTTACGAGAGAAAAGGAGAAAATAGATGGATCATTGAATATTGTGCAAATAAATTCAGTAAGACTATATTTATTTGCAAAAAATATATTTAAAATTGGACTATTTATCTTAATTTAATACTACTTTATACTATTTAATCCTTTGACGAAGAATTATTAATCCCTTAATGTTGAACTATTAGTTTCAAAAAATTATTTAATAGCTTAAAATGAGAGGGACTATTAATTTTAAATTTTTCATGGGATTAAATAATCTCACATAAATAGCCTTAAGAATAATAAAAAAAAATAGTCCGTAAGACTATTTAATTCCCTACTACGGGATAAAATAATTCGAAATAATGTTAAATTAATACAAATAGTTTAATCTCAAATATATTTTTTATAAATAAATATAGCCTAAGGTTTAGCTCAAATTAGTGACCGACTTGTAATAGTTGTACTCCAAAAAAATTAAGGAGTTCGATATTTAAAAGTTAAAAATATGGGAAAGTTTTTATAAAAAAAAATTCCTATGCGACTTACTTTGTACTTTTCCTTTTCTTTAAAATAATAGAGGCATCTGTGGTCAATATTATTCTTAGGATGAGGCTTGAAGGAACCAAAAATTCCAAAGAGCCTGAGAATTTTTACGAACAACGTTAATTAATGTAACCTCCCTTTATACATGTGGATTCTGAAATCCTTGAAACTTTTTGATTGAATCAATTATCATTTCTGTCCCCCGATAAACTACTCTTAACTGTATTCCATATCGGGATCTTTCTCTCTCGTCATATATGGTGATGCAGAAAGTATACCACAAAAAATTAAATAAAAAACAAAATGAAGAAACCACTAACTTGGTAATCAAGTAAAGATCTAATATTGGATGCTTTCTCATATATAAACTATATATATGATAATTCTATCTATCTATCTATATTATAATTAAATAGATAATATTTTAGTATATTATATTGCATTGCTTGCGGGTTACTCAAGATCTCAAAATATTTTGAATCGAAGGTAAAAAAAAATCATGTTTAATGCATAATTATTAATACAAAATATAGATAGCTCAAAAAAATATATGTAGAAAAATTAACTTAAAGAATAAAAAATATTAAAAATGAAAAAAATATCATTAAAAATAAATAAATAATAAATAAAATTTGAAAAAAGCCAAAAATATTAACATGTAAAAAAACAAAATAGCCTTTTAAATCAGAAGTAATATTATTTATTCTATTCAAAATATTATATTAAGATCCTGTATTTTATACCGAGTATACTGCTAGTGTTTTCTTATATTGAGTCACCATTTATAATAATAATTATTATTTATTTATTTTTTATAGTAATAAAAGTTCTAGTATTTCATCCGATCAAGGCAGACTGATAGGATAGTTGGAATCTGTTGTCATTTGTGGGAACTACATTTCCTTTAATCATCTGCATTAGGTAGCTGTAGCTATCCAAACCACACAACTTACTTTGATCTGATCTGATTTGATTTAATACCTTTTCTGAATTTCAAGCGCTAGCCATCACTACCAGCAGCTGCCCAATGGCTGGGGTGAATGGTGCTGTGACGATCCATCCATAAGTCACATTAAATACTCCTACTAATTAAAGTTGATACTTAAGATAATAATGAAAGTTGGGGTTTCTTTATCTTGAGCAGAGGAGGAGCTAGGCCTAGGAGGAATATCAAATCAGTTAATTTGCTTCAATTTTACTACTGTATTTAAGTTCAAAATCAATTAATTAATGAGCCCAATCATAAATAACTCGGTAATAAATAAATGCCTTAAATGACGTACGTAAGTAGGTTATGGATTCAGTTATGCATTTAGTTAGTAATTTATTCGGACCCTAAGAAGGGAGGGGGGGGTGGAAGAAGTTATTTTCCTCAAAATATATGCCCACAAGATCACCAAATTAAAGAGCTCTCAAGCACAGATTGATCAGTATTCATCAGCGAGAAGAAGGGAGAGGCGAATATTATACTCTTTATTAGTATTAGTCTTTGAATATGACACTAATGTAGACATATATATATTCAAAAAATTAAATAAAACCCATATCATATCACATTATCATAAGAACCTTAAGATTTGGCACCGGTAAAAGATTCCTAAGATTTAATTTTAAAAACACCAAACGAATCTCTCTCTGTAGGTCCAAAAATTGCAATAATTTATTTATCCATCTCGATCGTCTGGATCCAAAACCTTAGCCAAACTTATTATCCTTTTACAATATCATCCACGTCTCAAGTTATTCTAGCGCTTCTTTATTTTATTGTATTTTTATTTACACTTTACTAAGTTTATCGTTTTCATCCTCCAGCCAGTCTCTTACTTTGTTCCTTTCCCTTCAATTATTGTTGTTGTCAATGCTCTCTTATACTATTGTTTAGTATTGATTTTGTCATTGTATACAAAGTACAATGTGGATCCTTAGGTGTTTCTATAAAGCAAAAGCATCGTCATTTAATATATATAATATATATTACTCCGTCAAATCTTGGATTTGCAAAGTTGTTAATATGCACTAATAAGGAAGGCTCAAACTCCAAAATTAACTTCATTCATTGAACTCACATGGAATAAACATAAATATTTGTTAAGACAGCTATGCTATGTGTTTGGAATTAAGATACAAAGCAGACCACACAGAATCTTGTGTCATTATATTGTCACAAAAAAGTGAAGCCTCGACATGCAGAGCCCAATAAATGAACAGGGATCGCTATAGTTGATCCACCCAGAAACAAGTCAAACCTCGACATGCAGAGCCCAATAGTTACTTGGTGGCTACTTTGGAAATTTTAGGCCTCAAAAGTAGCTTGGATTGGGCTGTGACCTGGGCAGGCCACCACACCATGGCAAACCTGGAATATAACAGTTGAGGCCTAACTATTCTATCATGGGCGCATTCTTTTCATTATTGATTAGGCGTAATTCTTGAGAGTATTTGTATATCTGTAGAGTCACTCCACCTAATGATTCAAATTTTAGGGCCGATAATAATTTTATATGGTATTAGCGCCAATTTTATGACTCCTGAGGCTGTGTTTGTTTGTGTTCGGCTTTCATAAAATGGGCCACACTGTAATCTGACCCTTTCCTAATCCAGTGTACAAAGCCCAACGAAAGCGTGCAAGTGAGCAATAGTGTTGGACTTTTTTTCTTATTGTGATTAGTAAAAAACTAAAACTAGTTAACTGCCGCGTGCAAATTTGTTTTTTAAATAACATAATTTTTAATTTCTTATTTATTTTATATATAATAATTATAAAATATTTTTAAATATTTCACAGTTTAACTTATTATTACTATTAAAATGTCTACAAACTTTGCTCGAAAAGAAGAATGAAAATAGATCATATACAATTGCTAGAGACTCGCACCTTACTGTTTAGTAATGTGATTTTTTTTTTAATTTTAATTTAATACTCAGTTTTGATATAATTTTTTAATTTAATATTCAGTTTTTTTTTTTACTTTATTTTTCTAATTTAATATTCAATTCTTCTAATTTATATACAGTTATTTAGAGTTCAAAGTTACGTATAAAACCTAAAAGCCTAAATTAGTGTCTAAGTTGGACTCTATTGTATGATTAATGAGCTAAATGAATCTTATAAGATATAAAATTATTGTATAATACTATGTTACTATTATGATAAATTAGAAAATGTGTTACCATTATGATTTTTAATTTTAAAAATTAACTAAATTTTAATCACTAATATGTAAGTAGAATTGCTTTTATAATATTAATTAACTAAAGATCTTATACATGAAATATAATTAGTAATTGAAGTTTAATCATTAATATATTTTGTAATATATATAATATATTTATCAATATTAATTATTATTTTCTCATAATATTTTGAAGATATAATTATTTAGAATTCAAAGTTGAGTAGAAATAAAATTCTAAACATGGTTTTTGTTGGGGTTAGAAGACAACCAAAATCGTTGTGGAGCATGTATAAGAAAAAATGTCCTATTAAGTTTGGATTTTATTAATAACTATATTTGGATTACTTTAAAATAAATAAAGTAAAATTAGAGAGATTTAAAAGTGCTTTAATTGTAATTAAATTTTAGGTTTATACCAAAAATTATAGACGAAAATCAAAAAACCAAAATTTTTAATAGATAGATATATAGATTCCTTCCGGCTTTCTTGAGTTGGAGTTTAACTATATTTGTTGATCATGTTGATTGTAGCATATAATTTGATTACTGAATCAGAGCTTAAACCTTTCTCCCAGGCCTCCTACGTGTTGTTGAAACAAAAAGGAAAAAAAATCAATCCGAAAAGATTTCCATTACCTCTCCTCATAGTGCCTAAGTGATAATATCCATTTCATGGTATCCATTAGGTCAGGAATCTAATCTTGTCAAAGCAGAGATCGTTAAATTTCCCTTAAACTAGTCCAAAAAAAAAAAATCCATTTCATTATCCACTCTAAATGGCTTGTCATTCAGATTCTTGGAGAGATTAGACCAATACCTGATTGGTAAGACCAATTCAGTTTATCTGTTAGTTCACAAATGGATTTGCCCTGGCTTATTAGGGATAACAACATTACTTATGCTAACTAGATGAATTATTGTGGGGTAAATCAGTTCGATTTGTTACTCTCATAAAAAAATATAACTAGATGGTTTGTTGCTGTGGAATACAACAGAGTCAATTTATACAAGTGCTTCCATGCTTCATTCTTGTATTTTTTTGAAAGGTTAACTTTGTCTAAGGGATGAAAAACCTTAGTTTTTTATGCATAATTACATTATCCCGGGTACAAATCCGGATAGGACCACTTTACATACACAACATCCAGCCACAACACCACCAACTTATGCAGGTAAGACCACTTTACAATCACAACATCTAACCACAACAACAACCACTACATCTCATCTCACCGTTAGAAAGTGAGATATGACACAGATTTTCGTGTCAAGACCCACTTTTTAATGGTGAGATGAGATGTAGTGGTTGGTTTTTGCGTTTGGATGTTGTGTACATATACTTATCCGGTTACAAATACCATATCTATATCTTACCACCAAGTACTAAAGATTGCCAAGCATATTTAGCAGTCTATTATACAAAATCTGTAGAGGTCCAGTAATTTCTCTGTACTAGTAATCATCTTCTTCTTCTCTAGATCCAAAGAACCTCCTAACGACAGCAGCAGCCGCACCAAGAAACAAGAAGAAAGCTAAAGTATCAAATCCGCCTCCAACTCCAATGGCAACTCTAGGACCAGGTGCAAGGAATGAAAACGGCGAACAACCCCATCCACCATAAAATGGTACGCCATAGCCATAGGCATACCCACCTACTAGTGGTGGAGCCAGTGGTGGATTAATATAAACATTGGACCTGTCAGATAAGCAAATTTATTTGCTGAGACGGGAAACTGCATATCAGAAGGACACTCAAACTTACTTTTTCTTCTAGAAGATTGCAAGGGCAGTTGTATCTAGAGAATGTGAAAGCCTAGTTTATATTAATCCAGGTATCCTACCGATGAAATATTGTATGCAGCGGAATTTATACATCATCTAAAAAGAATTTCATGTAATGACTCCTCTGACACATTGTATGAAATTGTCTTTGAGGTATTATATGGCTCTTCTGTAGGTATTATATGAAAATGTCTTTGAGGAATGAAGTTAAGGCATTTATAGTCATCTTTAGGTTTCCATGTGAGGCCTATGCAATACGAATTATAAAAAAACACACCCTCTGATCTTGTCTCAACACAAAAAATTTACTATTTATATATTCACTAAATACCAGTGGCTTTATGAGTTAGCCAACCTTTTGAGCTAAAGAAGAGATACAGTAAGTTCGCAGTTCAATTAGAAATATTAGTCATAAAAATATTCCTTACAAAAATGTTGTGAAAAGTACTCCTGAATGCCACAGATTTATCACAACCATCTCAATTTAATTTATTAACTTAATCAGACTTAGCTTCATAATCTGCTTAGAGACTTGCAACTTGTACTATGTCTAGAAAAGCAACCCACGCTTTTATATTTCGTATTGACTTCTTGAATCAGAAGTAGAACTTTGTTTTCATGAATATCAACAAGTGGGGCTAAGATCACCATATTTGTACAGGTACAGTAGAAAAAAGATATGAAATGTATACTTTCTTACAAAACTGGAAGGCCACCGCAAAAGTGGGGTTGAAACAATATAGCCAGTATTTGGTTTGCCTCCTACTGTTGAATTAAGTCCCAAAGACCTCCCAACTAGCTGTGATTGTTAGGATTATTAGCAAATGTACAAAGGAATTACTTTTATTGAGTACTCTGTGAAGGAGATAGGAGATAATTTACCTACCTTATACCTTGATTAGAAAAAAAAAATGGAGCTAACATCTTGTGACAATAGTTGCTGAATGAAGCCCATTCATATTAATCAAGTTCATATACAGTTACAGAAACAAATAACACTAACCAAGTCATGGTTGGCCAGGCAGAAGAGGGAACTAGCATGCTTAGTGGCTAGTTTATATTTACGATTACAGGTTTAACATGCAATTGCATACTGCTATCTAATCTCTTTATCCTACAACTATCAGTATACAAGGTGATACACTTTGATTTTAAAATTTAATCACTTAAAAGAAATAGAATTCAAACACAGACCCTTCCATTCATTTCTACCTACATAATGCAATTTACAAATTTTAAGTATGTAACTAGTGTTTATCTATAACTTTAACCGATCACATATTCATCCCCAAAGCTGATGGCTCCCATCACTTTTTAGTACAGTAAGGTTTTTGTTTTTTATTCTGCTCATATATTATCCTAATTTGAAAACCATTGAGCTTTTCTAGGGCTCAGTTCAGCGCCAAAGTAGTTAAAATTCATGCTACATCAAAAAAAAAATCAAGTAACATAATTTAGTCATATTACCTATAATTATTAATTCTTGGGGATGAAGGGCGCGGAGGAGCTGATGGGCGGGATGACCGGAATGCCTGACCGCCGACTCGACCGCCAGACTTGGCCGCTGCTGCTGGATCAATTGACCCCAGTGTCAACCCCCCAGCTGCCAATGTGAGCATTGCCAATTTTGCAAACTTATACTCATTTTTCCTACATAATCAAAGCCCAGAAACAAAATTTTCACTCAGAAAAAAGCAAACCGAAATGGGAAACCAAGAAGAGGATACCCACTTCAAAGAAATTTATAAACCTGGTGGAATTTTTGGAATCATCCGATTGGTATCTACATGAGATCACTGTGTTATGCACGGGAATCAGAAAATTCTTTGTTTTGGGGTTTTGGGTTAAAGCAAGTGCGTTAATTAAGAAGCTCTGGTGGGATGAGGCAAAGGACATGTTGGATCAAATAGGAATAACAGATTGACAGTAGTAGAGTAGCTTTTCTTCTTCTAATCTTTCCGCTGGTTTTGTCTAGGTTTCATACGAGAGATATTTTAGGTGGTGTTTCATTGAATGATTAAGATGTCAATGTATACCTTAATAAATTAAATTATTTGAGCTTTAAAAAATTATTTAATAATTAAAAGATGAACTGATTTTTAATGATACTATTTTATTATTTTAAAGAATAAAATTTTATTTAATAATTTTAAAATTTTAATTTAATTAAAATGAGTGGATAATATTATTAAAAATTAAAAAAAAAATATTAAAAGACAACTCTTAATAATTTAAACTTGATTTTATGTCTTACTGATTTTTAATGATACTATTTTATTATTTTAAAGAATAAAATTTAAACAAATAACTTTATCTCCTTACTAATTCAAATGCGAAGTTGTTAAGATGTATTAAAATATAAACAAACACAGTTAAACGAAATAAGGAACTATCATCCATGTCATGACTTTATAGTTGACACATGGTGTTATACTAATGGTTAGGGGTGAGTATGGTGCGGTTTGGTGCGGTTTGAAATCCAAACCGCAGATGAAACCGCTTAAGTGCGGTTTGACAAATTCAAAACCGTACATGAAACCGCTTGTGATTGGTGCGGTGCGGTTTTGAATCGTTTGGTGCGGTTTTGTTTGGTGCGGTTTCGGTTCCAAAACCAATTGAAATAATTAAATTTTATGCAATTTAAATTAACAATTTAGCATCACATAATATTAAATACTACTTTGATAATACACAATTTTACTTATAATATTTTGTCTAAACAAAAGCAAAATAGAACCTAAAAACATGAATAATGATTTATCCTTATATATGAAAATTCTAAATAGAGATAATTATAATTTAGGATAATTCTAAATATTTGTAATTCTTGATATGCTTCATTTAATAGTGTATGGTGCGGTGCGGTTTCTTAGATGCGGTTTTGCTCAGAAACCAAACTCAAACCGCATTTGCGGTTTTTTAACCACCTAAAACCGCCACATACACCGAAACCGTTGGTACGGTTTTAATTGGTGCGGTTTGTGCGGTTTTTGATGCGATTTCGGAGGCAATTCGGTTTCTTGCTCACCCCTACTAATGGTTGCAATCAAATCTATTTGTTTTCCCTAATTGAAGACAATATTTAAACTCACACACTATTTTTTTATTATAAAAATTTACACTCTCACCCTCTTAATACACAAGAGATGAGAATAACTATTAGGCAAAAGTCCTAAGTTTAATCGAACTTTCTTGAATAATGTTTAATTATTTAATGTAATTGCTTAACATTTTTTATATTATATTTGATTGAATAAATGAATTATTTTATTATGATTTTATTTACTGCATTATATAAATATTAGCATAATAAAAGTCCTTAGAATAGTGATACGAATTATATAGCTTCAAGTATGTGACTTGAACATGAAATTATATAATTACAATTAGTATCATTACTCTTAAATGTCCCTAGTCTAGTGTCATTATTAATGGGACAACAATGATGCATTGAGACTAGTATGTTGATTGACTGATGGTCAAATCTCATTGGTCATAAATATATGAGATATTGAGTTAATGTATAAGTACATGTTAGAGAACAATGTACTGGACAGACCCACCATGAGAATTCTACGTGGAGCATTATGCAAAGTGTTATAAGAAATTATCATAGTGACAATGATGTAATGATCCTCTGACCTGAAATCACTATATTATTACACAAAAACTTATATACTTATTAAATGTCATATTTTATAGGGTGGACAATAAAAGTGATTATTTGATACATCATGAATCGTGTGAGAAATATGAATGATCTAGATGAAATTTAACCCTCCTATATAATAAGGGTGACATCCATAGGCCTCTTGATTGAGTAGGACTATGAAATGCATAGTTGTACTCAAATAGCGACTTGTTTCATATAGTCTACTCATTGATCAAGAAAACTGAGATTAAATTATGAAGAGTATGACACATTTCATATCTCGAGTTTAATCTAGGATGTTAGGGTTAAAAGGATTAAATTACATTAAAATATTAGTCACGAAAAGGTTGCATCGAATCATGGATCTTATTATTACTTGGGTAGCAGTGATACATTACTAAATGCCGCTCACTGTTTATAATTTTATAATATGATTTTAAAATTATTGTCAACGTAATAATAACTTATAGGGTCACACACTAAGAACGCAATTAAAAGAGAATTAATTTAAATTGTAAAGATTTAAATATGTCAATATGATTGATAGTATTTAAATTGCGAATTTAAATTAATAGAATAATTTATATATATGTGTATATTAATTAAGTCAGACTTAATTAAGATATATATATTCAGATTTTATTTATTTTTTAGGTTTTGGTTAATTCTTTTTGACTGCTATATATATATGATATATCAGCAGAGAAAGTCACGTAAGGAAAAATCAAAAAACCTAAACAAAACCCTAGGCGCTTTTAGAAATAGACGAGAGAAATTCAGAAAATCTAAATCTTAATGACTAGTACCACAGTTCTCTTTGCTGCAGACCGTGTGACGATTCGCGGGGCGTTCGTGTGGATACCGTAGAGATGCAGTTCCGTTGGATTGCGTTGAGGATTCGAAACTGTTCAAGAAGTTTCATTGTCTCCATTCAAGCTCGGATAATCGGTAAAACAAATCTAAACCTATGAATTAATATATTTTTGCATGGATCCTGTTTTATGGTTTCAGAAATTATCTAATTTTTTTTTAAATTTCACTGCTTTTATGTTTCGAAATCCCTACATACCTTAGATATACTTTGATGTCTTAAAAATAAACAATCTAATTTGTTATTTCAAGATCTTTTATGTATTTTTTTCTCTTATGAAAATTAAGGTTATATAAGTTTTATAATAGCATTATTTTTATATTTTAATTTTAGAGTTTATTGAATAATCATAAAAAAATATGTATCTAAATCAATAATCAGCTGAAGATTGAAGGTAAACAATAGGGTTGAATTTGTTATCATTCCTTTGAGCAAATAAATAAGGCCTAAATATATATTAATACTCTAAATTTTTAATATTTTTTTATTTTTGGAATTAAATTCTCAATTTTTTAATTAAAGCGATAAAACTTTTAATTTTTTTCATTTTAGTGATTGTCTTATCAGTTTTTTTAATTAGGGGATTAATTTTTTTTCACTTTAGAGATTGTCATCTTAATTTTTTCTGATTACGTCTAATTGATAGTTATGTACTTGTTCAATTTGTTTCTTTTTATTGAATGAAAATATATACTTCCTCCGTCCAAATTAAAAGAATATTATTGACTTTTAAAAATTAATTTAAAATATTTTTAATCTCAAAATTAATATAATATATTAAATATTATGAAATAACAAGATTTTAATTAGTAGTAAATCTATACATTTTAAATATTCATTATTATATTAACTTTTGATACTTTAAAAATCTTGTAATGATGATGACTACAGATAATCTTGTAATTAAGTATTTATTAATTTTTTAAAATAAATTTAAGACATTACAAGCTTAATGTAAAATAATCATCAATAATCAATATAATGATAAATATTTAAAATGTATTACTAATTAAAATCTTATTATTTCAGAATTTTTAATATATTTTTATCAATTTTGAAATTAAAAATATTTTAAATTAACTTTTAAAAATCAATAATAATCTTTTGAGTTGGGACGGAAGAAGCACATAATTTCATTCAATAAAAAAAATTGAACAAATACATAACTATCAATTAGACGTAATAAAAAAAATAAGAAGACAATTCTCAAAGTGAAAAAAAAATAGTTTAATCCCCTAATTGAAAAATTGATAAGATAATCTCAAAGTGAAAAAAATTAAAATTTTAATCACTTAATTGAAAAAATGGAGACTTCAATCCCCAAAATAAAAAGATATTAAAAGTTTAGAATAATAATCTATATTTAGGCCAAAAAATAATAATTTGGTTAGGTAACTCGTTGCAAAATGGTTATTAATATTTATAATTGTATAATACGGGCGATGGAAATATTAAATGTATTGTAGGTTTAAAATGTAGTTGATAGTTCGATTTAAAGCATGTTCATATAAATTTCTCATTTATTTTCTCTTTAACAGAATTTCTCGTTAGATTTAAGTAAATGAATAAGTTAGGTTCTTTGTTTGGACAAATGAATGGCCTTTCAATTCAATGTTTGGATCCGATTGAACCCGCCGGTCCAGTCGGAATCTGATAATTATATTATAAGGTAGAAATCTTAATTTACTTGGAAGTGTCGGACTTTTAATATTGGTCCTTTTACAACGGGTTTGTTTCCGGCCCAAGTTGCTATTTATTTCAATTCAAAATTTTGGCCTCTTCTAACTGGGTCAATTGGAAGAGCCCCATCCCAGCAATGGCGGTAAGGTATTTATATTGCCCAGCCGTTAATCGTAGAGACGGTCAAGCCTCAAGCACAGGCTACTCATAAACATACGGGAGCGAAGGGACTGGGAGTCCAAGCTAACACACTCGATTTTTTATTGTTCTTGTTTTCTTCTCTCTCTTAGAAGCAACTGCAGTTACTACCTTATATATATAAAAATTATCAACACAAAGTCTCCAAAAATCTCTAAAATATATTAACATATACATTTATACAAAATCAAAATAATTACTAAATATGATAAATTAGTTCAAAGAGTACAAATGCGAGTTCTAAATGTCAAAATCAAAATAGAACTATCATATGAATTTAACAAGAAATAATCATTTGAGATAATACGAAAATTCGAAATAAAGAGCAAAACGAACTAACTAAAATTAAAAGGATTATTGTTAAAGAAATACAGAATTTGTACCTAGAGTAAACAATATAATATCCAAAGTACATTTTAAATACAATTTCGATAGCCTCCTCCAACCCAATCTAATAAAACACAATAACATGATATTATTATAATTTCAAAACATTTTATTTATTCATTTAAACTTGTATATCATAATATTATAAAATACTGTATACATTAATTTTAGAAATGTGTATTAACAAGAAACATGTGATCGGAAGATAGATTAATATGTATATGTAAAATAAGCATGCACTCACTATGCACACTTATAATTTCCAGAAGAAGTCCGAATTTTCATAAATCTAATAAAATGTTTTACTATTCATTGCACATCTTATAAATAAGGTATTTTCTTTTTAAAGGACACCTTTTTCTCCCTTAGTTATGTATTAGGCGTAATACTGGATTAAATTAGGTTTTAAATATTTATTTATTTTAATAATTCTCTTAATTTTAATAAGATTTAAAATTACACAAATATAAATTATATTCAATTAATTTTAAAGCCAAACTTTATTAAATTAATAATACCTATTAACTACTATTAGTTCATATAATTTAATAAATAATTTGACTCAAATAAAAAATATGATTTAATTAATATGTTTTAAAAATTATATTTATTTATTTATTTTTACCGAGTATTTCGCTGGGACTGGTACTATCGTACGGTGGTCACTCATGTGAGCGCATTAATTGGTTCAGGTGGACTCACTCCATGTGACCCCGGTCCCATTCCCTTTGCTCTTTAGCATGCGAGGGCATGTGCCTCATGCCCACGCTCCCTGATTAAGTTGTACGCTGTCGGCTGTCCGCCCAACTTGGATCCTCCACTAATTTTTGGGGCTCATTGGATGCTATCCGGCTCTCTCTCATACACATCCAAAACCTTACAGCATCTCTATTTTCATTTGGATCCTTGAGACTGCTACGTGGATTGTTTTAACCAACGTAATGCATCGTTCACAACAACTCATCCCACGGAGGACGTTAGATTAAAACTCTACGATTTTATTTCTGTAATTAACCATAATCTTTTGTTTAATAAAAATAATTCTGCCTACAAACATTTGTAAATATTGAAAATATATTTGTCTATGTTTTATATTTATCCCTAATAAAAAAAAATAACTTGTGAATTAAATGGTAATCACACGGTTATGAAATTATGATAATTAACTTGATAATATTGTGTCACGTTATATTATTATCAATAAAAAAATTATTTTTTGTTGATTTTCTTTCCTTTTTAAAAAAATAAATAAATGAGACTCAATCTTTTTGTGAAAGCTAGCGTGAGTGATGGATTAACTGCTTGTTTTTTTTTGAAAAATGGATTAACTGCTTGTCTTAGTTAAGGAGCAGTCCTTATTGTAATATATACAAAATAAGAAAGAAAACGAACGAGGTGATTTTAATCAACGTGACATTACAACTTTTATTAATAATGTGGTTAATTTTTTAATAAAAATAAATGCAGCACTTAAACGTGGAGAGTGATCAAATGTAGAGATTATATAGAGGTGGCGTATTGCAATAATACATACATGTGTAAGTTTGCTGTTTGAAATTTGTTTAATTTCCTCGTCAGTACTCCAATCATGAAATCTGTTGGCTTCCATGTGACCATGTGTCAAGTTGTTGTTTTGTAAAACAAGACCTTCTGGTCTATATTCAACTAGATAAGGTGTGGCCATTTATCCTTTATTACCACCACCTAGCTATTTACGTACGTTCCTTTACTTAAAAAACCCTACGCGTTTCAATTAAAACTCATCATTAATTATTCTAGCTATATAGCTCTCTCTCCGTTGCAACCATATATCCTCTTGATTTGGAACTGGGCACAATTACAAATAGTCCAGTTTAATTTATCGCATTACATTGCTATCTATATATCTAATAGCTAGGAAATGGAGGGGCACATGAGTAAACGAAGACGTATTTATTCGCCAAACAGTACGATACTTAGCTGGACATTTGCGCAGAAATATGCGCAGCATTTGGTGCCAGCTCTAAGGAAAATCAACAAGAAGAAGAAATCATCGTCGGGCGATAAAGATGTTTATGAATTAAGGAAAAATGTCAAGTACGCTATGGACGTGGCATTGGCATTGTCCACGGGAGGTCTAGGGTTTGCATGGAGCCGCGCCTTGGGGGACAATCTTCGTAGGGACTATGATGATACTAATACTGTTGGCTCATTTGAACTTGATGATAACAGATCGGCAGTGACAAATCGCGCACGATTTCCAACACATGTTTCAATAAAATCTATATGTTGGCTCGAGAATGTGGAGTTTAAAGGGTCGACGAAATTATCAAACATGGAAGAATCAGTTGAGGAAAGTAATGAAGAAGAGCATGAGCAGATTGGAGAAGGCCAATTGAGTAGCCTAAGAAAATTATTACCGGGTGGTAAGGAAATACTGGATGAGGAGGAAGTACTCGTGGAAGTGGCAAGTTACATAATTTGTCTTCAGCAACAGTTGCACATTCTTCAATGTCTTGTACAAACTCATGATTCATGATGTTCCATCCCTACATGTATTGTATGAATGGACTACTTTTAATTTTCAGTAGGGAAAAATTGGGGTGATTTTTTTGCTTCAAGAAGCAAAATATGATAAACAAGTTGAATGTCACGGTTGGTTTCACCCCTCCGTCTCTAATGTGGTACACTTTTCATTTATAATTGGTGGACTTAATTAAACTTATCCCTCTAAGGAATAACTAACTAACTAGAAAATGCATGTTTTGCTGATTAAAAAATTATTCAGACAAATCTTTAAGAAAAGTAATTAATTAACTAGGTGCATAAGAAAATAAGGTAAAAACAAGTAATAATTGCTGAAACAGTAACCAGCCTACAGTATGTATGGAAGAGCGGTGGTCGGTCCAGTAGCTTATTGTTGTTTCGATGCGTGATAATCATTTAATTTTGGAAATAACTGATGGCCATCATTATCAGTTCGATCACTGCTCTAGATTTGATGATACAGTTGACTCTGATACAAAGTATGAACGTATGTTTAACGCTCTCACACACCTGCCCCGTGTATAAGAATGGTTTATCCAATTAATCCAGAATCTCTCTCCTCATCACTCTATTGCCAAGATGAGATAAATGGTACCTGATGATTTTTTATTTATTTTTTAATTCCTTGGACCCTAATATTAGTACTCAGCATCCAAATTAATGAAATGGTTAAAAGTCCAGACTTTGAAATCGCATTTAACATAACAAATATTTTGTTGGTTTGCGTTTCGACATTGGCATCCAAGAAAATTAAAGTCAAACAAAGCAACCTTGCAAAAGAAAAGATGAAAAAACAAGAGAGGAAAAACTGCGCTACAGGAGCTTATAATTAACTTCGCTTTAAGGCACGAAGGCAATCAAAATAAACCCTTTTTAGTGCGCACTTGAAATGCATCATAAGCAAGAAAACGTAGACGGATAGGTTAAACTAGTGTTTGAACTATAGCACAAAGTGTTCCCACTGCTTTTCCGGACACTTTTTTAATTAATAACTAGTAAGGCCTTCTCTCTATCTTCTTCTTCTTCTCAGTTTTGGTAAGTTTGCTGAACATGCATGGCCCCTTCCCCTCTTAACTTATACCTCTTCAGCTTTCTCACACCGTATAATGCTGTTGAATCGTATCAATATCAAGTCCTTTCAGCTTCACCACCGACTCAACATGCCCTTTGAGAGTGTGGAGCTCTCGAAGCCTACACAAATTACATTCAATTAGATAATTATAAAATGATACTAGGATTTTGGCAAAATTATTGGCAGCAGCAAACATACCTTGCAACCTCGGCTCGCCTCTTGGCCTGTTCAGCGATTTCAGATAGTTCTCTGTAACTACTCTTCTCATGGAAGATGTTAGATGCTTCTGGCGGTTGAAGCCCGTGCAAAGTCCTCTGAGCATGAGCCCACTGAGCTTCTCTCTCTTCTTTTCCGTAGTCTTTCTTGGTGGTGAAAGCAGTCTATATAAAATGAAAATGACGCATGCTTAATTGGAGATGAAAGTAAACAGAAAAAAGAGAGGAGACATAAAGGTCTTCACATACCCTGTTCTCTAACATGTTGAGCCAAGCCTTGCCACTTAAGATATATCGAGTGGCAAATTTCATAATGTCAAGCGGGATATAGAAGATGACACTGTAAATCCAGATGACACCAGCCCATCCCCATCCACATCCTTGTATCCTTGCAAAACCCCAGTTTGCATATACAGCTATCAAAGTTGCAACCTGAAATCAACATGGGAATTGTAGCCTTAAATTTCTTTAAAACGCAACTTCAAATGAAATCAGGGAGCACATGCATGTTGTTTGGAAGGGATTCGAGAGAGGCGCAAATCTTACCAGTTGTGCAATTAGGAAGGCGCCAAGTAGCAACAATCCAGGGCGTTCAAGGAAAGACCAGCTGCGTGATCTAGTGACAAAAATGAGAGCCTGGCTCACAATACTCACTTGCAAGTAAAGAGCCGCCATCATCTCATCAGGACTATCTCTGATAGCTCTTACCCCAAATTTTTCCTGCACCGTCAAAAATAAATAAGTAAATCATTGCAACAAGGGTAACCAAATATCCATAGGCAAAAAAAACATTTTATTTCCCTCTAATTTACACAGCAAAAAAATTTTAAAATTAAAATTAAAATTAAATAGTTTACTCTACCGGGAAAAAATCAGTATCCTTTATTAACCAGAAGAATATAACAGTCAACAACGCCAAGTAACCTCCAAGCATAATGCCAGTAGCAAATATCTCTTTCAATTTCCAGCTATCAGGCAATGGAGAGGCCTTTACTCTATCCTTTGAGATTGTCATAATAGTTCCTTATAGACATAATAAAACATGTGTCACTACATAATCATCACAATATAACATTACACATGGACAATGGGAAGCTTAAATAATCCAAAAAGTTTGAGCATCATATCTCACCGTCATTTAAGATGGCAATGATCAAAACCATGAACGGGGAAAAGTCAAACTTCCATATCAAAGCAATAAACATGAATCCAAACTACAAAATAAGAATTGAACAGAAAGTCAAATCACCCTACAACCGCATCTCTAACCATTGCATTACATTGTCCAAACTGCTATTACCAACTTACCACAATACGGATTGTGATAGAAACTGCATATATCTGCGAAACCAAAAGGACAATAATCATGAGCAGTTCAGCCAAATAAGTGAAGTCTTAATTTTGAAAATAAGAAAAGAGCAACTAACTGTGTAATTTTTCATCCTTTGGAAAATAGCTCTGCTGGTCAGGACAGCACTTATAATAACACTAAGCCCAGGTTCTGTTAGCACAATATCAGAAGCACTTCGTGCGGCATCGGTCGCATCTGCAACTGCAATTCCAATATCTGCCTTCTTCAAAGCAGGGGCATCATTGACACCATCTCCAGTCATACCACAAATATGCTTCCTCTCCTGCAACTTCTTCACTATTTCGTATTTGTGCTCTATACAATTTAAGGAATTTAGTGTCAGAACACTTGAGCAAATTTAAAAAAAGAATTAAAAACAAGTGATGTATTAAATTCATGCTCAACATTATGTATATGTCAAGAAAGTGCAAACCAAAGAACCCACCAGGAAATACTCCAGCAAACCCATCCGCCTTCTCAATTAACTCTTCTACAGGAAGTGCAGCTATTGATGCATCCTTGTCTTGACCAAGCAAAGAAGCAGATGGATACATATTTGTTCCCATTCCAAGTCTTCGGCCAGTCTCCTTTGCGATAGCAAGTTGATCACCTAGACATTTAATGTAAACAACAATCAAAGAAAGAAATAACAAAATATGATTGTGGCATTGACAGGAAGGATGAATAATTAAATTACCAGTAATCATCTTGACATTTACACCAAGATTAAGAGCCCTGCGGATAGTCTCCGCACTATCATGCCTAGGAGGATCAAAGAGGGATAACAATCCAACAAATTGCCACGGACTACCTGGACTATCTTTGGATTTCTGAGGCACTTCCTGCAGAAGTTCCAGAGTATCATCAGTGAGAGGGAGTATGTTGTCAAATGAGAGAACAAAAAAAGAGAAGATTAACAATAAATAAATAAAAAACAGATGCACTAACAAACACATGTAGATATATATTTATAATGAAAGAAAATAGCATTGCAAACCTGTCTTGCAACACCCAATGATCTTAGGCCACGTTCCGCAAACTTATCGATAATGGCATGAACCTTCTTCTTAAGATCTTCCTTGCAATTGCAGAGGGTCAAGATCTTGTTTCACAAAAGAAAAATGTGAGCTTAGTGACCTATGATAAGTCAATTTTTTCTAATGATACATGAAGCAGGTAGACTAAGAAAATCGAAATATTAAGGCACCTGTTCAGGGGCACCTTTGCTAGCTCTATGCCAGTTGCCTTCGGAATCAATATAAGTCAAGGCAGTCCTCTTGTCCACAGGATTGAATGGAAAGAAATGCACTTCTCTAATGCCAGCTCGAGCCTGAAATGGCATACATGTCTAAAATGAGCCCTTATTCAATTGTTTCTTTTCATTCTACTAAGTCAATAAAATCAAGAAAGTGAGACAAGAAAAGAAAGAGATAAACCTCCTTAGGGTCAGCAAGTGTTCCAACAATGGCAGCATCAATGGCATCCTGGTTTTCAGTCCTAGAAGCTCTTGCAGCACAGAGCAATACATGCTCCTTATCCACACCCTTTGCAAACACCTCAATCAGGTTTTTATCAACAGTCAGCTTGTTAAGGGTCAGTGTCCCTGTCTTATCACTACAAAGGACATCCATTCCGGCCAACTCCTCTATGGCAGTCATTCTCTTGGTGATGGCTCCCTGCTGTGATAACCTGTGTGATCCAATAGCCATTGTGACTGAAAGAACTGTGGGCATAGCAATAGGAATGCCTCCGATCAAGAGAACCAGGAGATTGTCAATTCCATCCCTATACTTTCTGTGCTGAATTGGGTACATGACAATAATCTCGACCACCATTCCAACAGCAATGGAACAGATACAAAAGTTTCCGATCGCAGTAAGCACCTTCTGGAAGTGCCCAACTTGGTTGGTGCTGTCCACCAGATGTGCAGCCTTCCCAAAGAAGGTATGAACCCCAGTAGCAATGACAACAGCTTCAATCTCACCTTGTTTGCAAGTTGAACCAGAGAAAACTTCATCATAAGGATTCCTAGTCACTGGAAGTGATTCTCCTGTGAGGGCAGATTGATCGATCTTTAAAGGATCGCCCTCAAGAAGACGCGCATCTGCAGGAACAATGTCTCCCAGTTTGATACTGATGATGTCTCCAGGAACCAAAATTGCAGCATCCTGCTCACTCCATCGACCATCTCTAAGTACCTACATTGATGCAGCCATGAAGCATGAGAATAAAAGACCTGTTTATGCTTGCTATTCAATAACAAACAACACTTCACCAAGTTTCCTTTCATGTTTATTTTTCTTCTTTCAAAAATTTGAAGTTAAAGCTTGTAGTTTAGACACCTTAGTTTTGGGAGCCAGACCAGCCATAAGTGCTGCAGCAGCATTCCCGGCATTGTTTTCTTCGATGAAACTAATGGTTGAGTTGATTACAAGCAAGCAAATAATGCCAACAAAATCTTGCCAATCCGGGGGCTTCCCACTACCATTAGCCAGCGCAATGGCCATTATGGCTGCAGCTTCCATGACCCACGAGAGCGGATTCCACATAAACCCAAGAAACTTGAGTACTTTGCTTTCCTGTGTTTCCAAAAAATATATATATAAAAATTAAGCATTACAACCTTAGTATGACTAGATGTGTATGGAATTTTAATTAAAACACAACTTATCAGAAAGAAAAATACCTTTTTCTCTTCCAATTTGTTGGGTCCAAAGATTTGAAGCCTGTTGGCTCCTTCGTCGGAAGTTAGACCTTCTCGGCTGCATTTCAACTGCTCAAACACTTCCTCTATTGGAATTTTTTCCTGTGATTATTCAAGCAGATCAGTGAGTTATGTTGAGTTCCCCAATATAACTTCTTATAAACTGGTAAAAAAAATTAGACGATCATGGACTTCAATTCGTATTAGTTTTGAATTGTATGATTTCCCAAACTGATTTAAAAAATTTAAATGTATCTTATTTAGTTATTTTATAAAGAATTTTAAAATTATATATATGTATAAAATAATAATAATAATAATAATAATAGGCTAGTCAAAAAAGAAGAAAAGACAAAGGTGGGTGACTTTGTTTAAGCTCCATCAAATATTTTCTGTGTTTTTTATTTCTCATCTTTAACTTCTCTTTGTATAGGAGTGACCCTTTTTCCTCGGTCTTCCATCTTTTGTGGTCACGAGAGGTGGGTGCGCCTTTTTTCTATTTTTCTATTTTCTGGTTTTTTGGTTTCTGGTCATGGCTGAACATCTCCATGTCTGTAATCATGTACTCCGTGCTCCCAAAAAAATATGTTTTTATTACAAAAGAGTTGTTCAAAAAAATTTATTTCAAGTACGCAAGTAAAATATTATATAAAAACTAATTTATGCTGTAAAAAAATAAACTTTAAGCGAGTAGCTGTTCATATGTGAAGTCCCACAAAGAATAAAATTAGAACTTAATTGCATAATCTTTTATATTTTTATTTTTTTTAAGTCGTGAAAAAAAATGTCAAAAAAAGAAAATTTAATACACCTATATGCTAGACTGGATAAAAAATAAAAAAAAACAGCCATAGTCATCCAAGTTGACTTTCCACTAACAAAAGTGGGTCCCAAAATTAATTGAGGTCTTATAAATATTTTATGTCAGATTTTATATTTTAATAATAAAATTAATATAATATTTTATATTATATTTGAATATCGTGTAGATAGCAGTGTCTTGTTCCTAGGAGTGTGCCAAGCAATCACAATAGAAAGTGGTCTATTTTTGTGGTCCCACGCATGCTTGTTAACGCCAACCCAAAAAGTCTTTTAATCCCACATGAAGGGGTACCTTTGAAAAATAAACCAAACTCGAGGGGCAATTCAAAGAACGGAAAAAAATATATGTAATATTATTTTATAATAATTCATACAATAATTTTTATTAAAAATAATAAAATTTATTATATAAATAATAAATCTCATTATTTTTTATAAAAATAAATATATAAATTATTGGCTAAATTAATGTACATAGCAAAACTGTCAAAAACCTCCTCCAACGAATTTATTAGTTATTACTACGAGAAACGTGTCAGAAGCACTTGTCAGACCCAACAGTTAGAAATATAAAAATGAGGGTACCACGGAAAAGTACCAAAATACTAGTCCATTTCACAACAAAAACTAGAGACCCCTGCTCAGAGACGCTACCTCCTAATACTACAGGATAACGAACTCCTAATATATTAATCCGTTCCTTTTATTATACAGATCGTTTTATAAAAAAATTAAAAATTAAAAATATTTTATATATATTTTAAAATTTTTAATAATTAATTATTATATAGATAATAATAAATTTTCAAATTATTTTTTATTTCATTTCTTAAAAATAGAATAATTGAGAGAGAAAAAGGAGAGAGAGTAATTAATTAATGCATAAATAATAATAAAATTTTAAATGAACATTAATTACTTAATAGTAATATTAATAAAAAAATTTAATATATATAATTATATTTTAAATGACCTGCATAATAGAAAAAATAAATTATAATATAATATCTGTCCTCTGTCAGTGTAGGATTACTACTGTGTCCTCCCCTATGCTATTTCTGTCGCAATTAAGTAGTTATTTTTTGCGGGGGTCACGTTATTTATTTATTTTTAACTTTTCACTCTTCCACGTAACCTATCTAAATACGTTTAGGACGGTAGTTTTAAAAACATTGAAAGAGATAAAATTTAAATACTCAAAGAGAGAAAGATGAGATTAGAGGAGAAAATTTCGAACCAAGAGTCCAGGAGACGACCTATTCATGGATAGATTATAAGAGTTAATTTATCATTTTAAATTCAAAAGTGATTTATTATTTCTAGATATGAACGAATATAAGAGTTCATTTTTATAAATAAATAAAAAAATCAAATGCTAACGGGCCAACTGATAAGAGTTAATCTTTATTATAAAAAAAAATCAAATGCAACCGGGTCAACTGGGACGTGAGAATAATTATTTCATAATTTTGTTAAAACAAAGCGGCGGGGGTAGATTCCTTAAGTATTGGTCAACCTTACCGTGGCCAGCTATGGTATACATTTAAATGTGAAGGAAGGGTAATTTGGGTATCTAATACATAAAGAGCGATATTGATGGAGATAGATTTAGAGAGATCTCACATATATCAAGTAGTTAATAAAGATGTAAAATAAGCTACATATTCACAGTTTTACCGGGATGAATATCAAGTAGTTTGTTATTTCAATTGATATTACGTGGATCAAAAATACAAAAGAAAGAAGGCCGCTGCCGAAGAATATTTTAAATTTAAATGAATTATGTTAATTTTAAAAATATTTTAAATTAAATTATAAAAAAATAATAATAATCTTATAATTTGAATTCAAAAAAGTATTTGTTTTTATTATGATAATATTAATAATGAAAAAAAATTATATCTGTATATGCATAGAGAGAGTACTGTAGCTAGGAATTTGCTGTAAATTTAAGCAGCTGAAAACCAGAGAAGAAAGGGTAAAAATGATTCACATGCGGAAAAGTATACAATTAACCAAAATGGAAACTAACGTATATCACATGTGCGAAAATTTAATTACCTTTCATAGGTAATCAATCACTAGATAGATGATTAATTGAACAAATTGAAAAGAAAGAAAACAAAATTGAACGCAAACTAATAGATCTCAAATCAGAAGAAATCATTTTCTCAAAAGTAATGAAGAGAATAATAAGCAGCAGAAAGAGTGTTAGAAGGAGGGGATATTACTAGATCAACGGTCTCATTTTTTATCTCTTCAAGGCTGATACCCATCTTTGCTACCGACCAAAACCACCACCACTACCACCTTCAGTTGAAGCAGAAGAAGAAATGGATGGATCGAGTACAGGAAGTGGATACTTAGAGGCCCGAGTAGATCACCACCGCCTGCATCAGGACTTGAATGAGGAGAGAGAGATTTAGAGAGAGCTATTAATTCACTGAATGAATTTTCTCAACCCCAAGAAACTTGTATTATAGGATGATGAAATCAAATGAAGTGAGGAGAAGGGGTTTGAGGTACCCAGCGTTAGCATCTGACCCTCTTTATATACCTCACCATCCTCCTCTCTCTCTCTCTATTATTTATATTCCCCAGGCCTGGCTCTCGCTCTCCTCTTTTTCTAGAAGGGATAAATTAATTTTTGGTATCTATACTATAATTCAACTTACAAATGAATATCTTAATTGAAAAAAGTGATAAATTGATATTTGTGTTAGAAAAAATTTATAACCTGATAATTGTACTTATATATTTTTGTACAATAGTTATAATTAACTAACATGACAAAAAAATATGATTAATTGATTTCGAGTGTTGGTGTAATTGATTTTCTTATAAAATAATAAGATTATAACAATTTTACATAAATATTCAAATACGATTATTAGATTATAATTTTTTTTTAGTATAAGTATTAATTTATTATTTTTTTCGTTATTATATCAACTTATAAGTTATGTTCTAGTATAAACATCAATAGTTGATTTATCCTTTTTCTAAAATTAAAGTTCCGATTTCATAAAAAAATCTATTTTAATTTGATTTTACTTTAATTTATAAAAATTTGTAATCTAAATTGTAATATATATATATGTATTTAAAAAATAATAATTTTATAAGAGTAAGGAAGGTGAAGGACATCTCATGTGCTTGCGTGCACTGTCACTCATAATAACGATACTTTGAAAAATTCAAAACTTCCTTTTACACCCCACATAGGAGGGACTGTATTTTTTATATATCTCTTCCGTCCGAAATTAAATGTTCGGGTTTAATTTTTTAAAATTAAATTAATTATTTTCAAAATTTAATTCTATATTATTTTTATCCAAATATAAATAAAGATATGTTATAACTAAAAATATATATATACAATTTATTACTAACTCTAATTTTTATAATTTTATAAATATATATATATATATATATATATTCTTAATTATTAATTTTAAAAATAATTAATTTGACTGAAAAAAAATCAAAATTGGATATATTTAATTTGGGATGGATGATATATTTAATTATACATAACGTGTGTAATAATTTACGTAATTATATGTGGTGTCTCTCAGAGCTTCTTTTGTTTAATTTTATACTTAATAATATTTTTAAACTAGTTTATAAAATTAGTCAAAATTAAATAAATTTTATTTTTTTAATATTTTCATTGATTGATTAAAAAAAATAAGAAGAGATACTTGATATAAATAAATTTTTTAATTTATTTTAATTAAAAAGTGATCCTTGTAGTGAAATCGAAGGCTAAAAGATTATAAAGTCTATATATATTTAATTTTGAAAATTGATATTTTTATAATAATTTTTGATATTTTTACATATGGAGCTCACATACTAATTATTATAAAAAAATATTATTAATTTTTATGTAAAATTTTAAGTGTAAAAATATTAAAAATTATTGTGAAAATATAAGTTTTCTTAATTTTATATCTAGGTATCTCTTTTCTTTCGTAGCCCGTGACCTGTCGGTTGCATAATGCCACGGGGTGCCAAGCGTCTCGACGCATGCAGTAAAAAAATGCGGTGTATTTGTCACCACAAAAAAGGCCCCAAGCTTGTCAACATGGCAACCCTTTAATTAGAATAAATTTACACACATTATATTTAATTATAATATTAAATATTATATTTTATTTTATAATTAAAAAATAAATCTTAATACGAGAATTCATATTAAACTTTACTTTTTAATTGTAAAATAAAATATAATATTTAATATTATATATGTAAAGTAATTCCGTTATTTAATTTCTTCGGACTGTCTCTTCCAGTACATGTCTGTTGCATGATGCCTCGGGGTGCCGAGCGTGTCAACACACGCCGTCAAAAATGCGGTGCATCTGTCGCCACAGAAAAAGGCCCCAAGCTTGTCAACATGGCACCCTTTATTTAATTTCTTCGGACTGTTTCTTCTGACCCATCCTTCAACACAATCTTGCTTTATGCGTCTCCAGTTTTGCACTCTCGCTTTTTTTTTACTAATTAATTAATTATTATTATCCATATTTCTGTCTTTTCTTTTATTCGAAATTTGAGATGAAAGAGGGACAAAATAAGGGTTATTTTTTAATAAAGTCAAAATTATTATTAAACTATAAATAATTTAATGAGATTTAGAGACAAGAGACAATTTTTTTAATACTTTTATATTTTTGAATCACACACATATATATACATATATAATACATAAAATATATATTATATTATGATGATAATATAATAACTGATAATGTATGATATGTACTATATTGACTCATAATAGATTTTTCTAATCACAATTGTTTATAAATAATTAATTTATTAATTATTTTAAAAAATAATATAAATTAGATTATTATTTAGTTTAAAAATATTATAGAGAGATATATACATATCGAGGGGATATGAGTCATATGTAATTAAAATTTGATTGACAAAATTATAAATTTTCAATCTGAGTCCGTATAGTAGAAAATTTATAAAATATATTATTTTGATTAAAATTAGCCAAGTTTATATTTTTAATAATGTAGAAACTTTGATGATTCATTAAAACTCTTTGAGTATAATTTTTTAAGAGTTATGCTAATTTATCTACTCCGCAGAAAAGCTGACATGTTTTTTAACGGGTATAACATGACACAATGAAAAAAATTCTATACAATTCTGAAAACGTAATTTATTTTATTTGGTATTATAGAAAACATAAATTTACATAATTGAACAAATTAAGTGCTCCTTCCGTTTTGAATTATAAAATTATTATTAATTTTTTAAAAATCAATTTAAGATATTTTTAAACTTAAAATTAACATTATTTATTTAATTTTTAAAATAATAAATGTTATAGTTAGTAGTATTTTTTAAATAGTTTATGATATTTATAATTGTATTGACATAAACAAAATGATTCACCTCAATTTTGAGCTTGAAAAAGTTTCAAATTGATTTTTGAAAAATTCAAATTAATCTTATAATTTAGAATTAAAAAAATACTATTGTAATAATTAATTACATTAAAATCATATTATTTTTTTGAGTGTAGAGTCTTATCATATATAGTAAGATGGGAGTATAATAATAGTTTGAAGACATACGTTATCTTCTAAAATAAAATGGTTTAAATGAACTAACTAACAAATTTGTACTAATAGTATGCTCTTTTAGTTTTACTATGAAGAAAAACAATGAGTTATAGATAGATATAGGACAATCTGTCGGCCATATTTGTGTACCTCTGTTAATTAGTTTTGTTTCTTGTTTTTTTATGCCTCGAACATTAAAATTGAAAAACCAATTGTTAATTAAAGCAAAGACTAATAATGTTATAAATACTCCATCAAATGTTGAGACCACGATACTTGGCAGGTAGTATTATGTGTCAATCCCAAAATAAATGATACTTTATTACCTTTTATTTACACTTCAAATTTGATAAAACATTTATAAATATCTTAGAATAGACAATCTGTAGGCCATATTTGTCTACCTCTGTTAATTAGTTTTGTTTCTTGTTTTTTTATGTCTCGAACATTAAAAGTGAAAAACCAGTTGTTAATTAAAGCAAAGACTAATAATGTTATAAATACTCCATCAAATGTTGAGACCACGATATTTGGCATGTAGTATTATGTGTCAATCCCAAAATAAATGATAATTTATTACCTTTTATTTACACTTCAAATTTGATAAAAACATTTATAAATATCTTAGAATAGATCTAAAGTAAATGCAACTAATGTCTGTTCTTCATATATATATATATATATATATATATATATATATATATATATATATATATATATAGGATTAAAATGATGTAAATCTTCCTACCTTTATTCTTTTTTAATTGACATTTTAGGTTAAAATACAAAAATTAATTAGTATTTTGTCGAATTGATCAAAATAGATATAAAAACTCAATATTTCTATTCTAAAATTCATTAAAAATAAATAAATAAATTTGTATTTAATATATGGATAATATGAAAAATCAAGGCATTAATATTTCATTAAAGTCTATGAATGATAAATAAATTTCACTTTTTAAAAAGACAAATAAAAAAGAGAATTGATATTTTTACATTATTTTTTGATATTTTTACACTGTAGAACTCGCATGTATAGCCTATAGCAACGGTTAATCGTCGTTATACATCTACAGCGACACTTTAATAGAGTCCACCGTATAAAAATATTAAAAAATAATATAAAAATATTAATTTCCTTAAAAAAATAAAATAGAGAGAGTATTTTGTAGTACATGGTTATAAGATATGAATTATATTATTTTATAACCATGTTTTATCAATGGTTAATACTAAATGTCTTTAAAAAAATTATATTTTTTTAATCTAAAATGGCCTCAAATAATGTGCCATCGAAATCATTTAAGACATTTTAAAAATAAAAATTTAAACCGTAACATTACTCTTAAATAATTAGACTCAGTGTTGCCCTCAAATTTTATGCATTTAGCTCACGGTTCAGCTCAGGTCAACTTACTTTTGTACTTTTTCTGTTTAATAATCTACAACTGTGTAGTATTAGAAACAAGCCAACACACAAATATAAGTGCATGACCATCCTCCATCAGCCGTTGAACCAAATGACACAACTGATCATTCACCAACGAACCCATGCAGATGTACTCCTTGCACATATACTCCCTTCATTCTACAATAAATGATGTATTTTTGATTTTTCTAAATTAATTTGTGACAATTTAAAATATTATGAACTTTTATATTTATTATTTTAAAAAATTTAAACAAAATTATATCACTTCAAATTTAAAATTTTAAGCTGATGGGGTCTTTAGCTTTTAGTACTTATGACTAATGTGTTATGACCTTTAGGTATCAGATTCCATTTTCACTTGGGCGATTTTATTTTTTCTTTTAAGTGAAGTGTATTTCTTCCTTAAGTGTGACATGTTTGATTTGTGAATTTATTTATGGACAACTTTACATACACAACATCCAAACACTACTTCAAATACTACATACATCTTAACCATTAAAAAGTGGGACCTGACACGAATTTCCGTGTCAGGCCCCATCTTTCAGTGGTCTAGATCATTATGTTGTGTTCCATATTGTGCTTTATGTTGTGCACTTATACTTATTCTTTATTTATTCCTCTTTTAGTAAAACTTGATCCATTTTTTATATTGTATTAATAGTGATAATTAAGGGGTGAGCAAAAAATTCAAATTGACCCTGAAACAACACTAAAAACCTACAAAACCGTACCAATAGTTCTGACATATATAACGATTTTAGGAGGGTTGAAAAATTATATTTGCGATTTGGTTTCGATTTTTGCGATCCACCGCACCGCAGAAACTGCACTACACCAATAATGGCTAAAACGATGCCGTTTTGTTTTTTTAAATATTACGTGGTGTTTATTATATTTTTCTACTATTTTTTGTTAGCATAACATTAATTTCTATAGTTGTCTCTCGTATGACTATTAATTATAGTTTTTAAAATTTTTAATTGTGAATTTTATTTAACTAATCAAGTTTCTTAAATAACTATTCTAATATCTTTCTATACACATTTGTTTGCACTTAAAAATTAGGTCATTCTCTCGGTGTTTGTATTATTTCAGTCATAATTTTTTGTATATGTTCAATTGATTTTGAAATCAAATTCGAAACAAATGAAACCACACCGTACTAATCACAAGCGGTTTCATGTGCAGTTTTGATTTTGTCAAACCGCACCTAAGCGATTTCATATGCAGTTTGGACTTTAAACCACACTATGCTCACTCTTAGTGATAATGTACCTTCGGCTTGTTTGATTTGTGTGACGCCCCCAAATCTAGGCCCACACAGCCCAAACTTGAGTCGTCAAAAGACTACAACAAAATTATTACAATGAAATACAACGTACAACAATACAGTGGATAATACAACACAACTAAGTCTTCATTATTATTGCCACACTATTTTATAACACGTGAAGACTATGATAGCTATCCCCGCACTCTCACTCCATTCCCCGACTAGACCCCGTTACGTTCTCATCTCCTGTTGAAAAACAATGGAACAAAAAGAAAGGGTGAGCTCAAATAGCCAGTAAGAAATATCATGACTAAGATAATGACGAATAAATTATCATTAGCCTTCAACAGTTGAGTTCTTGATAGAATACAATAGACTACAAGGTTTATATCAAAAACTGTAGTTAAATTCTTAAACAACGTTCAGATCAATAATAGCAGCGGAATGAGCAATCTATTAGAAGAATAATGCAGACCATAATGTCCACTCGCTTCTTTTTTTAGTAAAAACATCATCAACTTTTATCATCTGAAATACCATTAGTCATGATAATAAAAATTCACAGTTCCTGGTCATAATCATGCAAATCAACAGTTCATCTTTGCACTACGGGCCAAAGATATTCAATAAAGCACCAACGGTCATGATTATACCAGATTCAGCCTTTGGTCATAATCATACCAACCAACAGTTCATCTTTGCACTACGGGCCAAAGAGAACATTCACCACGTGTCATAAAAGACACCGAACAGATGTATCGCCTTTAACCTAGTATATCGCCTTTAACCTATCATCTGTTCAACAATTATATCACATATGTGCCCCCGGCCACAGATATTCACAACAGCTTGATTCTTGATGATTAATACAAATAACAGTGATACAAATGATGAACAGAAGAACAGGATAAACAATAAGTATCGGAAGTTTACTTTGTGCATATTCAAATAATGTCCAAATTACCAACATGATGTGGAGTGAAATTTAAAAATGATATTCAAGATCCACAGTTCAGAATAACGATTACAGTTCAATAGAAATGTTCAGAAAATAGGAAGGTTCAGTTGAAATAATGAAGTTCAACTATTATGGAACATATAATATTTTCAGGAATTATAGAAGCAATAGTTCCATAATAAGTTTCGATTTAGGTGTATGGAAGAAAATAATATCCCTTACCGTAGCAGGTTTGATTAACAGAAGGTGAAGAAAATTAATATCCCTTACCATAGTAAGTTTGAATAATGGAAGATGAAAAAGATGGTATCCCTTATGAGTATAAAGGAAAATGATATCACTTACGAATATGGAATAAAAGTGTCATGTGATAATTCGCGTAGACAAATTATTTCCACACGAGACAAATAAAAAGGGTTATTCACCAACAGGCGATAATCCGCACCGTAAGGTTATTCCCATCAATTTGAATACGAATAGTTATTCACCAAACAGGCGATAATCCGCGCCGTAAGGTTATTCCCATCAATTTGAATACGAAGAGTTATTCACCAAACAGGCGATAAACCGCGCCGTAAGGTTATTCCCATCAATTTGAATACGAATAGTTATTCACCAAACAGGCGATAATCCGCACCGTAAGGTTATTCTCAAAGATTAATAAGGAATGAATACAAAAGGTTATTCACCAACAGGCGGTAAACCGCGCCGTAAGGTTATTCCCACAATTTAATACATGGAAATAAATGGCACAAGAAAGAAACGATATTATTTTCGAGAATCAAAGAATGATAATCCCTTCAAGTAAGAAAGAAAATAATATCCATTTATGATGATGAAAAGAGTGATACCCCTTACCTTAACACGTGACTGGATATTGATTTAAATGAGGTTGATCAACCTATATTTTTATAATAAAATTAGTAATTACCACATATAAATTTCAAAGTGTATGATAACTCGTATAATATGAATTATCAAAATTATATATATTTAACATAATTTTTGTAGTATAATATAACTACTTTTAAATAGTTTTAAAAATAATATTCCAAAATAAATCTTCCAAAGAAAGCTTTTAAAAATGAATCTTCTTAAAGAAGAGTCTTCTAAAGGAAGATTTGTGAATACCGTGAAAAATAGGAATTTATGAAATTACTACTCTTTAATAAAAGACTTACTTGAAAAATTTCTGCACTCCTTTTGGCTTTCAAACTCTCAAAATAACCTTACTATTCTCAAAGAAAACTCATAAAATTCTTATAGAAAAATTTTATGTTTTAGGTGTGATTTTTCTATTCAGCTGAACAAGCTATTTATAGGAGAAATAAGGGCACTATGCGGTAGGTGAGCACTGGCGTGCTGCACGCCAGTGCTGAAAAATTCAGCACGCAGCCGCTGGCTGCTTTTTTCCTTCCTGCACATTTTGCAATTCATTTTTTTTCATGTGGGCCCCACATGGGTCCCACATGTTACTATTTACGTTACTATTCATGTTACTATTCACGTTACTATTTCAAATAGTAAAATTAATTAATTTTTTATTTTATTTTATTTATTTATTTATTCTTCCTGTGGGTCCAACATATAAAATAAAATAATACTACAACAATAATTCAACAATAATGTAATAAACACGTTACAGATTATTATTAATTTAATAATATAAATTATAGTATATTTGCAACCGTGACAATTATTAGGTTCAATAATTTTAAAAACAGTGCAGCAACAATTATTGAGTCAATGATATGAAATACAGTGTAATGACAATTATTGAATCAATAATGCAAAATACTGTGTAGCAACAATTATTGAATTGATAACATAAAATATTATGCAGCGACAATTATTGATGAAATGGTGTGCAACAGTTACGGTGTCAATTATCAGATCAATAATACGAGACACTGTGCAATACCGTGTGCTACTGTAGAATACCGTGTGCCACAATAAAATACCATAAATTACCGTATGCTACTATTCTTTTATCACTGGTATTTTAACAGTTAACACTGTTGACTATTTTTATTTAAAAAGGTTACTTCTGTCGTTTTCTATATTCGACAAATATTCCGTTGTGGGGTCCACCAATAATTAGTTATTTCGGCGCCGTCGTACGGCCCGAATATTCCCCGACAAAACGAATATTATCCGACAAAATAAAATTTGCACATAACATCCTTAACTTTAAACTTTATCGATTTAACCACTTACTGTTTCAGGAAAAATATATACGAAGAAAAATTAAATTTTATATTTCATAAAATTCGGGGTCTTACAACCTCCCCTCCTTATGAAATTTCGTCCCCGAAATTGACGTACCTGACATTTCGAAGAGATAAGGATACTTAGATTTCATCTCAGATTCTAGCTCCCAGGTCATTTCCTCAGTATCTTGGTTTCTCCATAAAACTTTAACTTGAGGTATAACCTTTGAGCGTAGGATCTGCTCCTTCTTATCTAAGATTTTGACAGGTACCTCCTCGTACATTAAATCGTCTGCTATAACGTCCGGTTCTAATTCAATGACGTGGTTTGGGTCCTTCACATATTTACGTAACATAGATATGTGAAAAACGTTATGGATGCGAGACATACTTGGTGGTAGGGCTAGTCTGTAGGCTACGGTTCCTACTCGATCGAGAATTTCAAATGGGCCAATAAATCGAGGGTTGAGCTTTCCTCTCTTTCCGAATCTCGTAACCCCTTTCCATGGAGAAACACGTAAGAATACATGATCTCCGACGTTGAATCTCTCATCTCTCCGATGAAGATCGGCATAACTCTTTTGTCGTTCTTGTGCTGTCTGTATTCGTTGTCGGATCATTTGGATCTTTTCGGTCGTCAAGCGTACCAACTCGAGTCCCAACAGTTTTGCTTCTCCTACCTCATTCCAACATACTGGAGAGCGACACTTGCGTCCATATAAAGCCTCGAATGGAGCCATACCTATACTTGCTTGGTAACTGTTGTTGTAGGAAAATTCCACCAATGGCAAGTACTTATCCCAACTTCCTTTGAAATCTAGTACGCAAAGTCTCAAAAGATCTTCGAGGGTCTGAATCGTCCTTTCCGATTGTCCGTCCGTTTGAGGATGGTATGCAGAACTGAACCGTAGCTCAGTGCCCATAGCTTTTTGTAGACTGATCCAAAAGCGTGAAGTGAATCTAGGATCTCGATCAGAAACTATGGAAACTGGCATGCCATGCAATCTCACGATCTCATTTATGTACATACCGGCAAGACGTTCAAGTGAAAAGTTTTCTCGTATAGGCAAGAAATGAGCAGATTTGGTCAATCTATCTACGATCACCCAAATTGCATCTAAGCCTTGAGAAACTTTGGGAAGACCCGTCACGAAATCCATATTGATGTGTTCCCACTTCCATTCGGGAACCTCAAGTGGTTGTAATGGACCCTTAGGTACTTGATGCTCTGCCTTGACACGTTGAAAAGTTAGGCACCTTGAGATAAACTCTGCAATCTCCCTTTTCATATTGTTCCACCAAAATGTATGTCGAAGATCTCGATACATCTTGGTACCTCCTGGGTGGATTGCAAACGGCGTGTTGTGTGCCTCCATCATGATTTTATGCTTTAATTCAGGATCGTTAGGAACACAGAGTCGAGAGTTGACTCGAATTATTCCTTTCTCGTCGATTCTTGCTTCGGGAATGGTACCTTCTTGTACTTTCTTTATCATGTTTATCAGTTCCGGATCGGTAGCTTGAGCAGCTTTAATTTTATCGATTAAAGCTGGTTCTACTCGCACGTGAGCAATCTTCGAGTGGGTCCCTGGTGTCTTTAGCTCTATCTCCATCTTTTGCAAGTCGTACAAAATACACTTTTGTGTTGTCAGCAGTGCACTTGTACTCGCATAAGATTTTCTGCTCAAAGCGTCAGCTACAACGTTCGCCTTTCCCGGGTGATACTGGATTGTGTGATCATAATCCTTCAACAGCTCAAGCCAACGTCGTTGTCGCATGTTGAGTTCCTTCTGGGTGAAGAAATACTTGAGACTTTTATGATCCGTATAGATATCCACTTTCTCTCCGTACAAGTAGTGTCTCCAGATCTTCAACGCGAAAACGACTGCTGCCAACTCTAGATCATGAGTAGGGTAATTTTTCTCATAATCTTTGAGTTGTCGAGAGGCATAGGCTATAACTTTTCCATGTTGCATAAGGACACAGCCTAAACCTTTGCCTGAAGCATCGCTGTATATGACAAATTCTCCCGATCCTGATGGAATGGTCAGAACAGGAGCTGAAACAAGTCTCCTCTTAAGCTCTTGAAAACTTTTCTCACATTGCTCGCTCCATATGAATTTTGTGCTTTTCCGAGTAAGCTGAGTTAATGGAGTGGCGATTCGAGAAAATCCTTCTACGAATCTCCGATAATAACCAGCTAGGCCCAGAAAACTTCGGACTTCGGTTACTTTCTTGGGTTGTTCCCAATTTAGTACCGTTTCAATCTTCGCATGATCGACTGATATTCCTTGACTAGAAATCACATGCCCAAGAAACGTGACCTCCTCAAGCCAGAACTCATATTTCTTCAACTTGGCATATAATTTGTTCTCACGGAGCTTCTGGAGTATCAATCTCAGGTGTTGTTCATGATCCTCACGACTTTTGGAGTATATGAGGATGTCATCAATAAAGACAACCACAAAATGATCCAAATATTCCTTGAATATTCGGTTCATCATGTCCATGAAAGCTGCAGGAGCATTGGTTAGTCCAAAAGGCATGACTAAAAACTCATAATGCCCATAACGAGTTCTGAAAGCAGTCTTTGGAATGTCCTCAGCTTTAACCTTTAACTGATGATATCCAGAACGGAGATCAATCTTTGAGAAATGTTGAGCACCTTGTAATTGATCAAACATGTCATCGATCCTAGGCAACGGGTACCTGTTTTTGATGGTGACATGGTTCAATTCTCGGTAGTCAATGCACAATCTCATACTCCCGTCTTTCTTCTTCACAAATAGAACAGGAGCACCCCAAGGTGATGCACTCGGACGAATGAAACCGGTATCCAACAATTCCTGTAGTTGGACTTTTAACTCTTGAAGTTCAATGGGAGCCATTCGGTATGGGGCTTTGGAAATGGGCTTGGTACCGGGTTCAAGATCAATACAAAATTCAATTTCACGGTTTGGGGGTAAGCCAGGAAGTTCTTCAGGAAAAACGTCAGGAAACTCATTAACAATGGGAATATCATTCAAGTTTGACGTATTTTTGTTCAAATCAGTGACATGAGCTAAAAAGGCTTGACATCCGTTTTTCAATAAACGAATGGCTTTATGGCTAGAAATAACAGTTATAGATTTCAATGGTTTAGTTGCTTGAATTTGCATGACAGGTTGATTAGGAATATGAAAACTAATAATCTTATGAAAACAATCAATTTTAGCATGATGGGTAGTCAACCAATCAATTCCTAAAATCACATCAAATTCATGCATTTCCAAAGAAATAAGGTCAACAGGTAATGTGAGGTTGTTGATTTGAACTAGGCAAGATTTATAGACAGTAGATGTAATGGTCATTTCTCCTAATGGGGTTTCAACTGATAAGTCAAAGTCCAAATTTTCAGGAGTTAAGTTTAAACGCTGAGCACATGCAGGTGAGATAAAAGAATGGGTAGAGCCAGTATCTAACAAAGCGTAGACTTCACGAGAATTTATGAATAGCTTACCGGTTATCACCTCGTTCGAGTTTCGTGCCATTTGGGATGTCACAACAAAAGCTCTCCCTTGAACTACAGATTTTCCCTTATCCGCGCTAGCTTTTGGTATCATCACTGCAGCTGGACTTGATTTTGTGGCAGGACAAAACCGCGCAAGATGACCCTCTTTCCCACAACTGTAGCACTTTTTGGATTGCAGTGTACAGTTTGGGCTGATGTGACCTTCCTGTCCACACCTATAGCATCTCACTGGTGGTCGATCTTCTCCCCTTGAAACTGGGGTCGGTGCTGGTGCTGGTACTGGTACTGGTGCCCTTCCATAATTATTATGGAATCTCTTTCTTTTGAAATTGTTTCCACTGGATTCTCCTCTTCTGTTATTTGATGTGGTATTACCACCGAAGTGTTGGTTACCTCCTCGATGGTTCTCGTTCCTGTGGTTGTTATCATTTCTCTGATCATTGACTCTTGGCTGTAATTTTTCATTTGTTTGCTCCACCCTTTGAGCCCTATCAACAACATCTGAATACAAACTAAATTTATGAGAGCTAAGTTGTTGACGGATTTCGAATCTTAGACCACGTAAGAACATCCGACTCATCCGTGCTTCGTCATCTACTAGATGAGTCGCAAAACGAGACAGTTCAGCAAACTTAGCTTCATATTGAGAAACTGACATGTTTCCCTGCTCCAGCTTAATGAATTCCACTTCCTTCATATGGCGGATGCTTTCTGGGAAGTACTTTTCATTAAATAGCTCTTGAAATTCTGTCCAAGACATCTCAAGTGCTGAAGGGTGGATACGTTTTACCGCTTCCCACCAGTGATCCGCCTCACCTCGAAACATAAAAGTAGCAAAGGGCACCTTCTGATCATCAGCACATTGTAGGACATCAAGTATTTTTTTCGTCTGCTTCAGCCATGCCTCCGCTTTGAGTGGGTCAGGCTTCCCGTGGAATTCAGGTGGTCCCAATTCTTTAAATTGCTTGACAGTGACTATCCTCAAATTACCAGCGTTTCTACCGTTATTGTTAACTGGATTTCCTCTTGCCTGATTCTGCATGAACTGCATGAAATTCCTAAAGAATCCATCATTCATCATGTTATCAGGAATATTATTTCCTGAGTTGGCAGGAGGATTGTTTGTGGCTTCTTGATTTTCGGCTACATTCGCTTCGGGTATTTCATAGTTAACCTCTTGATTTCCAGATGCCATACTAAACTGTGGTCACAAAATAAATGTTAGTTCAAATAAACTGACTCATCACTTCATGTCCCTATATTCAAATCAACTCATTAGATAATAAAATCTAATTTAGGTAGGACATACTAGTGACTGATTCTATTCGTCTCTTCCCTCCTAGTTCTAACCCCAGATCTCCATTAAAGACCATATCCCTAAGCTCTTATACCAACTGTGACGCCCCCAAATCTAGGCCCACACAACCCAAACTTGAGTCGTCAAAAGACTACAACAAAATTATTACAATGAAATACAACGTACAACAATACAGTGGATAATACAACACAACTAAGTCTTCATTATTATTGCCACACTATTTTATAACACGTGAAGACTATGATAGCTATCCCCGCACTCTCACTCCATTCCCCGACTAGACCCCGTTACGTTCTCATCTCCTGTTGAAAAACAATGGAACGAAAAGAAAGGGTGAGCTCAAATAGCCCAGTAAGAAATATCATGACTAAGATAATGACGAATAAATTATCATTAGCCTTCAACAGTTGAGTTCTTGATAGAATACAATAGACTACAAGGTTTATATCAAAAACTGTAGTTAAATTCTTAAACAACGTTCAGATCAATAATAGCAGCGGAATGAGCAATCTATTAGAAGAATAATGCAGACCATAATGTCCACTCGCTTCTTTTTTTAGTAAAAACATCATCAACTTTTATCATCTGAAATACCATTAGTCATGATAATAAAAATTCACAGTTCCTGGTCATAATCATGCAAATCAACAGTTCATCTTTGCACTACGGGCCAAAGATATTCAATAAAGCACCAACGGTCATGATTATACCAGATTCAGCCTTTGGTCATAATCATACCAACCAACAGTTCATCTTTGCACTACGGGCCAAAGAGAACATTCACCACGTGTCATAAAAGACACCGAACAGATGTATCGCCTTTAACCTAGTATATCGCCTTTAACCTATCATCTGTTCAACAATTATATCACATATGTGCCCCCGGCCACAGATATTCACAACAGCTTGATTCTTGATGATTAATACAAATAACAGTGATACAAATGATGAACAGAAGAACAAGATAAACAATAAGTATCGGAAGTTTACTTTGTGCAGATTCAAATAATGTCCAAATTGCCAACATGATGTGGAGTGAAATTTAAAAATGATATTCAAGATCCACAGTTCAGAATAACGATTACAGTTCAATAGAAATGTTCAGAAAATAGGAAGGTTCAGTTGAAATAATGAAGTTCAACTATTATGGAACATATAATATTTTCAGAAATTATAGAAGCAATAGTTCCATAATAAGTTTCGATTTAGGTGTATGGAAGAAAATAATATCCCTTACCGTAGCAGGTTTGATTAACAGAAGGTGAAGAAAATTAATATCCCTTACCATAGTAAGTTTGAATAATGGAAGATGAAAAAGATGGTATCCCTTATGAGTATAAAGGAAAATGATATCACTTACGAATATGGAATAAAAGTGTCATGTGATAATTCGCGTAGACAAATTATTTCCACACGAGACAAATAAAAAGGGTTATTCACCAACAGGCGATAATCCGCACCGTAAGGTTATTCCCATCAATTTGAATACGAATAGTTATTCACCAAACAGGCGATAATCCGCGCCGTAAGGTTATTCCCATCAATTTGAATACAAAGAGTTATTCACCAAACAGGCGATAAACCGCGCCGTAAGGTTATTCCCATCAATTTGAATACGAATAGTTATTCACCAAACAGGCGATAATCCGCACCGTAAGGTTATTCTCAAAGATTAATAAGGAATGAATACAAAAGGTTATTCACCAACAGGCGGTAAACCGCGCCGTAAGGTTATTCCCACAATTTAATACATGGAAATAAATGGCACAAGAAAGAAACGATATTATTTTCGAGAATCAAAGAATGATAATCCCTTCAAGTAAGAAAGAAAATAATATCCATTTATGATGATGAAAAGAGTGATACCCCTTACCTTAACACGTGACTGGATATTGATTTAAATGAGGTTGATCAACCTATATTTTTATAATAAAATTAGTAATTACCACATATAAATTTCAAAGTGTATGATAACTCGTATAATATGAATTATCAAAATTATATATATTTAACATAATTTTTGTAGTATAATATAACTACTTTTAAATAGTTTTAAAAATAATATTCCAAAATAAATCTTCCAAAGAAAGCTTTTAAAAATGAATCTTCTTAAAGAAGAGTCTTCTAAAGGAAGATTTGTGAATACCGTGAAAAATAGGAATTTATGAAATTACTACTCTTTAATAAAAGACTTACTTGAAAAATTTCTGCACTCCTTTTGGCTTTCAAACTCTCAAAATAACCTTACTATTCTCAAAGAAAACTCATAAAATTCTTATAGAAAAATTTTATGTTTTAGGTGTGATTTTTCTATTCAGCTGAACAAGCTATTTATAGGAGAAATAAGGGCACTATGCGGTAGGTGAGCACTGGCGTGCTGCACGCCAGTGCTGAAAAATTCAGCACGCAGCCGCTGGCTGCTTTTTTCCTTCCTGCACATTTTGCAATTCATTTTTTTTCATGTGGGCCCCACATGGGTCCCACATGTTACTATTTACGTTACTATTCATGTTACTATTCACGTTACTATTTCAAATAGTAAAATTAATTAATTTTTTATTTTATTTTATTTATTTATTTATTCTTCCTGTGGGTCCAACATATAAAATAAAATAATACTACAACAATAATTCAACAATAATGTAATAAACACGTTACAGATTATTATTAATTTAATAATATAAATTATAGTATATTTGCAACCGTGACAATTATTAGGTTCAATAATTTTAAAAACAGTGCAGCAACAATTATTGAGTCAATGATATGAAATACAGTGTAATGACAATTATTGAATCAATAATGCAAAATACTGTGTAGCAACAATTATTGAATTGATAACATAAAATATTATGCAGCGACAATTATTGATGAAATGGTGTGCAACAGTTACGGTGTCAATTATCAGATCAATAATACGAGACACTGTGCAATACCGTGTGCTACTGTAGAATACCGTGTGCCACAATAAAATACCATAAATTACCGTATGCTACTATTCTTTTATCACTGGTATTTTAACAGTTAACACTGTTGACTATTTTTATTTAAAAAGGTTACTTCTGTCGTTTTCTATATCCGACAAATATTCCGTTGTGGGGTCCACCAATAATTAGTTATTTCGGCGCCGTCGTACGGCCCGAATATTCCCCGACAAAACGAATATTATCCGACAAAATAAAATTTGCACATAACATCCTTAACTTTAAACTTTATCGATTTAACCACTTACTGTTTCAGGAAAAATATATACGAAGAAAAATTAAATTTTATATTTCATAAAATTCGGGGTCTTACAATTTGAGAATTTATTTATTCCGCTTCTAGTGAAATTTAATTGATTTTTGATATTATAATAGTGATAATATACTAGATTATGTGAGACTTGATTGGTTTTGATTTATAAGTTTATTTTTTTCTCTTTTAGTAAGATATTAATTTTTGATATTGTAATAGTAATAATGTACTAGATTATGTGAGCTTTGATTGATTTTGATTTACGAGTTTATTTCTTTTTCTTCTAATAATATTTGATTGGTTCTTGATATTATAAATTAATGCTTGTGTAATAGTGACAATGTAATAAATTATGTAAGATTTGATAGATTCTTAATATTATAATAATGATATTACACTATATTATAAATTATATTATACTCTCTAAAAGTGAATTTTCAGAAAATAAAATAAATTTCACAAATTATGTTTTACAAGTCAAAATTGTTTCTTTAGTTATGGTACAGAGGGAATATTATACTCCGTACACTAAGACAAAGAGTTACCGACACGGGATGTCTCCATTTTCGCCGTTGAAAAATAAGATTGACCTTTCAATTAAGTAGGCCCCCTCAATAATAGAAACTAGTAAGGGTGTGTTTGATTAGCTCTGAATGCCTCTTAATGGAGGCGGCTCTTAATCGGTCAGAGGCTAATCTTGTTTGATAATTTTTTTGTTACCTCTTATTGCCTCTTAATCGGTAAGAGACAAATACGATGCTTAATCATCTAGAGGCACATCTGAACGAATTTATATTTTTTCTTGACAAAAATAACCTCCTTAATTTTACAAAATTCCTCTTTTATCCTCTTCTTTGCCGCCAGATCTGGGAAGGGGGTGCCGGGGAAGAGGGAGGAGGAGGAGGCAGGGGATAGGGACGGCGGGGATGGGGGAGCAGGAGGGGGACGGCGGGGATGGGGGAGGCGGGGGGTCGGCGGGGGATGGGGGAGGAGGAGGCAGGGGATGGGGTCGGCGGGGGTCGGCGGGGATGGGGGAGGAGGAGGGGGACGGCGGGGATGGGGGAGGCGGAGGGGGACGGCGGGGATGGGGGAGCAGGAGGGGGACGGCGGGGATGGGGGAGGCGGGGGTCGGCGGGGATGGGGGAGGAGGAGGGGGACGGCGGGGATGGGGGGAGGCGGGGGATGGGGTAGGAGGAGGGGGGACGGCGGGGATGGGGAGACGGGGGTCGGGGGGGATGGGGGAGGAGGAGGGGGACGGCGGGGGTCAGGGGGGATGGGGGGAGGAGGGGGCCTGCGCCGGGGGAGGGGGAAGGGGCCGGCGGGGGAAGGGGCCGGCGGGGGGGAGGGGGGGAGGGGAGAAGAAGAAGCAGCAGCTGCTGCTTTATCTTCTTCTTCTTTTTTTTTTTTTTTTTTTAATAATATTTTTATACATAGGGATAAAATAGTAAAATATTTTTATTCAGACATTTAAAAAAAAAATTATCAAACAACATTTTTTTATTCAGATACAATTTGATTCAGACGCTCTATATTATTCAGATGTCTAAACTATTCAGATCTTAATAACTAATTTTATCAAACACAACCTAAGTCTCTCTCTTCCGAGCTGAGCACCTTAACCAAACAGTCCCAATTCCCATCTAATTATCGTTTCTATTTTGATGACTCCCACTCTCCCCTGTATTTTATTATTTAAAGGAAATTTTTAAGTTAATTTTAGATTTTCTTTTAATATGATTAAATATTTATATTACCTTTAGTAACACGCTCTATAATTAATAGTGAAGACATAGTTATTAGAAGAAAATTTTTAAAAATTATTTTTTACTACGAAAATATATATGTATATACAGTACTTACATTTTACTTGGTACTTATATATATATAATATATATATATATATATATATATATATATATATATATATATATATATATATATATATATATATATGTTAGTGGTCCTTGATGAAATAAAAAGGAAGAATACCATTCGCAGACTGATAAACCCACTTTATTCGTCTATACTTTTGGCGGTTAGGTTCCCTTAAAAGTAATTTAACCTTCTCTATCTCTCTGTATTGCTATAAAGAATCTTTCTTTCTTTACCTTTTTTTTTTATAAACCTCGTTATTGAGAGAGATTATTATAAATACAATATGTACATAAAATATTAAGAATCTCTAAATTGTAATAACATTCACATGAGGAGGTAAGAGAAAATATTATATTTTAGGACTATATTTGTTTATAAAAAAATATACTTGAAATTAGACTATTTATATTAATTTAATACTATTTCGGACTATTTTATTTAATGATGAATGATTAATAGCCCTTTAAATAGTCCTATAAACTATTTTTTTAATTATTTATGAAGAATTATATAATTTCATAAAAAATATAAAATTAATAATTTCTCTTATTTTAAATTATTAAAACGGGAGGGGAAGGGGGAGGGGGAAAGGGAAGGGGAGGCGGAGGGTGGGGAGATCGGGTGGAATCCTACAATAATTACTATTTTATAAAAAAAATGTAGTATATAAACACTGGAGTTAATTCATATCAATCGGTTGTTATCACAACTGTTTCAGTAATTCAAAATTAATTTTAAAAACTCCTATCCTTAAAGGCTCTAGGCTAAATTTTTTTTGAAACTGTTGCTAAAAACTCTAACACCAGTTTTAATTTATTTTTTTGACCTTACTATTAGAATTTTTAACGACAAAAACTCCTATAATAAAAATATTTTTTATTTTAATCGTCAAAATAATAACTTAACAATCAATTATTGTAAATTCGATCCTATAAATACACGCAACTAGTAAATCATAAAAGCTTATTTAGGCCATAACGAATCTGTCTAATCTATGATTTATCTACTTGTATTGTTCTGTCTGCACTATATTATAATTATATAATGTAAGGAAATGGCCAAAACTCCCTGTACGGGTACTACAAAAGCTACAGACTTACATATTCTTTGTATAACTAAAATCCAAAACTAACCTTCATATTTTTACTTTTTTTGCAAAATTCACTCTGTAATTTTTATTTTTATAAAACTTTTTTTTTAAAATTGTATAAATTATGCAAAACTCACCATTTATATATTTTTTTGTTAAATTTTTTTCCTATATGCAAATTATTTTACTCAATTCATTACTTAAGAATCTTATCTTTATAATATTCCTTTTATTTCAATCAAATGACTTTTAATTAGCAAAATAATTTTCACAATACTAACAAATATATTTGAAATCTTAAATCGATTAATTCCTACATATTATTTTCTATCTCTGTTATATATCAATTAATTATTATTTTATTTTGTGTTCATAACCCTTGAAGCATTTTCTTAGTGTTAATAATGAGAGAAAATGATCGACATGTGTTTATATAATCTATACAATTAATTTTCTTGTGGTCTTTAACGAAATATTTAATGATGACAACACATTAAAAAATCAAGAATAAAATAATTATTTTATTATGAATGTTGTATGCTAGACATTTATTAAAATAAAATAATAATCAATTGACATATACTAAATGTAAAAAGTGAGATATATGGATTAATTACTTTAGGGTTTCAAATATATTTATTGTGAAATTCGTTTTGTTGAATATAAGTTGTTTGAGTGAAATAAAAGGAGTATTTTAAAATTAAAAATTTTAAATGATGAATTATATTAAATAATGTGACTATGTGAGAATTTTTAACAAAAAAACATACATAAAAAGTGAGATAGGATAATTAATATATCTTAGAGAAAGAGTTTTAAAAAAACAAAACTTAAAAGGTGAGTTTTACAAAAATAAGAGCATTACTTTTACATTTTAGTCTTCGTTGTACATTATCCTAAGCCAATCATTCAGTGTGACAGTGATGATGATTGTTTTGTTCCTCTTTCTCCTTTTTTGAAATAATAGTTTCGGAATATATATATATATATATATGATCCATAACACATTTGTTATGAATATTATTTTAGTAAATATATTTTACATCTTTTATAAAAAAAAATTAATGATCTAAAATAAGAATTTTTTTCTCTTAACCACTAAAAAGAGTAGCGACAGATTAATATGCCGCCAACAAGAGTAGTGATAAGGAAAAAAAAAATCTAGCCACTGTTCTTTTTTGTGGCAATTGGTGGTAGACATTGACAACCGTCAACAAGCATCAATGGTAGTCGATGCATGGTCGCATGCATAGATAGTCATCGATAATTGTAATTGAATGACGTCGGTTGACATCGACAGTTGTCAATGGCTGTCGATACATGGGATAGGCATCGACTGTAAGACCCCGAATTTATGAAATACAAAATTTAATTTTTCTTTATATATATTTTTCCTGAAACAGTAAATGGTTAAATTGACAAAATTGAAAGTTAAGGATGTTATGTGTAAATTTTATTTTGTCGGACAATATTCTTTTTGTCGGGGAATATTCGTTTTGTCGGGGAATATTCGGGCCGTACGACGGCGCCGAAATAACTAATTATTGGTGGAGCCCACAACGGAATAATTGTCGGATATAGAAAACGACAGAAGTAACCTTTTTAAATAAAAATAGTCAACGGTGTTAACTGTTAAAATACCGGTGATAAAAGAATAGTAGCATACGGTAATTTATGGTATTTTATTGTGGCACACGGTATTCTACAGTAGCACACGGTATTGCACAGTGTCTCATATTATTGACAGCGTAACTGTTACGCATCATTTCATCAATAATTGTCACTGCATAATATTTTATATTATCAATTCAATTATTGTTGCTACACAGTATTTTGCATTATTGATTCAATAATTGTCATTACACTGTATTTCATATCATCGAGTCAATAATTGTTGGTGCACTGTAGTTTAAAATTATTGAATCTAATAATTGTCACAGTAGCAAATATACTGTAATTTATATTATTAAATTAATAAAAATATGTAACGTGTTTCTTACATTATTATGGTAACATTATTTTATATGTTGGACTCACAGGAAGAATAAATAAATAAATAAAAAAATAAAATAATTAATTTTACTATTTGAAATAGTAACGTGAATAGTAACGTGAATAGTAAGTGAATAGTAAGAAACATGTGGGACCCACTGTGGGGCCCACATGAAATGTGAGAAATGTGAATTTGCTGAAGTGGGTTGGTGGAGGCCGCGCAGCAGCCTCTGCTGAATATTTTTCAGCCCACCTACCACGCATAGTAACTTATTTTCTCCTATAAATAGCTTGCTCAGCTAAATAGAAAAATCACACCTAAAAATAAAATTTTTCTATAAGAATTTTATGAGTTTTCTCTGAGAATAGTAAGGTTATTTTGAGAGTTTGAAAGTCAAAAGGAGTGCAGAAATTTTTCAAGTAAGTCTTTTATTAAAGTGTAGTAATTTTATAAATTCCTATTTTTCACGGTATTCACAAATCTTCCTTTAGAAGACTCTTCTTTAAAAAGATTCATTTTTAAAAGCTTTCTTTGGAAGATTTATTTTGGAATATTATTTTTAAAACTATTTAAAAGTAGTTATATTATACTACAAAAATTATGTTAAATATATATAATTTTGATAATTCATATTATACGAGTTATCATACACTTTGAAATTTATATGTGGAAATTACTAATTTTATTATAAAAATATAGGTTGATCAACCTCATTTAAATCAATATCCAGTCACGTGTTAAGGTAAAGAATATTATATTCTTTCATATTCTATTATTTAAACTTACTACGGTAAGGAATTTCATTTTCTTTCATACTCTTAAACTTACTACGGTAAGGAATATCATTCTTTTCACACTCTTAAATTATTACGGTAAGGAATACCATTCATTTCAAACTCTTAAATTTACTGTGGTAAGGAATGTCATTTTTATTGGAATATCATCTTTTTTCATATTCTATTATTTAAACTTACCACGGTAAGGGATTATCATTCTTTGATTCTCGAAAATAATATCGTTTCTTTCTTGTGCCATTTATTTCCATGTATTAAATTGTGGGAATAACCTTACGGCGCGGTTTACCGCCTGTTGGTGAATAACCTTTTGTATTCATTCCTTATTAATCTTTGAGAATAACCTTACGGTGCGGTTTATCGCCTGTTTGGTGAATAACTCTTTGTATTCAAATTGATGGGAATAACCTTACGGCGCGGATTATCGCCTGTTTGGTGAATAACTATTCGTATTCAAATTGATGGGAATAACCTTACGGTGCGGATTATCGCCTGTTGGTGAATAACCCTTTTTATTTGTCTCGTGCGAAAATAATTTGTCTACACGAATTATCACATGACACTTTTATTCCATATTCGTAAGTGATATCATTTTCCTTTATACTCATAAAGGATACCATCTTTTTCATCTTCCATTATTCAAACTTACTATGGTAAAGGATATTAATTTCCTTCACCTTTTGTAAATCAAACCTGCTACGGTAAGGGATATTATTTTCTTTCATACTCCTAAATCGAAACTTATTATGGAACTATTGCTTCTATAATTCCTGAAAATATTATATGTTCCATAATAGTTGAACTTCATTATTTCAACTGAACCTTCCTATTTACGTGAACCTTTCTTTTGAACTGTAACCGTTATTCTGAACTGTGGATCTTGAATATCATTTTTAAATTTCACTCCACATCATGTTGACAATTTGGACATTATTTGAATCTGCACAAAGTAAACTCCTGATACTTATTGTTTATCCTGTTCTTCTGTTCATCATTTGTATCACTGTTATTTGTATTAATCATCAAGAATCAAGCTGTTGTGAATATCTGTGGCCGGGGGCACAGATGTGATATAATTGTTGAACAGATGATAGGTTAAAGGCGATATACTAGGTTAAAGGCGATACATCTGTTCGGTGTCTTTTATGGCACGTGGTTAATGTTCTCTTTGGCCCGTAGTGCAAAGATGAACTGTTGATTGGTATGATTATGACCAAAGGCTGAATCTGGTATAATCATGACCGTTGGTGTTATATTGAATGTCTTTGGCCCGTAGTGCAAAGATGAACTGTTGATCTGCATGATTATGACCAGGAACTGTGAAGTTGTATTATTTTGACTAATGGTATTTCAGATGATAAAAGTTGATGATATTTTTACTAAAAAGAGAAGCGAGTGGACATTATAGTCTGCATTATTCTTCTAATAGATTGCTCATTCCGCTGCTATTATTGATCTGAACATTGTTTAAGAATTTAACTACAGTTTTTGATATAAACCTTGTAGTCTATTGTATTCTATCAAGAACTCAACTGTTGAAGGCTAATGATAATTTATTCGTCATTATCTTAGTCATGATATTTCTTACTGGGCTATTTGAGCTCACCCTTTCTTTTCGTTCCATTGTTTTTCAACAGGAGATGAGAACGTAACGGGGTCTAGCCGGGGAATGGAGTGAGAGTGCGGGGATAGCTATCATAGTCTTCACGTGTTATAAAATAGTGTGGCAATAATAATGAAGACTTAGTTGTGTTGTATTATCCACTGTATTGTTGTACGTTGTATTTCATTGTAATAATTTTGTTGTAGTCTTTTGACGACTCAAGTTTGGGCTGTGTGAGCTCAGATTTGGGGGTGTCACATCGACAACCATCGATGGCTATCGATACACTACGGCAATTCCCACTAAAAGGAGTAACTACCACCCTTATCGCTATCTCATTATATAATATATTTTTTTTGTCGAATTATAAGATCATTAGTGACATTTTAAAAGTCAATAGTATTTTTTATATAGTTTATAATATTCATAATTGTAATAAAATAAATTAAATAAATTTATATTAATTTTAAATTTAAAAATATTTTTTTAAATTAATATAATCTTATAATTTAAAACGGGTAAAAGTAGCTCGGTCATGCCCAAACCATATATAACAAATAAAACTCAAGTCAATTTTGGCCTTCCACAGCCTCCACTTTTCATTTTCTTCTACTGTATATAATATGTTGCGAATTCATACAACTAAACAAGTTGGTAAATTGTTCTAAATTCATCGACTCGTAAGCCTTCTCAAAGGGTGACGCCTCTTCTTTAATTTAAGTGTGAAATAACATACAAAATAGCATTCCCCTACTACTTCCACCAGTTGTTTGGATATAGCTAGTCGACTCCTCCACGAGTCTTGAGCCACTTTAAATATTCAACTGCCTATTGCTAGCTTTATCAGCTACGTAGTTATATAATTATTTATTCTATATGTATATTATTTATCCAAATAGCCACTATTTGGATTGGATGAGCCACGTTAAGGTGATTTCATTCTTGAATTTTATTTATTATATTTGGTCAGTTAAAATATATATATATGAGTATGCAAAATATAAGAGAAAAACGTCCGCTCTTATATTTTATGGGAGATGGAATTGCTAAACTATAATCAGCATCTACATAAAAATTTCATTAGATGTTTAGATTTTTTTTTTAAATTAGATATATTGAAAGTTAGGGCAACCTAAATTTTATATATTATCATATTTTAAATTTAAATTCTATAAACAAAAGGCAGTACTCCATTTTAAAATAGACAAGTTGTCGACATACATAACATCTAAACACAAAATTAAACTGTAAGACCCCGAATTTTATGAAATATAAAATTTAATTTTTCTTCGTATATATTTTTCCTGAAACAGTAAGTGGTTAAATCGATAAAGTTTAAAGTTAAGGATGTTATGTGCAAATTTTATTTTGTCGGATAATATTCGTTTTGTCGGGGAATATTCGGGCCGTACGACGGCGCCGAAATAACTAATTATTGGTGGACCCCACAACGGAATATTTGTCGGATATAGAAAACGACAGAAGTAACCTTTTTAAATAAAAATAGTCAACAGTGTTAACTGTTAAAATACCAGTGATAAAAGAATAGTAGCATACGGTAATTTATGATATTTTATTGTGGCACACGGTATTCTACAGTAGCACACGGTATTGCACAGTGTCTCGTATTATTGATCTGATAATTGACACCGTAACTGTTGCACACCATTTCATCAATAATTGTCGCTGCATAATATTTTATGTTATCAATTCAATAATTGTTGCTACACAGTATTTTGCATTATTGATTCAATAATTGTCATTACACTGTATTTCATATCATTGACTCAATAATTGTTGCTGCACTGTTTTTAAAATTATTGAACCTAATAATTGTCACGGTTGCAAATATACTATAATTTATATTATTAAATTAATAATAATCTGTAACGTGTTTATTACATTATTGTTGAATTATTATTTTATTTTATATGTTGGACCCACAGGAAGAATAAATAAATAAATAAAATAAAATAAAAAATTAATTAATTTTACTATTTGAAATAGTAACGTGAATAGTAACATGAATAGTAACGTAAATAGTAACATGTGGGACCCATGTGGGGCCCACATGAAAAAAAATGAATTGCAAAATGTGCAGGAAGGAAAAAAAGCAGCCAGCGGCTGCGTGCTGAATTTTTCAGCACTGGCGTGCAGCACGCCAGTGCTCACCTACCGCATAGTGCCCTTATTTCTCCTATAAATAGCTTGTTCAGCTGAATAGAAAAATCACACCTAAAACATAAAATTTTTCTATAAGAATTTTATGAGTTTTCTTTGAGAATAGTAAGGTTATTTTGAGAGTTTGAAAGCCAAAAGGAGTGCAGAAATTTTTCAAGTAAGTCTTTTATTAAAGAGTAGTAATTTCATAAATTCCTATTTTTCACGGTATTCACAAATCTTCCTTTAGAAGACTCTTCTTTAAGAAGATTCATTTTTAAAAACTTTCTTTGGAAGATTTATTTTGGAATATTATTTTTAAAACTATTTAAAAGTAGTTATATTATACTACAAAAATTATGTTAAATATATATAATTTTGATAATTCATATTATACGAGTTATCATACACTTTGAAATTTATATGTGGTAATTACTAATTTTATTATAAAAATATAGGTTGATCAACCTCATTTAAATCAATATCCAGTCACGTGTTAAGGTAAGGGGTATCACTCTTTTCATCATCATAAATGGATATTATTTTCTTTCTTACTTGAAGGGATTATCATTCTTTGATTCTCGAAAATAATATCGTTTCTTTCTTGTGCCATTTATTTCCATGTATTAAATTGTGAGAATAACCTTACGGCGCGGTTTACCGCCTGTTGGTGAATAACCTTTTGTATTCATTCCTTATTAATCTTTGAGAATAACCTTACGGTGCGGATTATCGCCTGTTTGGTGAATAACTCTTCGTATTCAAATTGATGGGAATAACCTTACGGAGCGGATTATCGCCTGTTGGTGAATAACCCTTTTTATTTGTCTCGTGTGGAAATAATTTGTCTACACGAATTATCACATGACACTTTTATTCCATATTCGTAAGTGATATCATTTTCCTTTATACTCATAAGGGATACCATCTTTTTCATCTTCCATTATTCAAACTTACTATGGTAAAAGATATTAATTTCCTTCACCTTTTGTTAATCAAACCTGCTACGGTAAGGGATATTATTTTTCTTCCATACACCTAAATCGAAACTTATTATGGAACTATTGCTTCTATAATTCCTGAAAATATTATATGTTCCATAATAGTTGAACTTCATTATTTCAACTGAACCTTCCTATTTTCTGAACATTTCTATTGAACTGTAATCGTTATTCTGAACTGTGGATCTTGAATATCATTTTTAAATTTCACTCCACATCATGTTGGCAATTTGGACATTATTTGAATCTGCACAAAGTAAACTTCCGATACTTATTGTTTATCATGTTCTTCTGTTCATCATTTGTATCACTGTTATTTGTATTAATCATCAAGAATCAAGCTGTTGTGAATATCTGTGGCCGGGGGCACAGATGTGATATAATTGTTGAACAGATGATAGGTTAAAGGCGATATACTAGGTTAAAGGCGATACATCTGTTCGGTGTCTTTTATGACACGTGGTGAATGTTCTCTTTGGCCCGTAGTGCAAAGATGAACTGTTGGTTGGTATGATTATGACCAAAGGCTGAATCTGGTATAATCATGATCGTTGGTGCTTTATTGAATATCTTTGGCCCGTAGTGCAAAGATGAACTGTTGATTTGCATGATTATGACCAGGAACTGTGAATTTTTATTATCATGACTAATGGTATTTCAGATGATAAAAGTTGATGATGTTTTTACTAAAAAAAGAAGCGAGTGGACATTATGGTCTGCATTATTCTTCTAATAGATTGCTCATTCCGCTGCTATTATTGATCTGAACGTTGTTTAAGAATTTAACTACAGTTTTTGATATAAACCTTGTAGTCTATTGTATTCTATCAAGAACTCAATTGTTGAAGGCTAATGATAATTTATTCGTCATTATCTTAGTCATGATATTTCTTACTGGGCTATTTGAGCTCACCCTTTCTTTTCGTTCCATTGTTTTTCAACAGGAGATGAGAACGTAACGGGGTCTAGTCGGGGAATGGAGTGAGAGTGCGGGGATAGCTATCATAGTCTTCACGTGTTATAAAATAGTGTGGCAATAATAATGAAGACTTAGTTGTGTTGTATTATCCACTGTATTGTTGTACGTTGTATTTCATTGTAATAATTTTGTTGTAGTCTTTTGACGACTCAAGTTTGGGTTGTGTGGGCCTAGATTTGGGGGCGTCACAGTTGGTATCAGAGCTTAGGGATATGGTCTTTAATGGAGATCTGGGGTTAGAACTAGGAGGGAAGAGACGAATAGAATCAGTCACTAGTATGTCCTACCTAAATTAGATTTTATTATCTAATGAGTTGATTTGAATATAGGGACATGAAGTGATGAGTCAGTTTATTTGAACTAACATTTATTTTGTGACCACAGTTTAGTATGGCATCTGGAAATCAAGAGGTTAACTATGAAATACCCGAAGCGAATGTAGCCGAAAATCAAGAAGCCACAAACAATCCTCCTGCCAACTCAGGAAATAATATTCCTGATAACATGATGAATGATGGATTCTTTAGGAATTTCATGCAGTTCATGCAGAATCAGGCAAGAGGAAATCCAGTTAACAATAACGGTAGAAACGCTGGTAATTTGAGGATAGTCACTGTCAAGCAATTTAAAGAATTGGGACCACCTGAATTCCACGGGAAGCCTGATGTGACGCCCCCAAATCTAGGCCTACACAGCCCAAACTTGAGTCGTCAAAAGACTACAACAAAATTATTACAACAAAGCACAACGTACAACAATACAGTGTATAATAATACACAACTAAGTCTTCACTATTATTGCCACACTATTTTACAACACGTGAAGACGACGATAGCTATTCCTCGGACTCTCACTCCATCCCCCAGCTAGACCCCGTTACGTTCTCATCTCCTGTTGAAAAATAATGGAACAAAAGGGTGAGCTCAAATAGCCCAGTAAGAAATATCATGACTAAGATAATGACGAATAAATTATCATTAGCCTTCAACAGTTGAGTTCCTGATAGAATACAACAGACTACAAGGTTTATATCAGAAACTGCAGTTAAATTCTTAAACAACGTTCAGATCAATAATAGCAGCGGAATGAGCAATCTATTAGAAGAATAATGTAGACTATAATGTCCACTCGCTTCTCTTTTTAGTAAAAACATCATCAACTTTTATCACCTGAAATACCATTAGTCATGATAATATAAATTCACAGTTCCTGGTCATAATCATGCAAATCAACAGTTCATCTATGCACTACGGGCCAAAGAGAACTTTCAATATATGCCATAAAAGGCACCGAACAGATGTATCGCCTTTAACCTATTATATCGCCTTTAACCTAACATCTGTTTAACAAATATATCGCATATGTGCCCCCGGCCACAGATAGTACCAGCGGTCGTGATTAAACCAGATTCAGCCTTTGGTCATAATCATACCAAACAACAGTTCATCTATGCACTACGGGCCAAAGAGAACTTTCAATATAATACCAACGGTCATGATTATACCAGATTCAGCCTTTGGTCATAATCATACCAACCAACAGTTCATCTTTGCACTACGGGCCAAAGAGAACATTCACCACGTGCCATAAAAGACACCGAACAGATGTATCGCCTTTAACCTATTATATCGCCTTTAACATATCATCTGTTCAACAAATATATCACATCTGTGCCCCCGGCCACAGATGTTCACAACAGCTTGATTCTTGAAGATTAGTTCAAATGATAGTGAGACAATTGATGAACAGAAGAACATAGGATAAACAATAAATATCGAAAGTTTACTTTGTGCAGATTCAAATAATGTCCAAATTGTCAACATGATGTGGAGTGAAATTTAAAAATGATATTCAAGATCCACAGTTCAGAATAACGGTTACAGTTCAATAGAAAGGTTCAGAAAATAGGAAGGTTCAGTTGAAATAATGAAGTTCAACTATTATGGAACATATAATATTTTCAGGAATTATAGAAGCAATAATTCCATAATAAGTTTCGATTTAGGAGTATGAAAGAAAATAATATCCCTTACCGTAGCAAGTTCAAGAGTGTAAAAAAAAATGACATTTCTTACCTTATCTGGTGACTGGATATTGATAAAAATGAGATTGATCAACCTATATATTTATAATAAAATTAGTAATTACCACATATAAATTTCAAAGTGTATGATAACTCGTATAATATGAACTATCAAAATTATATATATTTAATATAATTTTTGTAGTATAATATAACTACTTTAAAATAGTTTTTAAAATAATATTTCAAAATAAATCTTCCAAAGAAAGCTTTTAAAAATGAATCTTCTCAAAGAAGAGTCTTCTAAAGGAAGATTTGTGAATACCGCGAAAAATAGGAATTTATGAAATTACTACTCTTTAATAAAAGACTTACTTGAAAATTTTCTGCACTCCTTTTGGCTTTCAAACACTCAAAATAAGCTTACTATTCTCACAGAAAACTCATAAAATTCTTATAGAAAAATTTTATGTTTTAGGTGTGATTTTTCTATTTAGCTGAACAAACTATTTATAAGAGAAAAGAGGTTACTATGCGTGGTAGGTGAACAACACGCCAGTCAAAGAAATCAGCAGCCGCTGGCTGCTTCACCAAACTTTTCTTCAGCACATTTTCAATTTGCAATTCATTTCTCATGTGGGCCCCACATGGGTCCCACATGTTTCTTACTATTCACGTTACTATTCACGTCACTATTCACGTTACTATTCACGTTACTATTACAAATAGTAAAATTAATTATTTTATTTTTTATTTATTTATTTATTTATTTATTCTTCCTGTGAGTTCAACATATAAAATAATGTTACCACAATAATGTAAGAAACACGTTACATATTTTTATTAATTTAATAATATAAATTACAGTATATTTGCTACTGTGACAATTATTAGGTTCAATAATTTTAAAAACAGTGCAGCAACAATTATTGACTCAATGATATAAAATACAGTGTAATGACAATTATTAAATTAATAATGCAAAATACTGTGTAGCAACAATAATTGAATTGATAATATAAAATATTATGCAGTGACAATTATCGATGAAATGATGCGTAACAGTTACGGTGTCAATAATATGAGACACTGTGCAATACCGTGTGCTACTGTAGAGTACCGTGTGCTACAGAAAATACCATAAATTACCGTATGCTACTATTCTTTTATCACCGGTATTTTAACAGTTAACACCGTTGACTATTTTTATTTAAAAAGGTTACTTCTGTCGTTTTCTATATCCGACAAATATTCCGTTGTGGGGTCCACAAATAATTTGTTATTTCGGCGCCGTTGTACGGCCCGAATATTCCCCGACAAAGCGAATATTGTCCGACAAAATAAAATTTGCACATAACATCCTTAACTTTCAATTTCGTCAATTTAACCAATTACTGTTTCATGAAAAAAAATATATATATATATATGAAGAAAAATTAAATTTTATATTTCATAAAATTCGGGGTCTTACAACCTCCCCTCCTTATGAAATTTCGTCCCCGAAATTGACGTACCTGGCATTTCGAAGAGGTAAGGATACATAACTGTGGTCACAAAATAATTGTTAGTTCAAATAAACTGACTCATCACTTCATGTCCCTATATTCAAATCAACTCATTAGATAATAAAATCTAATTTAGGTGGGACACACTAGTGACTGATTATATTCGTCTCTCTCCTCCTAGTTCTAACCCCAGATCTCCATTAAAGACCATATCCCTAAGCTCTGATGCCAACTGTGACGCCCCCAAATCTAGGCCTACACAGCCCAAACTTGAGTCGTCAAAAGACTACAACAAAATTATTACAACAAAGCACAACGTACAACAATACAGTGTATAATAATACACAACTAAGTCTTCACTATTATTGCCACACTATTTTACAACACGTGAAGACGACGATAGCTATTCCTCGGACTCTCACTCCATCCCCAGCTAGACCCCGTTACGTTCTCATCTCCTGTTGAAAAATAATGGAACAAAAGGGTGAGCTCAAATAGCCCAGTAAGAAATATCATGACTAAGATAATGACGAATAAATTATCATTAGCCTTCAACAGTTGAGTTCCTGATAGAATACAACAGACTACAAGGTTTATATCAGAAACTGCAGTTAAATTCTTAAACAACGTTCAGATCAATAATAGCAGCGGAATGAGCAATCTATTAGAAGAATAATGTAGACTATAATGTCCACTCGCTTCTCTTTTTAGTAAAAACATCATCAACTTTTATCACCTGAAATACCATTAGTCATGATAATATAAATTCACAGTTCCTGGTCATAATCATAATCAACAGTTCATCTATGCACTACGGGCCAAAGAGAACTTTCAATATATGCCATAAAAGGCACCGAACAGATGTATCGCCTTTAACCTATTATATCGCCTTTAACCTAACATCTGTTTAACAAATATATCGCATCTGTGCCCCCGGCCACAGATAGTACCAGCGGTCGTGATTAAACCAGATTCAGCCTTTGGTCATAATCATACCAAACAACAGTTCATCTATGCACTACGGGCCAAAGAGAACTTTCAATATAATACCAACGGTCATGATTATATCAGATTCAGCCTTTGGTCATAATCATACCAACCAACAGTTCATCTTTGCACTACGGGCCAAAGAGAACATTCACCACGTGCCATAAAAGACACCGAACAGATGTATCGCCTTTAACCTATTATATCGCCTTTAACCTATCATCTGTTTAACAAATATATCACATCTGTGCCCCCGGCCACAGATGTTCACAACAGCTTGATTCTTGAAGATTAGTTCAAATGATAGTGAGACAATTGATGAACAGAAGAACATAGGATAAACAATAAATATCGAAAGTTTACTTTGTGCAGATTCAAATAATGTCCAAATTGTCAACATGATGTGGAGTGAAATTTAAAAATGATATTCAAGATCCACAGTTCAGAATAACGGTTACAGTTCAATAGAAAGGTTCAGAAAATAGGAAGGTTCAGTTGAAATAATGAAGTTCAACTATTATGGAACATATAATATTTTCAGGAATTATAGAAGCAATAATTCCATAATAAGTTTCGATTTAGGAGTATGAAAGAAAATAATATCTGTAAGACCCCGAATTTTATGAAATACAAAATTTAATTTTTCTTCATATATATATTTTTTTGAAACAGTAAGTGGTTAAATCGATAAAGTTAAAAGTTAAGGATGTTATGTGCAAATTTTATTTTGTCGGACAATATTCGTTTGGTCGGGGAATATTCGTTTGGTCCGACGGCGCCGAAATAACAAATTATTGGTGGACCCCACATCGGAATATTTGTCGGATATAGAAAACGACAGAAATAACCTTTTTAAATAAAAATAGTCAACGGAACTGTTAAAATACCGGTGATAAAAAAATAGTAGCATACGGTAGTTTTTGGTATTTTTTGTAGCACACGGTACTCTACAGTAACACACGGTATTGCATAGTGTCTCATATTATTGGTCTGATAATTGACACCGTAACTGTTACGCATCATTTCATCGATAATTGTCACTGCATAATATTTTATATTATCAATTCAATAATTGTTGTTACACAGTATTTTGCATTATTGATTTAATAATTGTCATTACACTGTATTTTATATCATTGAGTCAATAATTGTTGCTGCACTGTTTTTAAAATTATTGAACCTAATAATTGTCACAGTAACATATGCACAGTAATTCACATTATTGAATCAATAATTGTCATTACACAGTAACGTATGCTTTATTTTACATTATTGTTATCTCTATTATGATGTTATTTAAACAGTTGTATTTCATTAATTTATTGACTTGATATCTAAGAGCTAACTATACTGTATTTATAACAATTAGTCATAATAATTGAATTGATAAAGTTATTTGTTTATAATATAAAGTTAGGTGATTATTAGGTGATATGAAATGAATGGTGTAGATTAAAGTGTGAATTATTGTGGAATAATTGAATTGATTTGTTTATAATATAAAGTTAGGTGATTATTAGGTGATATGAAATGAATGGTGTAGATTAAAGTGTGAATTATTGTTGAATAATTAAATTGATTTGTTTATAATATAAAGTTAGGTGATTATTAGGTAATATGAAATGAATGGTGTAGATTAAAGATAATATAAAATTTGAAATGGATGGTGTAGATTAAAAGATGATTTTTTAAATGAATGGTTTAGATTAAAGGAATGATAAGATTTTTGGCTATAAATAGAAGCCTTAACTTAAGGATTTTTCATAAACTTCCTTACTTGTTTTTTTTCTCTCTCTCTAAATACTTCTTGTGAAAGTTCTCTCTAAGTGTGCTTAAGTCATCTTGAGTATTTGTGAAGATCTATAAGTATACGTGTACTGTTCAAGTTAATCAACCTCATTTAAATCAATATCCAGTCACGTGTTGAGGTAAGGGATACCATCTTTTTCATCTTCCATTATTCAAACGTACTATGGTAAGGGATTATCATTATTTGATTCTCGATAATAATATTGTTTCTTCCTTACTCATAAGACGTGCCTTTTATTTCCATGTATTAAATTGTGGGAATAACCTTACGGAGCGGATTGCCGCCTGTTGGTGAATAACCTTTCGTATTCATTTATTATTAATCTCTGAGAATAACCTTACGGAGCGGATTGCCGCCTGTTTGGTGAATAACTCTTTGTACTCAAATTCTATTAAATTGTGGGAATAACCTTACGGAGCGGATTGCCGCCTGTTGGTGAATAACCCTTTGTATTAATTTCCTTCACCTTTTGTTAATCAAACCTGCTACGGTAAGGAATATTATTTTCTTTCATACTCCTAAATCGAAATTTATTATGGAACTATTGCTTCTATAATTCCTGAAAATATTATATGTTCCATAATAGTTGAACTTCATTATTTCAACTGAACCTTCCTATTTACGTGAACCTTTCTATTGAATTGTAACCGTTATTCTGAACTGTGGATCTTGAATATCATTTTTAAATTTCACTCCACATCATGTTGACAATTTGGACATTATTTGAATCTGTACAAAGTAAACTTCCGATACTTATTGTTATCCTATTTCTTCTGTTCATCATTTATATCATTCTAATCATCCAAAAATCAAGCTGTTGTGAATATCTGTGGCCGGGGGCACAGATGTGATATATTGGTTGAACAGATGATAGGTTAAAGGCGATATAATAGGTTAAAGGCGATACATCTGTTCGGTGTCTTTTATGGCACGTGGTGAATGTTCTCTTTGGCCCGTAGTGCAAAGATGAACTGTTGTTTGGTATGATTATGACCAAAGGCTGAATCTGGTATAATCATGACCGTTGGTGCTATATTGAATATCTTTGGCCCGTAGTGCAAAGATGAACTGTTGATGTGCATGATTATGATCAGGAACTGTGAATTTATATTATCATGACTAATGGTATTTCAGATGATAAAAGTTGATGATGTTTTTACGAAAAAGAGAAGCGAGTGGACATTATAGTCTGCATTATTCTTCTAATAGATTGCTCATTCCGCTGCTATTATTGATCTGAACATTGTTTAAGAATTTAACTGCAGTTTTTGATATAAACCTTGTATTCTATTGTATTCTATCAAGAACTCAACTGTTGAAGGCTAATGATAATTTATTCGTCATTATCTTAGTCATGATATTTCTTACTGGGCTATTTGAGTTCACCCTTTCTTTTGTTCCATTGTTTTTCAACAGGAGATGAAAACATAACAGGGTCTAGCCGGGGAATGGAGTGAGGGTCCGAGGAATAGTTATCATAGTCTTCACGTTTTGTAAAATAGTGTGGCAATAATAGTGAAGACTTAGTTGTGTATTATTATACACTGTATTGTTGTACGTTGTGCTTTGTTGTAATAATTTTGTTGTAGTCTTTTGACGACTCAAGTTTGGGCTGTGTGGGCCCAGATTTGGGGGCGTCACAATATCCCTTACCGTAGCAAGTTCAAGAGTGTAAAAAAAATGACATTTCTTACCTTATCTGGTGACTGGATATTGATAAAAATGAGATTGATCAACCTATATATTTATAATAAAATTAGTAATTACCACATATAAATTTCAAAGTGTATGATAACTCGTATAATATGAACTATCAAAATTATATATATTTAATATAATTTTTGTAGTATAATATAACTACTTTAAAATAGTTTTTAAAATAATATTTCAAAATAAATCTTCCAAAGAAAGCTTTTAAAAATGAATCTTCTCAAAGAAGAGTCTTCTAAAGGAAGATTTGTGAATACCGCGAAAAATAGGAATTTATGAAATTACTACTCTTTAATAAAAGACTTACTTGAAAATTTTCTGCACTCCTTTTGGCTTTCAAACACTCAAAATAAGCTTACTATTCTCACAGAAAACTCATAAAATTCTTATAGAAAAATTTTATGTTTTAGGTGTGATTTTTCTATTTAGCTGAACAAACTATTTATAAGAGAAAAGAGGTTACTATGCGTGGTAGGTGAACAACACGCCAGTCAAAGAAATCAGCAGCCGCTGGCTGCTTCACCAAACTTTTCTTCAGCACATTTTCAATTTGCAATTCATTTCTCATGTGGGCCCCACATGGGTCCCACATGTTTCTTACTATTCACGTCACTATTCACGTTACTATTCACGTTACTATTACAAATAGTAAAATTAATTATTTTATTTTTTATTTATTTATTTATTTATTTATTTATTCTTCCTGTGAGTCCAACATATAAAATAATGTTACCACAATAATGTAAGAAACACGTTACATATTTTTATTAATTTAATAATATAAATTACAGTATATTTGCTACTGTGACAATTATTAGGTTCAATAATTTTAAAAACAGTGCAGCAACAATTATTGACTCAATGATATAAAATACAGTGTAATGACAATTATTAAATTAATAATGCAAAATACTGTGTAGCAACAATAATTGAATTGATAATATAAAATATTATGCAGTGACAATTATCGATGAAATGATGCGTAACAGTTACGGTGTCAATAATATGAGACACTGTGCAATACCGTGTGCTACTGTAGAGTACCGTGTGCTACAGAAAATACCATAAATTACCGTATGCTACTATTCTTTTATCACCGGTATTTTAACAGTTAACACCGTTGACTATTTTTATTTAAAAAGGTTACTTCTGTCGTTTTCTATATCCGACAAATATTCCGTTGTGGGGTCCACAAATAATTTGTTATTTCGGCGCCGTTGTACGGCCCGAATATTCCCCGACAAAGCGAATATTGTCCGACAAAATAAAATTTGCACATAACATCCTTAACTTTCAATTTCGTCAATTTAACCAATTACTGTTTCATGAAAAAAAATATATATATATATATATGAAGAAAAATTAAATTTTATATTTCATAAAATTCGGGGTCTTACACCTGACCCACTCAAAGCGGAGGCATGGCTGAAGCAGACGACAAAAATACTTGATGTCATACAATGTGCTGATGATCAGAAGGTGCCCTTTGCTACTTTTATGTTTCGAGGTGAGGCGGATCACTGGTGGGAAGCGGTAAAACGTATCCACCCTTCAGCACTTGAGATGTCTTGGACAGAATTTCAAGAGCTATTTAATGAAAAGTACTTCCCAGAAAGCATCCGCCATATGAAGGAAGTGGAATTCATTAAGCTGGAGCAGGGAAACATGTCAGTTTCTCAATATGAAGCTAAGTTTGCTGAACTGTCTCGTTTTGCGACTCATCTAGTAGATGACGAAGCACGGATGAGTCGGATGTTCTTACGTGGTCTAAGATTCGAAATCCGTCAACAACTTAGCTCTCATAAATTTAGTTTGTATTCAGATGTTGTTGATAGGGCTCAAAGGGTGGAGCAAACAAATGAAAAATTACAGCCAAGAGTCAATGATCAGAGAAATGATAACAACCACAGGAACGAGAACCATCGAGGAGGTAACCAACACTTCGGTGGTAATACCACATCAAATAACAGAAGAGGAGAATCCAGTGGAAACAATTTCAAAAGAAAGAGATTCCATAATAATTATGGAAGGGCACCAGTACCAGCATCAGCACCGACCCCAGTTTCAAGGGGAGAAGATCGACCACCAGTGAGATGCTATAGGTGTGGACAGGAAGGTCACATCAGCCCAAACTGTACACTGCAATCCAAAAAGTGCTACAGTTGTGGGAAAGAGGGTCATCTTGCGCGGTTTTGTCCTGCCACAAAATCAAGTCCAGCTGCAGTGATGATACCAAAAGCTAGCGCGGATAAGGGAAAATCTGTAGTTCAAGGGAGAGCTTTTGTTGTGACATCCCAAATGGCACGAAACTCGAACGAGGTGATAACCGGTAAGCTATTCATAAATTCTCGTGAAGTCTACGCTTTATTAGATACTGGCTCTACCCATTCTTTTATCTCACCTGCATGTGCTCAGCGTTTAAACTTAACTCCTGAAAATTTGGACTTTGACTTATCAGTTGAAACCCCATTAGGAGAAATGACCATTACATCTACTGTCTATAAATCTTGCCTAGTTCAAATCAACAACCTCACATTACCTGTTGACCTTATTTCTTTGGAAATGCATGAATTTGATGTGATTTTAGGAATTGATTGGTTGACTACCCATCATGCTAAAATTGATTGTTTTCATAAGATTATTAGTTTTCATATTCCTAATCAACCTGTCATGCAAATTCAAGCAACTAAACCATTGAAATCTATAACTGTTATTTCTAGCCATAAAGCCATTCGTTTATTGAAAAACGGATGTCAAGCCTTTTTAGCTCATGTCACTGATTTGAACAAAAATACGTCAAACTTGAATGATATTCCCATTGTTAATGAGTTTCCTGACGTTTTTCCTGAAGAACTTCCTGGCTTACCCCCAAACCGTGAAATTGAATTTTGTATTGATCTTGAACCCGGTACCAAGCCCATTTCCAAAGCCCCATACCGAATGGCTCCCATTGAACTTCAAGAGTTAAAAGTCCAACTACAGGAATTGTTGGATACCGGTTTCATTCGTCCGAGTGCATCACCTTGGGGTGCTCCTGTTCTATTTGTGAAGAAGAAGGACGGGAGTATGAGATTGTGCATTGACTACCGAGAATTGAACCATGTCACCATCAAAAACAGGTACCCGTTGCCTAGGATCGATGACATGTTTGATCAATTACAAGGTGCTCAACATTTCTCAAAGATTGATCTCCGTTCTGGATATCATCAGTTAAAGGTTAAAGCTGAGGACATTCCAAAGACTGCTTTCAGAACTCGTTATGGGCATTATGAGTTTTTAGTCATGCCTTTTGGACTAACCAATGCTCCTGCAGCTTTCATGGACATGATGAACCGAATATTCAAGGAATATTTGGATCATTTTGTGGTTGTCTTTATTGATGACATCCTCATATACTCCAAAAGTCGTGAGGATCATGAACAACACCTGAGATTGATACTCCAGAAGCTCCGTGAGAACAAATTATATGCCAAGTTGAAGAAATGTGAGTTCTGGCTTGAGGAGGTCACGTTTCTTGGGCATGTGATTTCTAGTCAAGGAATATCAGTCGATCATGCGAAGATTGAAACGGTACTAAATTGGGAACAACCCAAGAAAGTAACCGAAGTCCGAAGTTTTCTGGGCCTAGCTGGTTATTATCGGAGATTCGTAGAAGGATTTTCTCGAATCGCCACTCCATTAACTCAGCTTACTCGGAAAAGCACAAAATTCATATGGAGCGAGCAATGTGAGAAAAGTTTTCAAGAGCTTAAGAGGAGACTTGTTTCAGCTCCTGTTCTGACCATTCCATCAGGATCGGGAGAATTTGTCATATACAGCGATGCTTCAGGCAAAGGTTTAGGCTGTGTCCTTATGCAACATGGAAAAGTTATAGCCTATGCCTCTCGACAACTCAAAGATTATGAGAAAAATTACCCTACTCATGATCTAGAGTTGGCAGCAGTCGTTTTCGCGTTGAAGATCTGGAGACACTACTTGTACGGAGAGAAAGTGGATATCTATACGGATCATAAAAGTCTCAAGTATTTCTTCACCCAGAAGGAACTCAACATGCGACAACGACGTTGGCTTGAGCTGTTGAAGGATTATGATCACACAATCCAGTATCACCCGGGAAAGGCGAACGTTGTAGCTGACGCTTTGAGCAGAAAATCTTATGCGAGTACAAGTGCACTGCTGACAACACAAAAGTGTATTTTGTACGACTTGCAAAAGATGGAGATAGAGCTAAAGACACCAGGGACCCACTCGAAGATTGCTCACGTGCGAGTAGAACCAGCTTTAATCGATAAAATTAAAGCTGCTCAAGCTACCGATCCGGAACTGATAAACATGATAAAGAAAGTACAAGAAGGTACCATTCCCGAAGCAAGAATCGACGAGAAAGGAATAATTCGAGTCAACTCTCGACTCTGTGTTCCTAACGATCCTGAATTAAAGCATAAAATCATGATGGAGGCACACAACACGCCGTTTGCAATCCACCCAGGAGGTACCAAGATGTATCGAGATCTTCGACATACATTTTGGTGGAACAATATGAAAAGGGAGATTGCAGAGTTTATCTCAAGGTGCCTAACTTTTCAACGTGTCAAGGCAGAGCATCAAGTACCTAAGGGTCCATTACAACCACTTGAGGTTCCGGAATGGAAGTGGGAACACATCAATATGGATTTCGTGACGGGTCTTCCCAAAGTTTCTCAAGGCTTAGATGCAATTTGGGTGATCGTAGATAGATTGACCAAATCTGCTCATTTCTTGCCTATACGAGAAAACTTTTCACTTGAACGTCTTGCCGGTATGTACATAAATGAGATCGTGAGATTGCATGGCATGCCAGTTTCCATAGTTTCTGATCGAGATCCTAGATTCACTTCACGCTTTTGGATCAGTCTACAAAAAGCTATGGGCACTGAGCTACGGTTCAGTTCTGCATACCATCCTCAAACGGACGGACAATCGGAAAGGACGATTCAGACCCTCGAAGATCTTTTGAGACTTTGCGTACTAGATTTCAAAGGAAGTTGGGATAAGTACTTGCCATTGGTGGAATTTTCCTACAACAACAGTTACCAAGCAAGTATAGGTATGGCTCCATTCGAGGCTTTATATGGACGCAAGTGTCGCTCTCCAGTATGTTGGAATGAGGTAGGAGAAGCAAAACTGTTGGGACCCGAGTTGGTACGCTTGACGACCGAAAAGATCCAAATGATCCGACAACGAATACAGACAGCACAAGAACGACAAAAGAGTTATGCCGATCTTCATCGGAGAGATGAGAGATTCAACGTCGGAGATCATGTATTCTTACGTGTTTCTCCATGGAAAGGGGTTACGAGATTCGGAAAGAGAGGAAAGCTCAACCCTCGATTTATTGGCCCATTTGAAATTCTCGATCGAGTAGGAACCGTAGCCTACAGACTAGCCCTACCACCAAGTATGTCTCGCATCCATAACGTTTTTCACATATCTATGTTACGTAAATATGTGAAGGACCCAAACCACGTCATTGAATTAGAACCGGACGTTATAGCAGACGATTTAACGTACGAGGAGGTACCTGTCAAAATCTTAGATAAGAAGGAGCAGATCCTACGCTCAAAGGTTATACCTCAAGTTAAAGTTTTATGGAGAAACCAAGATACTGAGGAAATGACCTGGGAGCTAGAATCTGAGATGAAATCTAAGTATCCTTATCTCTTCGAAATGTCAGGTACGTCAATTTCGGGGACGAAATTTCATAAGGAGGGGAGGTTGTAAGACCCCGAATTTTATGAAATATAAAATTTAATTTTTCTTCGTATATATTTTTCCTGAAACAGTAAGTGGTTAAATCGATAAAGTTTAAAGTTAAGGATGTTATGTGCAAATTTTATTTTGTCGGATAATATTCGTTTTGTCGGGGAATATTCGGGCCGTACGACGGCGCCGAAATAACTAATTATTGGTGGACCCCACAACGGAATATTTGTCGGATATAGAAAACGACAGAAGTAACATTTTTAAATAAAAATAGTCAACAGTGTTAACTGTTAAAATACCAGTGATAAAAGAATAGTAGCATACGGTAATTTATGGTATTTTATTGTGGCACACGGTATTCTACAGTAGCACACGGTATTGCACAGTGTCTCGTATTATTGATCTGATAATTGACACCGTAACTGTTGCACACCATTTCATCAATAATTGTCGCTGCATAATATTTTATGTTATCAATTCAATAATTGTTGCTACACAGTATTTTGCATTATTGATTCAATAATTGTCATTACACTGTATTTCATATCATTGACTCAATAATTGTTGCTGCACTGTTTTTAAAATTATTGAACCTAATAATTGTCACGGTTGCAAATATACTATAATTTATATTATTAAATTAATAATAATCTGTAACGTGTTTATTACATTATTGTTGTAGTATTATTTTATTTTATATGTTGGACCCACAGGAAGAATAAATAAATAAATAAAATAAAATAAAAAATTAATTAATTTTACTATTTGAAATAGTAACGTGAATAGTAACATGAATAGTAACGTAAATAGTAACATGTGGGACCCATGTGGGGCCCACATGAAAAAAAATGAATTGCAAAATGTGCAGGAAGGAAAAAAAGCAGCCAGCGGCTGCGTGCTGAATTTTTCAGCACTGGCGTGCAGCACGCCAGTGCTCACCTACCGCATAGTGCCCTTATTTCTCCTATAAATAGCTTGTTCAGCTGAATAGAAAAATCACACCTAAAACATAAAATTTTTCTATAAGAATTTTATGAGTTTTCTTTGAGAATAGTAAGGTTATTTTGAGAGTTTGAAAGCCAAAAGGAGTGCAGAAATTTTTCAAGTAAGTCTTTTATTAAAGAGTAGTAATTTCATAAATTCCTATTTTTCACGGTATTCACAAATCTTCCTTTAGAAGACTCTTCTTTAAGAAGATTCATTTTTAAAAGCTTTCTTTGGAAGATTTATTTTGGAATATTATTTTTAAAACTATTTAAAAGTAGTTATATTATACTACAAAAATTATGTTAAATATATATAATTTTGATAATTCATATTATACGAGTTATCATACACTTTGAAATTTATATGTGGTAATTACTAATTTTATTATAAAAATATAGGTTGATCAACCTCATTTAAATCAATATCCAGTCACGTGTTAAGGTAAGGGGTATCACTCTTTTCATCATCATAAATGGATATTATTTTCTTTCTTACTTGAAGGGATTATCATTCTTTGATTCTCGAAAATAATATCGTTTCTTTCTTGTGCCATTTATTTCCATGTATTAAATTGTGGGAATAACCTTACGGCGCGGTTTACCGCCTGTTGGTGAATAACCTTTTGTATTCATTCCTTATTAATCTTTGAGAATAACCTTACGGTGCGGATTATCGCCTGTTTGGTGAATAACTCTTCGTATTCAAATTGATGGGAATAACCTTACGGCGCGGATTATCGCCTGTTGGTGAATAACCCTTTTTATTTGTCTCGTGTGGAAATAATTTGTCTACACGAATTATCACATGACACTTTTATTCCATATTCGTAAGTGATATCATTTTCCTTTATACTCATAAGGGATACCATCTTTTTCATCTTCCATTATTCAAACTTACTATGGTAAGAGATATTAATTTCCTTCACCTTTTGTTAATCAAACCTGCTACGGTAAGGGATATTATTTTCTTCCATACACCTAAATCGAAACTTATTATGGAACTATTGCTTCTATAATTCCTGAAAATATTATATGTTCCATAATAGTTGAACTTCATTATTTCAACTGAACCTTCCTATTTTCTGAACATTTCTATTGAACTGTAATCGTTATTCTGAACTGTGGATCTTGAATATCATTTTTAAATTTCACTCCACATCATGTTGGCAATTTGGACATTATTTGAATCTGCACAAAGTAAACTTCCGATACTTATTGTTTATCCTGTTCTTCTGTTCATCATTTGTATCACTGTTATTTGTATTAATCATCAAGAATCAAGCTGTTGTGAATATCTGTGGCCGGGGGCACAGATGTGATATAATTGTTGAACAGATGATAGGTTAAAGGCGATATACTAGGTTAAAGGCGATACATCTGTTCGGTGTCTTTTATGACACGTGGTGAATGTTCTCTTTGGCCCGTAGTGCAAAGATGAACTGTTGGTTGGTATGATTATGACCAAAGGCTGAATCTGGTATAATCATGATCGTTGGTGCTTTATTGAATATCTTTGGCCCGTAGTGCAAAGATGAACTGTTGATTTGCATGATTATGACCAGGAACTGTGAATTTTTATTATCATGACTAATGGTATTTCAGATGATAAAAGTTGATGATGTTTTTACTAAAAAAAGAAGCGAGTGGACATTATGGTCTGCATTATTCTTCTAATAGATTGCTCATTCCGCTGCTATTATTGATCTGAACGTTGTTTAAGAATTTAACTACAGTTTTTGATATAAACCTTGTAGTCTATTGTATTCTATCAAGAACTCAATTGTTGAAGGCTAATGATAATTTATTCGTCATTATCTTAGTCATGATATTTCTTACTGGGCTATTTGAGCTCACCCTTTCTTTTCGTTCCATTGTTTTTCAACAGGAGATGAGAACGTAACGGGGTCTAGTCGGGGAATGGAGTGAGAGTGCGGGGATAGCTATCATAGTCTTCACGTGTTATAAAATAGTGTGGCAATAATAATGAAGACTTAGTTGTGTTGTATTATCCACTGTATTGTTGTACGTTGTATTTCATTGTAATAATTTTGTTGTAGTCTTTTGACGACTCAAGTTTGGGCTGTGTGGGCCTAGATTTGGGGGCGTCACATAAACACTATATTCATCTTAATCATTAAAAATTATTATATGACAAGAATTTTAATGTCATACACTACTTTTTAATAATTTAAATAAATTTAATATTTGAATCCTATACATTTATACTTATTTTTTTAAAATATGCCCTAGTACTAAAGCTCTGGCATGCATTTTTCCATCTCTTAATACTGTTTCGTATCATTCTGAGTATCATCTTGAAAATTATGGTTTGACAATGGATTTTAAGAAATTTGAATTAATTGATGATATTCTTAAAGATACTATTACTCTTATATAATTATTAATAATTTTGTGTGTATCATAATATATATAAAAAAATAATAGATACTACTGCGGTATACAAATGAAACAGTTCAAACTACAATCATGAAATAATGACAAAATAGATGCTACAACCAGTTGTGTAATAAACTAATCTTCACCACATACATACATCTTACCTTACATGTTCATTTATACATGTATCATCAAAGAATTATTGATGAATGTACTATAATTGTAATAATTTCAAGGCAGACAGTTTGTAACTGCGCCGCTGACAAAATATGAGTGGGTTCCACCATAAAAATTAAAACAAAAAGTCTAGGAGACCGGTTTTTAGGAACGGAAATTATGATTGGTTCCAATTTTGACTCTTAAAATATTTATTTTAATAATTTTTTTATAAAATTTTATAATTTAAGTATAATTTAAATATATATAAATAATAGTATTATACTTCTAAAATATTTATAATATTTATTCTGACAATTTTTTTATAGGTATAATACTATTATTTACATATATTCAAATTAAATCTAAATTACTGAATTTTGTAAAAAAAAATTATCAGAATTAATATTATAAATATTTTAGGAATAAAAAAAAGACTAGTCACTAGGACCGATCCCTCTAGAATCACTCAAATTAAAAATACTCCAACATTTATTACTCAGCGTGATTGCAATACGAATAAGTATAAGTTCACAATATTTAAATATTACTTTTAAATATTATATTTATCTTAATTATTAAAAAATATGTCACGATATTAGAATTGATGTCATATTCTACTTTTTAATTATTAAAATAAATATAATATCTAATTTTATATTTAAATATTGTGTATATAGACTTGTTCTTCTAATATATATTGCCACAAATTTACTATTTGTAGCATTACAAAAGAGAGATTAATTAAGTATTAGCCAACCGCAGTTAAAGTTAGGCCTAATTTCGATCTCTTTAATTGTTTCTGTGCATGCAGGTTTGACTAAATTAAATAATAGACCCATTAATCTTTTTTTATTATACCAGCTAATGTTGCGTGGTAAGTGATGAGAATGCTTGCACACAACACATGCGCGCCCATTATTTCATTTTTGTTTTGTTTGAGGAACCATCACTGCATCATCATCATCTTCTTCTTCTATTACTTTGATCAATTATTTCTCCCCCCTCCCCCTCTGTACTTCCTACATATTTTGTTTTGGAGTACAAGTATAATCCACCTACTACACTGGAGTATCTGTATACATTTGTATTTGTTTCACTTGTTAATTATTATTTTAAATGTACTTCTTGTTTGACTTATCATCATCATGTGTAGAGGCCTAGTGTTTAGTATACAATTGTATTGGTTTCACTAGTAATTATTATGTGTCTTGGCCTAGTGTGATTATGTGACTTGAATATGGTAAATATTCCATTCTTTTCTGCCATGAAGCTTGACTAATTACAAAGGTGAGTCAAAATGACTTTTGCTTAATGAAAATGTACGATCGATCTAGTCAATATTTTGGTGAACCAAATCATAGAACAAGAATGACATTGTGACTAAAAAGGTACACTAATATCGGATTATAAATGGTGAGGCTAAATGCAATTAATTGATATATTATTACTATTCACATGTGGCTCAATAACTATAATCCGTCAAATATAAACATATCATTTAGTATTTTTTTAGTGTTCACTCTTTAATCATCAAATCATTGTTCATACTTAAAATATATTATTACAAAAAAAAATATTTTAGTAACGGTTTATATCAAATATTAAGAGTTGATATTTAACAAGACACAAAATATAGAAACGATAATATACCTTTATCAATAAAGAACGATGGGAAATCACAGCATGATAGAATTTTTAAGAATGTTTTTATCAAAATAAAAACAATTAACTTATTTGTAGAATTTTTTGCTCAATCGATATCAGGTATCAATGTTAGTTAGTAAATCAACTGATTGTTGTTACGAACTAAAACCGGTACTAGTACTTTTCCTAGTTTGACAAATAAGTTAATAAGGGGCAACCAAAAAAAGTAAGTTGTATTTTCGGTTTGGCAATCTCAATTTTAAGGGTGGACGAATTTGGAGCAGTTGATAGATAATGAAGTTGGGGCTAGAGGTGTAAGTCGAGCCGAGTAGTTTAGTACTCAACTTGAAATCGGTTTGAAAATGTAATTCAAATCTCGAATTCAAAGTTAATTTGAGTCAAATTTGATTCGTACTCATTTTCTGTTTAATGATACACGAGTCGAATTTGAGCATATTAGTATTCACTTAAATTAAGGTTCAAGTTCATCTTTTCATGAATCATAATCGATATTTGCTCGATGAATCCTATTCAAATATTGGTTCGATCCATATTAGTAATTTAAATATGTGATAGTTGTATAAATCTTTGTAATTTATAAAGTATAGTATGTAATTATGTAAAATGGTAATTGAACATTCTTTGTAATTTCTTTACATAAATAAAAGTGAAAAACTTTTATATTTAAACATTAGTTCAATAATAAGTTGAACATATAATGGTTCAATTTCAAGTGAGATAGTTTGTATTCGAAACTCATTTTGAATACTCATGAGTAACTCGTTTTGTAAACGAGTTGAGTACTTGAGAACTAAGTATGTTCGAGTAATGTTTTGAATTGAATATCGCACAAAATTAAAAATTCTTTATTAAATTTGAGTCAAATTCGAATTCAATTTTTTCGAGTTGAGTCAAATATGAATAAGAGAGTGTTCGCTCATATTCGACTCGTTTACACCCCAAACCAAGACAGTTCCAACGGGCCAGGAAACCCTTACTCATGGGCTATGCACGTGCCTTCTACTTGTGTAGTTTACTTTTATAGCCTTCCTATTTTTCTACGTAGTAATATTTTTGGAGAAATTAAAAATAAGCGTATTCCTACATGCACTTATAAAAAAAATCGTATAAAAATTAATTTACAAAATAATATGTCAAAATATAATTAGTAGATAATCCACCATATATGAAAAGTAGGTCCAATAATTTTGTAGCCAACCAAAGCTTATATATATTATTTTATATCCACTTTTTATAACAATTCTTTAGTCACTATAATATTATTATAGAAACAATACTAAAAATGTCATTTTGTATAGGGCAATTAATTAAAAAATTATTCATCATTTAATATCTTCTTTTTTTTGGGTAAACCATTTAATAGTTATAATACTACTTGTTTGACTTTTATGTGAACATTGTTGCTAGAGCCTAGTAAACATATTCTTACTTTTCTATTTGAAAAAACAAGTCCAACCCTTTATTGAAGGCCTTTCACCTAGAATTAGGGTGGAATTTGTTCCAATGATACCAAAGAATAAAATAAAAAAAGAATAAAATAAAGACTCAAACTTCTATTAAAAATAATTTTATTTATGCCTTTTTTTACGAGTATATAATGAATTAAAATGATCAAAAAATTATTATTGAGATAATGTATAAAATCTGCATACTTTATAATTTAATCCGAATTTGATATTTTATCGAGCTGTTACACTTATGTCAAAGACATCGTTACCGTAAAATTAAACTCAGGGAATCAATTGCATAAGTTATGCAATTCCAAATAATTGTAGCAAGGGTAGGATACTTCTGAATCCGTTTTTTATGCGAATTAGACAATTAGGAGAACGTAGACCTTAGAACAATTATCAATTGGATTGGATACTTTAGTGCATGATTAAATTAATAACCTAAAAATAAATACATAAATGTTAACAAAGGGGTCCACTAGCAGAGACTTATACTAGGAGCAGCAAACAGGTTCCAATGTCATCGGGCCATGTGCCGATAGCCTTGTCGACCTTGAAAGAAGCTGTTAACCGGCCCTTCACACAAGTAAGGAAGGTCGTTAACTGTCTCCCACGTTCATCGGTCTAGAAAAACAAAACAAACACTGCCTTACAATTAAAGCAAATTTGACTACTACTCCTCCCTCTGTTCCGAAATAATAGTTCAATTTTGACTTTTATCGGTTAAATTAATTATTTTTTTGTTCAATTTTTTGGTAAAATATAAGTGAAAAAATTATAATTATAATAAATTACGCAATTTACTATTACCCTAATGTTTACTCTATCCGTTCTAAAATTAGAAATACAATTTAATTCATTACTATCCTAAGGTTTACTCCCTCTATTTCAAAATTTGATATGCAATTTTGATTTTTGAGGTCAAAATACGGCATATTAAACTTCAAAATTATTATAATTCATTAAAAATTTAGAAAGAAATAAAATTTGTGATTAATAATTTTTATTATGTATTATACGATTATAATAATTGTATCAATAAAAAATAAATACAATCACATCAATTTAAAGTTTAATATATCGTTTTTTTATCTTAAAAATTAAATTGTATCTCTTATTTTAGAACGAAAGGAGTTTAATATATCTTCTTCCTATCAACTCTTTAAATAAAGGTTTGATATGGTTCTAACAAATACCGTTACCCGAAAACAAGCCAACACATGAATAACCTATAACCCCATAAACAAAAGAAGAAAGGGAAGACAAAAAATCAGAGTATTTAAGTTTGCATGAGAATTGAATACAAAATCTCAACCCAATATTGTTCAAGTGACCAAGGGATCGACATCATGATAATTTTTTCGGCCAAATATTATATGGGTTCAAAATTACATGAAGGCATTTTGGGATATGAAATTTTCGGTGCACACCTGAAGAACAGTCACTGCGGATGCTTCTGAAAAAAAGAAAAAGATAATCCAGCAAAATCTCAAGAGAAGAGAGAGTAAAGTCACCATAATAATCTCATGCATAAACATAATCCCGGCCATTTCCTTTGGATTTTACATATTGACCAAGCCAAAGTCGAGAATAACATATCCATTGCACGCGCAGGCCAGTATTAATGTGGTATATACATACCCTAATAAATTAAGAAATTTATTTTTTCAAGAAATCCATTCCCCCTAGCTCTTCTTTTTTGTTAAACACACAACCAAGCGTGTATTGGTGGTGCAACAAGTACATGGGCATATATAGTCTACAAGTCTTGCAAGATTGATGTGGTATGCCGGGAGGGAAATTACTTTAATTTCCCCATTCGTTCATTCAGAATTTCGTACCTCCACTTTGAGAACTTTTATCCATAATTCATTGTCACTTAAATTCCCTTGGTCCTACTTATCCCCATCTGACAGTTCCTGATAACACTAGCCCTATATATATGGGCCGCATCTTTAGTATACGTTTGTTGGAGTACTGTTGTAGCAATTAATATAGGAGGCAAATTGGCTGTAAAAATAAAAATTCCTGCCGTTAGAATCTCTAACTTCAAGCCAATTTCTATTTACTACAACAATACTCTCAGCAAACGTATATTATGGATGCCTTACCTATACATATATATAGAGGCTAAAAATAAAATACTAGAATATATTATTGGGTTATTGGTACAAGCGAGAGAAAACAGGACGAATAATAAGGTTGATTGAACCTAGTCAGGTGTAGAGGTGGCTGTGCCGTGCCCACCCTTTCCTGTCCAGTGCTTTTTCCTGATGGTTATTATTCTTCTTCTATTGATACAAATCTCCTTCAATAATAATGGTGATTCTTGAAGCAAATGGGCTGGGATTTTCCATACTGCTTTTTGAGAAGACAGGTAGGATAGAGAAAGTGAACAAAAAGAAAGGCCGGCTAGATTCTGTAAAATCATATAGACACACATAGGTCTTTCCTTTCTTAGCTACTTAATTTTCCTTTCATTATTAAAGTTGATTTGTACATGCTTTCTTATCACCATATCATGTATGGGGAATGGCTGGTTCTCAGTCGTTTGGAGGTTTTTTACCTACCGAGTATTATTATGGAAAGTGCGCAAGGTCCACTTACCCACTATTGACCATTGTTTCTGCTGTTTTTCAAAGCATATTTTATTTGAACCGACTTTTTTTCTTTCTTCGAACCATACCTTTGCATTTTTATCGACTGTATCTATCATGAGCCATGACAGTGGGGTTGCCATGTGGTGATACGTTGTAATTAGCCCAAGACAAGATAGAGGCAAACTCTGTGCATGGTTCTATTATACTCTAGCTAGCTTTGCGTTTAAAAATAAGAGTTCAATTAAACTTTTTTTTCTCTCTCTTTTTATGGCTTATTAGAGACACCTAGTCATAAACGAGAGTTAGTTTTGCATTATGAGTATATATTTGTTCAAGCAATTGGAAAAATAGAAACAAATGAAATCAAGTGTTCTCTCTCTCCACAGTCCGTCCAAAAGGAGGGCACAACATTTGCCCATTGTATCTTCGATTTAATGAGCAACAACTATTTTAAATCCCAAATCTATACAAGCTAGGAAAACTGTCCACAAGTACGTAGTTATAGGAGAAATAGACCCAAGGGATGGATCAGCTTATACATTAATTAATGTTGCATTGCTTATTTTTAGTCTTGGGTTTATGTGCCCCATTGATTTCAATGTTGATTATAATCAATGAATTTGCATGCTGTCTTTATGATAAAAAGATCCGACGCTGCTTTTCAGCATTACTTGTTTTCGGTATGGCACATCAAATGACAAAATTGCATCCCACCTCCAATGACATGAACAAAACTTATTAAGGGATGACAAAATATAATTGAAGTGCATAGCGCATGTCACAATCTGAAAATACCAGTAGTTACTTTTGAATGGCCCCGGTGCTCTACAGATTAATAAAATAGATACTCCCTCCCTTCAACAAAGAGTACCTTATTAATTGCTAAATTCTAAAATTCAAATTGTGATATAAATTTATTTTAATATTTAAAATAAATTTTTTGTACTTAATAATATTTTAAAATACTTCACAACTATTACGTTAATCAAAATTAAATAAATCACAACAATTAGACTTTCACAAATCTTTATAACAAACCCCCCCCCCCCCCCCCCAAAAAAAAAAAAACTGGCAGGTCGGTCAATTGACGGCACTAAAATTTAGGGGGTCAATTTTTTATTTTTTTTTAGTTATGATGTTAAGTTAAAATATAAAATTTTAGATTAAAAATTTACTAAATATCTCAAACTTCTACCCACCCCGCCAATCCCCTCTTTCTCATTGCCTACTTATTACATGGAACATAATATTTTTATAACTATTGAAAATAACACTATCATTGTTACAAATTCAAGCAATGAAACCTCAAAAAATATTATTGTAAACTATATTGGCGCATTATTTAATTTTATAATTTATTTAATTATATTTTTTATTTCTTTGTAGCAATTTTATTAAAAAAATTGACCCATCCACCCCGAGCAACTCTTCATACACTAGTTGCATTTCACTAAAACTTTAGCTTTTTCTGCTTTATTTTCTTTTGACAACTACAGTACTTCATTTGCTTGCAGTATTTCATCTGCAACCTTCAGCTCTAGCCTCTCGAAAGCACGTGTATGTTCGTGTGAGAGAGAATCAAAACATGTTTCCATAATAGCTCAAATCTATTGCTTAGTATTCAATCATTTAGTAACTAATTAGAAGTTTATCCACCACTAGTATAGAAAAGTTAAGTATGGTGCCAACCACACCAATAGAATGATGAACAATTAACCACAAATCATGATATGGTATCGTTGGGTATTATATAAAAGGCCGACTTCCAGATCTCTTTGTGAGAAAATCTTCCAAAATTTGAACAGAGTACAGGTCGAGGAGATTTGACAAAACAAACCTGTTATAGTTTCAGCTTCTTAATTACCTATTCAGCTGCAGTTTTCAAAAAAAATTAGTGTATCAAGACCAGTCAGATTTCATAATATTCTTCAGAAAGAAAGTGACTATAAAATCTCAAGCGCAAAACTACAAAATTACAAGGCTGTAAAATGAACCAAACGGTTCGTGCTCAATTCGTACTTGACTAAAAATTCGATTTGAGCTCGACTCAAAATATAAACAATTCAAATACGAGTAAAGTTTAAAATTCGATAAATTACTCGAATATCGACTCGACTCGATTCGTTTACACCCTTAACTACAAGCTATGCCATATTAGAGGCAGCAGAATTAGCTATACATACTAGAACGTGTACCTTTGGTAGTAGGAGGTTCATCCTGTGGTTTCATGGCTGGAAAGAGTAGAACTTCCTGTGTGCCCAACATAATAAAAGGTGAGCAACAAAGAAAAGCACATGGCCACAAAAAGAAACTGTAATTCACACACCTTGATGTTCTGTGAATCTGTCAACATCATTGCAAGTCGATCAATTCCTAATCCCCACCCACCGGTAGGAGGTAACCCATATTCAAGAGCTGTACAGAACGTTTCATCCAAAGCCATTGCTTCATCATCACCTGATTGCCTGTCCTGAAATACACAAAATTTGCAATCAAAATTACACCTACACCTCAGACTGACACTTCTGCATGGTCATGATGTGTTATAAACTTGTACCTTAAGTTGGTCAGCAAACCGTTGGCGCTGTACAACAGGATCATTCAGTTCCGTGTATGCATTGCAAAGCTGAGCAGTTATTGAACAAAAGTTCAGAGAAACATGCATTAGAGAACTTTAATTTTTATTTTTGGGTTTGGGCGGGTGGGGGGATAACATATATATACTATTAAATTAGAGACCTTATAATGGTATCACATACTTCGTGTTTGTTGATAAACAATTCAAATCGTTCCGTCAGGCTTGGCTTGGACCTGTGCCATTTTGCCAGTGGACTCATTATCTCTGGGTGATTAATGATGAAAGTAGGGTTTACACACGTTTCCTCCAGAAAGTGTCCCACAAGCTGTAAAAAGGTCGTAAATGACGAATCAATTTAAAATTGAAACAAATTTTACACCTATTAGCATCTGTACAAAGCTCTTTTACCATCATAGGCCAAGTAGGAGTTAAAACTTAAACCCCTAAACTCAAACTTCTTGGCAGAGATAACTAAACCACTAGGTCAAAGACTAGTTTTTCCATATATATAATCATAAATTACTAAAGTAGGAGTGATGGTTCAAATATGAAGTATTTACTTTATCCAACAGACGAGCAGTTGTTTGAGGTTGGGGGCATTTGATCTCGAACTTTGTGCATGCATTAGCTAAATATTTGTTAGCTTCATCGCTAGAGAGGTCCTTGGGTATGTTAAGATCAGCCAATTTCTCCAAATCTTCTATCATATCGATCCTCCTGCACAAGTGAAAAAGTAGTTAGTTTTTCCAACATTTCGAGATTAATATGATATGAACCAACAAAATCCAGAGACCTGAAAGGGGGGGTGAAGTCGATTTCGATCGGGTCATTGTCTAACCCATTCGCGTGATATTTAACTTTATAACCGCCTGTAAGTTCCTTAACCATCCCTGCTCCAATATAACATTGTCAAGAAGAATTCCAGGAGTGCAAATTAAGTTTTCAATTTTTTTTAAACTGAAACAAACATAAGCACCCACATGTTTGCATTTAAAAATGATACTTACCACTCAACATTCTTTCAGTTAGCTCCATTAAGTCATTGTAGTCTGCAAAAGCCATATAAAACTCACATGTAGTGAATTCAGGATTATGTGTCAAGTCAATCCCCTCATTCCTGAATTGCTTCCCTATTTCATAGACACGGTCGAGCCCACCAACAACAAGCTCCTTGAGATAAAGTTCTGGTGCAATGCGCATAAACAGCTTCATGTTAAGATCATTGTGATGGGTCACAAATGGACGGGCAGCAGCTCCTCCAGCAATCATGTTCATCATTGGTGTTTCAACCTTTAGAACAAACAAAATCTCACATGATCAGCCACAGAAAGGAAATGATGCAGACCCATCAAAGAACTAACCATCAGAGAAAGGAAAATAATCTAAAATGGACAGACGACATACCTCCAGAAAGTCTAGATTGTCAAGAAAACGTCTAATATAAGAAATGACCTTTGCTCGGGTCTTGAATATATGTCGAACCTCTATGTTCAACATCAAATCCAAATATCGTTGACGATAACGAGTTTCCTAACATGGAAAATAATAGTTTCATCAAGCCAAGGGGAAATGAAAGAGGCAAAAGTAGGGAGAGACACCCAACAGACAACCGGAATTCTGAATTATTATCGATACCTGATCTTTTAGTATATAAGTGTCTGGGTTCCTGCCACTTCCTGTGACCCATACATCGGTGTTCTGTACAGCAGATGCATTTATCCAGTCAATTAAAATCCCAACCAGTATTAAAGCACTCAACAAGCAGTGTTCACCTTCACATTGGTGTTATCAGAACCAGGAGCAACTTTCTGCCTAGGCATCATATGGAGGCAATGAGACAGCACTATAAATGATTTTGGAAAAATACTCAGCTCCCCCCTTTTGCTCTTTCCTTAAAAAAGGGTTATTAAAAAAGAGAAATGTCAAGAAAAATTTTAAGGCAACACATATGACAAAAAGTTCTACCAGAAAGAAATCACTTAGAGTTATAAATACTCAGCTCCCCCTCTTGTGCTATCTCAATGGGTTGTTTAAACAACTAGAGTGTGCACAGAATCCAGACAGATTTCACTTAGAATGTCCAAAATATAATCTCAATTATAGTCAAACAGTTTGTATCAATGTACAGAACCACCTACTAAAAATCACATTTGCTTTAACTTGAAGAATGAAAAAAATCATTAGTAAGTTTATGTAATCAAACATCTAGTCTTTTTCAGTATCTTAAAGCCAGCCACAAACTTGAGTATGCCTAGGTTGGGAAATAGTGTGTGTGTGTGTGCCCCGTGAGAGATAGGACTAAAAATTCTATTACTGCTATAAACCCTCAAATTGCAAATAAGAAGCAGAGGAGTACAACATGACTTAAGTATCCTTATACTAATAGTTCAAGACTCCCCAAAGTTGCAAGAAGATATAATTCACATTATTATACAAGTTACCCATAAAAAATGTCCATCTTATATCAGCAACTGACTTGAAAACTATTAGCAGGTATCAATAAGCAGCACTACATTCTGCAATAATTAAAATCCAGATTCTTTTTTTTTTTGAAAAAAAAATCATTATATTTACAGATCTTTTTCTACACTCAATGAAAGACATTCCCAAATGATGCTCTTATATTTCTAAATTCTACACACACATATATATATATAAGGTATGTACAAAAAGGAGCCAAAGCGAGGTGTTTTCCCAAGTACACGCAAAGTATATGAAAAGCAGGCGGAAACCAAAAAAAATTCTAAATTTGAGTTTGAAAATGTCTCAAATTGACTTTTAAAAGTGAACAATGATCTAATAATTTGGAATAGAGGGAGTATATATATATACACACACACACATATATGCATGCAAAATCTTCTGATGGTTCTACACCTCTTTTCTTTTCCTTCTCAATTAGATCGTATAAAACTCAGCTCTACATGAAGTACTTTACACTTTTACAGGGTCTGAGATAACCTTGTCAATTTTGTCCTCCAGAAACAATCGATGTTCTCCTGTAGAAACCAACTCATAAGTAAAAAGATTGTGTCCTAAGGGAAACTTGAATGATAACCGTTTTTATGATGGGGTAAGTATAATGCTATTTCGAATGGATGCAAATACGACTTGGGTGAACTCAAGCACATAACCATCCAACAAATAACTCACAAAGACCCAACATTAAATTACTTGACTTCAGCAACAAGCAAGTATAATCTCATAACATAGAAAAAACATCCTGGACCTGGAAACCCAATAATGCCAACAATATCTCCACGCTTTACACCAGCATGGAACTTTGAAAATTCAGCTTCATCCAAGTCAGATCTCCTACAATGACACAAAATACTTTGGTATCGTGCAACTTTCTGCAGCTTATAAAGTAATAACCAGTAAACAACTGCAAAATTATCAATTAAACAATGACAAGAATAGCAAGCACGCTTGCAAAAGAATGGCTTCTCTCATCCACTTTAACAAAGGGATTACCTGATATTCATCATTTTTTCCTTGGATAAAAGGCTGAAGATCAGTTTAAGAAACAAGGATCTTTTATTTGCATTTTCAGAAAGAGAACACATAAATAATCACTTATAATTTGGGTGGAGGCATGTGTGAATGACATCTTATTGCATTATTTCCCTTTTGGGGAATGCATATCAAAGCCACCTATCGTTTTCATGTTCTGAAGCAACCAAAGATTAAAGATTAAAGGATTTGACGTCTCACAGGGCTCAACATGGATTTGAATATCGGGTTAAATCACTTTTTCCCTACTGAACTAGACACCAATTTACATATACATCACTGAACTGATTTTTTTTACAATCGCATAACTGAACCGGAATTTTTTTTACAAAATTTGAATTTTCCGTCCAAGTCTGTTAAAATTTAAGGGGCTGTTTACGTGGACAATTTTACATATTAAATATGACATGGCATGCCACGTGGAATTTTAAAAGATAAAGAAAAGAAAAAAAATGGGAATTTTCGTAATTAATTAAAAAAACATTTTTGTAATTAATTTATTAAGGCTATCCAATCTCCAATTTTCACCTCCTATTCAATCTCTCTCGGTAAGAATCGTTCGCTTGTTGAAACTTTTTTTCTCTCTCCTCAATCTCAGGGAGTTCATCAGGTGAGTTTGTTAGATCTGAAAATTTTAAGTATTGCTATTACTTGATTGTTTTTCAGGTTAATCATAATACGAAATGACTTGCATGAAACAAACTGCTCGCAAATCCACCGGTGGAAAAGCTCCACGAAAACAACTTGCAACCAAGGTGTGTTTTTATATCTTTGATTCTCTCAATATTTCGTCTTTTAATTTGATTTCTGAAAATCTTTGAAGAATAACCGAAGAAATTGATTGGTTTTGTTGCTTAATTTGTAAACTATAACAACAAATTGTCTAGGGTTTCAAATTCGTCATTTAGGTTTCTGATTATTGATATTTCTGTAATTAATTTATTTAGGCTACTAGGAAATCATCCCCAACCACCGGTGGAGTGAAGAAGCCCCATCGTTACCACCTTGGAAGTGTCGCCCTTCGTGAAGTCAAGAAATATCATAAGAGAACAGAGCTTCTCATCTGCAAATTGCCCTTCCAGCGCCTTGTTCATAAAATTGCCCAGGATTTCAAGACGGATTTAGGGTTCCAAAGCCACACTGTCCTTGTTAGGTTTCTTCTGCTGGTTGTGTATCCAACTTACTTAAGCTTTTATTCTAGAATTGAAATTACTAAAATGGATTAGTGTTTGTAAAATCATAATATTTTGGTTTACTGGATTATTATTTTTTTTTATTATACCATATCTATTGTCTTTTTCGGTTTTGAATGAATTGCAATTTCAGTTTTTATTCAATTATGGAGTCCCTAATCCTAATTTTAATAACAAAATAAATTCCTTGCAGCCTAAATAAACTAATTACAAGAATGTTTTTTTTAATTAATAACGAAAATTCCCATTTTTTTCTTTTCTTTTTTTTAAAAAGTTCACATGGCATGCCATGTCATATTTAATACATAAAATTGTCCACGTAAGAAGCCACATAAGCAACCCGTTAAATTTTAACAGATTTAGACGGAAAATTCAAATTTTATAAAAAAAAATCCAGTTTAGTGATGCGATTGTAAAAAGAATCAATTTAGTGATGCACATATAAATTGGTGTCCAGTTCAATGGGAAAAAAATTAATTTAACCCTTCAAATATTACCCATCATAGTAGATACACTTGGTGCTTGTAACTTTTCCATTCAAGACAAATTTGAAAATTTTAAAGTAGTATTATTCAACAAATTCTAACTGATATTTTTACCAGAAGAATAATGTATAGAGTTAAACAGTTTTTGACCCTTTTGTTCAGGAAAGGGAAGGTAATTATATCCCTAATATTTCTTTGATAAATTATCCCTTACGGTTCTAGCCAACTAAATACTCAAGCTTGGCTCATCTCCAACTCATTCAAGGCTCTTCTATTTGTATGCAAGAACCAAGTTCAATCTTATTAAGAACTAGTCACTAGTATTAAGAATTTCTTAATCAATTCCATTATATAAGTTTGCTTAGCAGCTTAGACAGCCTGAAAATTCGAACAAAGCCGTTCTTCAACAACAATTAAAAGGTATTAGGGTTCACATGTATACTCGAATTCTCAACATTAAAAAAAAAACTAAAACAATATGCTTGATATAAAATAATCATGTATTTGCTTATATTCCATATAAGAACAATAAGAGAAGCAAGGTAGCTAGGCCAAATAGAAAAAGGATTCTATTCGCCCTAATCACCTTGCACCTTTAATGAGATAATGCGTGGAAACGTAATAATAGTTAAGTACCTTGCATCAGTCATTACTTGGACTTTGGCACCACCACCATGCAAATCATAGAAGAACAACTTTGATGATGACGATCGTTTGTTCATAATTCGTCCTACCAATTAGAGAAAATATAGATATTAATGGAGAGATTATGAACTATATATAGCTTAAATGAAGTTTTAATTTTATATACCAGCCAAAGAAACTTCGACATTCTCAAGATGTTCGCCATTATCTAGGCCTTCAAACTTCTGTATGTACTCTAGGACAGACATTGATACGCAGAATTTATGAGGATATGGATTATTGCCAGCTGCTTTATGAGTTGCAAGTGCTTTCAGCCTATTTTCAAAGTATTGCTGCAAGAAGAAAAAAATATAAATTTGAAAATAGGTAGAAGTCATTCATCATATCTAAGAAGCAGAGAAGTCCCTTCAGAACCAGAAAGAATAGAATTAATGCCTCCCATTAGAACAAGTAGTCAAATTTGAGTATTTCTAGTACAGATTTTAAGATGTGCGAAAAAAAATTACTCCTGCATTACATTTTTTACAAGTAAACAAGTTGATCCATCATATACGCCAAAAAGGGGTTGGGGATTAAAGACTTGGGGGCATCTTTAACCAAACTTTGCTTGTGACATGGTTATGGAGGTTTATGGCGGAGGAGGGTAGTCTTTGCGAGAGGATGGTCAGTAGTCATTTTGGGTTGGAGAAGCAGAGAGGGGAGGGGGAGGGGACTAGGATGGCTTCCTTCCTGTTTGGAGGCTTGTGGCAAGCCATTGCCCATCATTAAATCCATCCCAAAACACCAAAAAAATAAAGAAAGAAACTATCTTTTCTGGACGGAGGTAGTAATATGCAAGAAATGCTGCAATAGATATGCATACCGTTGGATCCATATCCTCGTCCTCTGTTGCCAAGGGCTTCTGAACCTGCGAGCTTGGCATGGCAGTACCCTGGAAAAGTAAGAGACCTCGGTGAAATGAAAATTTCTTGGAAGATATTACGCAAGTCCTAGCATCTGACCACAGTGGCGAAATGTAGAACAACCTTTATAAGATGAGTAACAACTTGATCCCAAACATTTTCAGAAACAGCAATTAAATGTCAATTAACTTACGAAACTAGTTTTGCATGTATGAAAAACAATAGAGTAGCATTACGACAAGCAACAGTGCTGTGTGTTTGGCTCAAAGCCATTGTTTCATTTGTGGTGATCTCTTTAGAAGATATTTCCAAAAAAATAGTCAAATCCTAGGCCCTTTCTTTAGAGTTTGACATGACTCAAGTTATTCGATGTTTTAAATGTGCACTTAGTTGATTTTTTATGCTATCCTTTGCACAGGGAATATTAAAAGATGAATAGAATCAAGAGATTAACAAGAAAAAGAGAAGAAACATAAGGGACCAGAGATAATATCAAATTCCCAAACATTGAAACTGAAACTTGTTACTCATATAAACTCGTCCAACAGAATCATAAAACCATAACATGAATAATCAAGTACTTTCATCTATAGACAAATGAATCTATTCATTTTATGACATGTCCATAATTAATTTTTATTTAAATAAATAAAATTCTTAAAGAGGAAGGAGCATGCAAGGGGGAGAAAAAAGAGTCCTCCCAAGTCCCAAGGATATACATGTGGAAAAAAGAACAAATCCCCCCGCGGAGAATGATTTTTTTAAACTTTCAGACAGCCTAACCATAATTAAACAATGGAGTTGCCTATTCAATTCCGATATGAGTTCCTGGTCACAAGTTTTACGGTGTAATAGTCATTCAAACTAAATAAATCAAACTTACAAATGGAAATTAAACAAAGGATTTCATGGAATCAAAAATACCTGAGAGAGTACCTTCTTCTCCTTCTCCTCCTCCTTACGTCTCCGTTCCTCCTCTTTCTGTTTATTTTTCAATTCTTTCTTGCGGGCACTATAGTTGCAAAATCAAAAGAATTCAAATAAGATTCTATCATGGCACAAAATATATGATAGATACATGATATTGTGTGTGTGTGTGTGTGTGTCTATATATCTATATATATATATATCTATATATCTATATATATATATATATATATATATATATATATATATATGAGAGAGCAAAAAGCTACTCTTTATTCCAAAATTTTAGATAAATTTAAACTTTTTGAGGTCAATTTGCGAAATCTCAAAACTCAAAACTGTATAAATTTATTTTAATACAAACAAGGGAAATGATATTTCCGCAATACTCTCCTCACATGAATATTAAATGGGACCCACCCTCATGTGAGTGAGACCTTGTGGAAATATCACTTTTTCCTTGTGGAAATAGTAATTCCCTACAAACAACTATTACCATTGTAAACTAACTAAAAAGTACTACTAACTAACATATTTGTTGCTTTCAAAACTTAAATGAATCCTTATCAATTTTAAGAATGTTAGGAATTGTGTGAGTATGCAACTTACTTCTTGCTGAGAACTTCTGGTTCCGATATCATAGGATTAGAGCTGTCAACAGATAGATCAGTAACTGCTTTAGATGTTTCATCAATTGTTCCTCCCATGTTTCTAGACGACAAAAAGAGAGGTAGTAAAGAAATCTGTAAGGAGAAATGATAGATGAACTGTGCTAGAAACAACGATTGCAGAATCCTACAGAACACTAACAATTACTAGAAGTCATTTGCCACATTGATTTCATATTACATAAATAGCATACTACTTTAAATTCTTCTTATTTTCTTTAAGTGGCTTGTGGGTAACAAGTAAACAGCAGGACTCCCAAAAATTATACTTGAAATTCTTTTGCTCCTTATAATTTTGTGATAACAAGTAAGCAAAAGGACGCCCAAAATTTAACCCAAGTACAAAAAAATAATCAAAATCAAAGCCTTGCAAAGGAACTAATCAAATTAGTTGAATTTGTTGCATGAACAAATGTTCAATAAATCGAACCTAACAATGAGAATGCATCATATAATCAGAATTACAGGACAAACATTTGAATGCTGAAATCAAAAACGATTTATGTGTCATCAAATATACATTACATACAAGAAAAGTTCATCGAGTTAATAAGAATAATAATAATAACAGTGAAGATCTATTTTGTACTCTTTACGCCGTTCGTCCTCTCGATCTCTCGGCGGACTGCTATGGTGGTGCGGCTGATCGGAGAACAAAAGGGGCGGGGTTTTGAGGTGCGTACCGCGTAATGACTGATGGATTAGGGGTTTTCGATAGGAGAATAAATTAGATAAAATAGCCCCATTGGGTGCGTTGAGTACGTAAAAAATACGGCGATAAAATTAAATTTTTTTAAAAAAAATTGGAGAATTAAATAAGAAAATAAAAGAGTTTTAAATTGAAAATGATAATATAGTAATATAAAAAAATTAGAATGACAAAATGATACAAAAATTGTGAATAAAAATATGAAACCGTTATATTAATAGGGATATGACTCGTAAAATTAAGATTTTACATTCATAGTATATAAGTAAATTTCGAGGTGGAAAATTAAGGGATGAAAATTATAATAACATATTGTGTAATTATTATTTATTATGATAAAAAAATTACTTATTCGTAATGAATATGAAATATATGAATTTCTCTTAAATTGTCTACATATATTTTTATTGGATAGTAAAAAATAGTAGTTTTATAAGTTATTCTTATATAATTTATTATTTTTTAATAAATTAAAAAGAAATACTACTAGAAAATAGGAAGAGGGAGAAAAAAAAAAGAAAAAAGAAGGAATATGCATGGAGCACTTTCTTATGCCATAGTAACTACCTCTGGTTTTCTATAGTGCCGATTTTAAATTTGGAAAATATACAATGAAAAAAATATAAAAATATAATTAATATAAATTCAGTTATATATACTTTTAAAATTAAAATATCAACTATATATTATTGTGACGTTCCCAAATCTAGGCCTACATAACCCAATTTGAGACGCCATAAAATACAAAATTTCTAATACAAATAGTACATGGAACAGAAATACAAACTCAATAATACACAACTAACTCTTCACTATTATTGTCACACTATATACAACATGTGAAGACTACAATAGCTATCACTCGGACTGTTACTCCATTCCCCTGCTAGACCCGGCTACTCTCTCATTTTCTGAAAAACAATGGAACAAAAGAAAGGGTGAGCTCAAATAACCCAATAAGAAATATCATGACTAAGATAATGACAAATAAATTATCATTAGCCTTCAACAGATGAGTTCTTAATTGAATATAATAGACAAATAAGCTTTGTATCAATAATAGCAGCGGAAAGAGCAATCTATTAGAAGAATAATGCAAACTATAATGTCCACTCGCTTCAACTTTTATCATCTTAAACATCGCTGGTCGTGATAATATAAATTTTCAGTTTCTGATTATAATCATGCCAGTCAATAATTCATCTTTGCATTACGAGCCAAATATATTCAAATATAACACCAACGGTAATGATTATACCAGTTTTCAGCCTTTGGTCATAATCATACCAACAACAGTTCATCTTTGCCCCAGGCCAAAGAGAATATTCACCACGTGTCCTAAAAGACACAATAATTATATCGCCTTTATCCTATCAACTGTGCCCCAGGCCACAGATATTCACAACAACATGGTTCTTGATGATTAGAATAACCACCGTTGTAAGACCCCGAATTTTATGAAATACAAAATTTAATTTTTCTTCATATATATTTTTTTTGAAACAGTAAGTGGTTAAATTAACAAAATTGAAAGTTAAGGATGTTATGTGCAAATTTTATTTTGTCGGACAATATTCGCTTTGTCGGGGAATATTCGTTTGGTCGGGGAATATTCGTGCCGTACGACGGCGCCGAAATAATAAATTATTGGTGGACCCCACAACGAAATATTTGTCGGATATAGAAAACGACAGAAATAACCTTTTTAAATAAAAATAGTCAACGGAACTGTTAAAATACCGGTGATAAAAGAATAGTAGCATACGGTAGTTATTGGTATTTTCTGTAGCACTCGGTACTCTACAGTAACACACGGTATTGCATAGTGTCTCATATTTTTGGTCTGATAATTGACACCGTAACTGTTACGCATCATTTCATCGATAATTGTCACTGCATAATATTTTATATTATCAATTCAATAATTGTTGTTACACAGTATTTTGCATTATTGATTTAATAATTGTCATTACACTGTATTTTATATCATTGAGTCAATAATTGTTGTTGCACTGTTTTTAAAATTATTGAACCTAATAATTGTCACAGTAACATATGCACAGTAATTCACATTATTGAATCAATAATTGTCATTACACAGTAACGTATGCTTTATTTTACATTATTGTTATCTCTATTATGATGTTATTTAAACAGTTGTATTTCATTAATTTATTGACTTGATATCTAAGAACTAACTATACTGTATTTATAACAATTAGTCATAATAATTGAATTGATAAAGTTATTTGTTTATAATATAAAGTTAGGTGATTATTAGGTGATATGAAATGAATGGTGTAGATTAAAGTGTGAATTATTGTTGAATAATTGAATTGATTTGTTTATAATATAAAGTTAGGTGATTATTAGGTGATATGAAATGAATGGTGTAGATTAAAGTGTGAATTATTGTTGAATAATTAAATTGATTTGTTTATAATATAAAGTTAGGTGATTATTAGGTGATATGAAATGAATGGTGTAGATTAAAGATAATATAATATTTGAAATGGATGGTGTAGATTAAAAGATGATCTTTAAATGAATGGTTTAGATTAAATGAATGATAAGATTTTTGGCTATAAATAGAAGCCTTAACTTAAGGATTTTTCATAAACTTCCTTACTTGTTCTTTCTTTCTCTCTCTAAATACTTCTTGTGAAAGTTCTCTCTAAGTGTGCTTAAGTCATCTTGAGTATTTGTGAAGATCTATAAGTATACGTGTACTGTTCAAGTTAATCAACCTCATTTAAATCAATATCCAGTCACGTGTTGAGGTAAGGGATACCATCTTTTTCATCTTCCATTATTCAAACATATTATGGTAAGGGATTATCATTATTTGATTCTCGATAATAATATTGTTTCTTCCTTACTCATAAGACGTGCCTTTTATTTCCATGTATTAAATTGTGGGAATAACCTTACGGAGCGGATTGCCGCCTGTTGGTGAATAACCTTTCGTATTCATTCATTATTAATCTCTGAGAATAACCTTACGGAGCGGATTGCCGCCTGTTTGGTGAATAACTCTTTGTACTCAAATTCTATTAAATTGTGGGAATAACCTTACGGAGCGGATTGCCGCCTGTTGGTGAATAACCTTTCGTATTCATTCATTATTAATCTCTGAGAATAACCTTACGGAGCGGATTGCCGCCTGTTTGGTGAATAACTCTTTGTACTCAAATTCTATTAAATTGTGGGAATAACCTTACGGAGCGGATTGCCGCCTGTTGGTGAATAACCCTTTGTATTAATTTCCTTCACCTTTTGTTAATCAAACCTGCTACGGTAAGGGATATTATTTTCTTTCATACTCCTAAATCGAAATTTATTATGGAACTATTGCTTCTATAATTCCTGAAAATATTATATGTTCCATAATAGTTGAACTTCATTATTTCAACTGAACCTTCCTATTTACGTGAACCTTTCTATTGAATTGTAACCGTTATTCTGAACTGTGGATCTTGAATATCATTTTTAAATTTCACTCCACATCATGTTGACAATTTGGACATTATTTGAATCTGTACAAAGTAAACTTCCGATACTTATTGTTATCCTATTTCTTTTGTTCATCATTTATATCATTCTAATCATCCAAAAATCAAGCTGTTGTGAATATCTGTGGCCGGGGGCACAGATGTGATATATTTGTTGAACAGATGATAGGTTAAAGGCGATATAATAGGTTAAAGGCGATACATCTGTTCGGTGTCTTTTATGGCACGTGGTGAATGTTCTCTTTGGCCCGTAGTGCAAAGATGAACTGTTGTTTGGTATGATTATGACCAAAGGCTGAATCTGGTATAATCATGACCGTTGGTGTTATATTGAATGTCTTTGGCCCGTAGTGCAAAGATGAACTGTTGATCTGCATGATTATGATCAGGAACTGTGAATTTGTATTATCTTGACTAATGATATTTCAGATGATAAAAGTTGATGATGTTTTTCCTAAAAAGAGAACCGAGTGGACATTATAGTCTGCATTATTCTTCTAATAGATTACTCATTCCGCTGCTATTATTGATCTGAACGTTGTTTAAGAATTTAACTGCAGTTTTTGATATAAACCTTGTAGTCTATTGTATTCTATCAAGAACTCAACTGTTGAAGACTAATGATAATTTATTCGTCATTATCTTAGTCATGATATTTCTTACTGGGCTATTTGAGCTCACCCTTTCTTTTGTTCCATTATTTTTCAACAGGAGATGAAAACATAACAGGGTCTAGCCGGGGAATGGAGTGAGGGTCCGAGGAATAGTTATCATAGTCTTCACGTTTTGTAAAATAGTGTGGCAATAATAGTGAAGACTTAGTTGTGTATTATTATACACTGTATTGTTGTACGTTGTGCTTTGTTGTAATAATTTTGTTGTAGTCTTTTGACGACTCAAGTTTGGGCTGTGTGGGCCCAGATTTGGGGGCGTCACAGTTGGCATCAGAGCTTAGGGATATGGTCTTTAATGGAGATCTGGGGTAGAACTAGGAGGGGAGAGACGAATAGAATCAGTCACTAGTGTGTCCTACCTAAAATAGATTTTATTATCTAATGAGTCGATTTGAATGTAGGAACATGAAGTGATGAGTCAGTTTATTTGAACTAACATTTATTTTGTGACCACAGTTTAGTATGGCATCTGGAAATCAAGAGGTTAACTATGGAATGCCTGAAGCAAATGTAGCCGAGAATCAAGAGGCCCCAAACAATCCTCCTGCCAACTCAGGAAATAATGTTCCTGATAACATGATGAACGATGGATTCTTTAGGAATTTCATGCAGTTCATACAGAATCAAGGAAGAGGAAATCCAGTCAATAATAACGGTAGAAACGCTGGCAATTTGAGGATGGTCACTGTTAAGCAATTTAAAGAATTAGGACCACCTGAATTCCACGGGAAGCCTGACCCACTCAAAGCGGAGGCATGGCTAAAGCAGACGACAAAAATACTTGATGTCTTACAATGCGCTGATGATCAGAAGGTGCCATTTGCCACTTTTATGTTACGAGGTGAGGCGGACCATTGGTGGGAAGCGGTAAAACGTATCCAACCTTCAGCACTCGAAATGTCTTGGACAGAATTCGAAGAACTGTTTAACGAGAAGTATTTCCCAGAAAGCATCCGCCATATGAAAGAGGTGGAATTCATTAAGCTGGAGCAGGGAAACATGACAGTCTCCCAATATGAAGCCAAGTTTGCCGAGTTATCTCGCTTTGCCACCCATCTTGTGGATGACGAAGCACGAATGAGTCGGATGTTCCTAAGAGGTTTGAGATTCAAAATTCGTCAACAACTTAGCTCTCATAAATTTAGTTTGTATTCAGATGTTGTAGATAGGGCTCAAAGGGTGGAGCAAACAGATGAAACATTGCAGCCAAGAGTTAATGATCAGCATAGAGAAAGGAGTGACAACAACCACAGGAACGAGAACCATCGAGGAGGTAACCAACACTTCGGTGGTAATTCCATACCAAATAACAGAAGAGGAGAATCTAGTGGGAACAATTTCAAAAGAAAGAGATTCCATAATAATTATGGAAGGGCACCAGCACCAGTACCAACACCAGCACCGACCCCAGTTTCAAGGGGAGAAGATCGACCACCAGTGAGATGCTATAGGTGTGGTCAGGAAGGTCACATCAGCCCAAACTGTACACTGCAGTCCAAAAAGTGCTACAGTTGTGGGAAAGAGGGTCATCTTGCGCGGTTTTGTCCTGCCACAAAATCAAGTCCAGCTGCAATGATGATACCAAAAGCTAGCGCGGATAAGGGAAAATCTGTAGTTCAAGGGAGAGCTTTTGTTGTGACATCCCAAATGGCGCGAAACTCGAACGAGGTGATAACCGGTAAGCTATTCATAAATTCTCGTGAAGTCTACGCTTTGTTAGATACTGGCTCTACCCATTCTTTTATCTCACCTGCATGTGCTCAGCGTTTAAACTTAACTCCTGAAAATTTGGACTTTGACTTATCAGTTGAAACCCCATTAGGAGAAATGACCATTACATCTACTGTCTATAAATCTTGCCTAGTTCAAATCAACAACCTCACATTACCTGTTGACCTTATTTCTTTGGAGATGCATGAATTTGATGTGATTTTAGGAATTGATTGGTTGACTACACATCATGCTAAAATTGATTGTTTTCATAAGATTATTAGTTTTCATATTCCTAATCAACCTGTCATGCAAATTCAAGCAACTAAACCATTGAAATCTATAACTGTTATTTCTAGCCATAAAGCCATTCGTTTATTGAAAAACGGATGTCAAGCCTTTTTAGCTCATGTCACTGATTTGAACAAAAATACGTCAAACTTAAATGATATTCCCATTGTTAATGAGTTTCCTGACGTTTTTCCTGAAGAACTTCCTGGCTTACCCCCAAACCGTGAAATTGATTTTTATATTGATCTTGAACCCGGTACCAAGCCCATTTCCAAAGCTCCCTACCGAATGGCTCCCATTGAACTTCAAGAGTTAAAAGTCCAACTACAGGAATTGTTGGATACCGGTTTCATTCGTCCGAGTGCATCACCTTGGGGTGCTCCTGTTCTATTTGTGAAGAAGAAAGACGGGAGTATGAGATTGTGCATTGACTACCGAGAATTGAACCATGTCACCATCAAGAACAGGTACCCGTTACCTCGGATTGATGACATGTTTGATCAATTGCAAGGCGCTCAACATTTCTCAAAGATTGATCTCCGTTCTGGATATCATCAGTTAAAGGTTAAAGCTGAGGACATTCCAAAGACTGCTTTCAGAACTCGTTATGGGCATTATGAGTTCTTAGTCATGCCTTTTGGACTAACTAATGCTCCTGCAGCTTTCATGGACATGATGAACCGGATATTCAAGGAACATTTGGATCATTTTGTGGTTGTCTTTATTGATGACATCCTCATATACTCCAAGAGTCGCGAGGATCATGAACAACACCTGAGATTGATACTACAAAAGCTCCGTGAAAACAAATTATATGCCAAGTTGAAGAAATGTGAGTTCTGGCTTGAGGAGGTCGCGTTTCTTGGGCATGTGATTTCTAGTCAAGGAATATCAGTCGATCCTGCGAAGATTGAAACGGTACTAAATTGGGAACAACCCAAAACAGTAACCGAAGTCCGAAGTTTTCTGGGTCTAGCTGGTTATTATCGGAGATTCGTAGAAGGATTTTCTCGAATCGCCACTCCATTAACGCAGCTTACTCGGAAAAGCACAAAATTCATATGGAGCGAGGAATGCGAGAAAAGTTTCCAAGAACTCAAGAAGAGACTGGTTTCAGCTCCTGTTCTGACCATACCATCAGGATCAGGAGAATTTGTTATCTACAGCGATGCTTCTGGCAAAGGTCTAGGCTGTGTCCTTATGCAACATGGAAAGGTTATAGCCTACGCCTCTCGACAACTCAAAGATTATGAGAAAAATTATCCTACTCATGATCTAGAGTTGGCAGCAGTCGTTTTCGCGTTGAAGATCTGGAGACACTACTTGTACGGAGAAAAAGTGGATATCTATACGGATCATAAAAGTCTCAAGTATTTCTTCACCCAGAAGGAACTCAACATGCGACAACGACGTTGGCTTGAGCTGTTAAAGGATTATGACCACACAATCCAGTATCACCCGGGAAAGGCGAACGTTGTAGCTGACGCTTTGAGCAGAAAATCTTATGCAAGTACAAGTGCACTGCTGACAACACAAAAGTGTATTTTGTACGACTTGCAAAAGATGGAGATAGAGCTAAAGACACCAGGGACCCGCTCGAAGATTGCTCACGTGCGAGTAGAACCAACTTTAATCGATAAAATTAAAGTTGCTCAAGCTACCGATCCGGAACTGATAAACATGATAAAGAAAGTACAAGAAGGTGCCATTCCCGAAGCAAGAATCGACGAGAAAGGAATACTTCGAGTCAACTCTCGACTCTGTGTTCCTAACGATCCTGAATTAAAGCATAAAATCATGATGGAGGCACACAACACGCCGTTTGCAATCCACCCAGGAGGTACCAAGATGTATCGAGATCTTCGACATACATTTTGGTGGAACAATATGAAAAGAGAGATTGCGGAGTTTATCTCAAGGTGCCTAACTTGTCAACGTGTCAAGGCAGAACATCAAGTTCCTAAAGGTCCATTACAATCACTTGAAGTTCCCGAATGGAAGTGGGAACACATCAATATGGACTTCGTGACGGGTCTTCCAAAAGTTTCTCAAGGCTTAGATGCAATTTGGGTGATCGTAGATAGATTGACCAAATCTGCTCATTTATTGCCTATACGAGAAAACTTTTCACTTGAACGTCTTGCCGGTATGTACATAAATGAGATCGTGAGATTGCATGGCATGCCAGTTTCCATAGTTTCTGATCGAGATCCTAGATTCACTTCACGCTTTTGGATCAGTCTACAAAAAGCTATGGGCACTGAACTACGTTTTAGTTCTGCATACCATCCTCAAACGGACGGACAATCGGAAAGGACGATCCAGACCCTCGAAGATCTTTTGAGACTTTGTGTATTAGACTTCAAAGGATGTTGGGATAAGTACTTGCCATTGGTGGAATTTTCTTACAACAACAGTTACCAAGCAAGTATAGGCATGGCTCCATTCGAGGCATTGTATGGAAGGAAGTGTCGCTCTCCAATATGTTGGAATGAGGTAGGAGAAGCAAAATTGTTGGGACCCGAGTTGGTACGCTTGACGACCGAAAAGATCCAAATGATCTGACAACGAGTACAGACCGCACAAGAACGACAAAAGAGTTATGCTGATCTTCATCGGAGAGACGAAAATTTCAACGTCGGAGATCATGTATTCTTACGTGTTTCTCCATGGAAAGGGGTTACGAGATTCGGAAAGAGAGGAAAGCTCAACCCTCGATTTATTGGCCCATTTGAAATCCTCGATCGAATAGGAACCGTAGCCTACAGACTAGCCCTACCACCAAGTATGTCTCGTATCCATAACGTTTTTCACATATCTATGTTACGTAAATATGTGAAGGACCCAAACCACGTCATTGAGTTAGAACCAGACGTTATAGCAGAGGATTTAACATACGAGGAGGTACCTGTTAAGATCCTGGATAAGAAGGAGCAGATCCTACGCTCAAAGGTTATACCTCAAGTTAAGGTTTTATGGAGGAACCAAGATACTGAGGAAATGACCTGGGAGCTAGAATCTGAGATGAAATCTAAGTATCCTTACCTCTTCGATATGTCAGGTACGTCAATTTCGGGGACGAAATTTCATAAGGAGGGGAGGTTGTAAGACCCCGAATTTTATGAAATACAAAATTTAATTTTTCTTCATATATATTTTTTTTGAAACAGTAAGTGGTTAAATTAACAAAATTGAAAGTTAAGGATGTTATGTGCAAATTTTATTTTGTCGGACAATATTCGCTTTGTCGGGGAATATTCGTTTGGTCGGGGAATATTCGTGCCGTACGACGGCGCCGAAATAATAAATTATTGGTGGACCCCACAACGAAATATTTGTCGGATATAGAAAACGACAGAAATAACCTTTTTAAATAAAAATAGTCAACGGAACTGTTAAAATACCGGTGATAAAAGAATAGTAGCATACGGTAGTTATTGGTATTTTCTGTAGCACTCGGTACTCTACAGTAACACACGGTATTGCATAGTGTCTCATATTTTTGGTCTGATAATTGACACCGTAACTGTTACGCATCATTTCATCGATAATTGTCACTGCATAATATTTTATATTATCAATTCAATAATTGTTGTTACACAGTATTTTGCATTATTGATTTAATAATTGTCATTACACTGTATTTTATATCATTGAGTCAATAATTGTTGTTGCACTGTTTTTAAAATTATTGAACCTAATAATTGTCACAGTAACATATGCACAGTAATTCACATTATTGAATCAATAATTGTCATTACACAGTAACGTATGCTTTATTTTACATTATTGTTATCTCTATTATGATGTTATTTAAACAGTTGTATTTCATTAATTTATTGACTTGATATCTAAGAACTAACTATACTGTATTTATAACAATTAGTCATAATAATTGAATTGATAAAGTTATTTGTTTATAATATAAAGTTAGGTGATTATTAGGTGATATGAAATGAATGGTGTAGATTAAAGTGTGAATTATTGTTGAATAATTGAATTGATTTGTTTATAATATAAAGTTAGGTGATTATTAGGTGATATGAAATGAATGGTGTAGATTAAAGTGTGAATTATTGTTGAATAATTAAATTGATTTGTTTATAATATAAAGTTAGGTGATTATTAGGTGATATGAAATGAATGGTGTAGATTAAAGATAATATAATATTTGAAATGGATGGTGTAGATTAAAAGATGATCTTTAAATGAATGGTTTAGATTAAATGAATGATAAGATTTTTGGCTATAAATAGAAGCCTTAACTTAAGGATTTTTCATAAACTTCCTTACTTGTTCTTTCTTTCTCTCTCTAAATACTTCTTGTGAAAGTTCTCTCTAAGTGTGCTTAAGTCATCTTGAGTATTTGTGAAGATCTATAAGTATACGTGTACTGTTCAAGTTAATCAACCTCATTTAAATCAATATCCAGTCACGTGTTGAGGTAAGGGATACCATCTTTTTCATCTTCCATTATTCAAACATACTATGGTAAGGGATTATCATTATTTGATTCTCGATAATAATATTGTTTCTTCCTTACTCATAAGACGTGCCTTTTATTTCCATGTATTAAATTGTGGGAATAACCTTACGGAGCGGATTGCCGCCTGTTGGTGAATAACCTTTCGTATTCATTCATTATTAATCTCTGAGAATAACCTTACGGAGCGGATTGCCGCCTGTTTGGTGAATAACTCTTTGTACTCAAATTCTATTAAATTGTGGGAATAACCTTACGGAGCGGATTGCCGCCTGTTGGTGAATAACCTTTCGTATTCATTCATTATTAATCTCTGAGAATAACCTTACGGAGCGGATTGCCGCCTGTTTGGTGAATAACTCTTTGTACTCAAATTCTATTAAATTGTGGGAATAACCTTACGGAGCGGATTGCCGCCTGTTGGTGAATAACCCTTTGTATTAATTTCCTTCACCTTTTGTTAATCAAACCTGCTACGGTAAGGGATATTATTTTCTTTCATACTCCTAAATCGAAATTTATTATGGAACTATTGCTTCTATAATTCCTGAAAATATTATATGTTCCATAATAGTTGAACTTCATTATTTCAACTGAACCTTCCTATTTACGTGAACCTTTCTATTGAATTGTAACCGTTATTCTGAACTGTGGATCTTGAATATCATTTTTAAATTTCACTCCACATCATGTTGACAATTTGGACATTATTTGAATCTGTACAAAGTAAACTTCCGATACTTATTGTTATCCTATTTCTTTTGTTCATCATTTATATCATTCTAATCATCCAAAAATCAAGCTGTTGTGAATATCTGTGGCCGGGGGCACAGATGTGATATATTTGTTGAACAGATGATAGGTTAAAGGCGATATAATAGGTTAAAGGCGATACATCTGTTCGGTGTCTTTTATGGCACGTGGTGAATGTTCTCTTTGGCCCGTAGTGCAAAGATGAACTGTTGTTTGGTATGATTATGACCAAAGGCTGAATCTGGTATAATCATGACCGTTGGTGTTATATTGAATGTCTTTGGCCCGTAGTGCAAAGATGAACTGTTGATCTGCATGATTATGATCAGGAACTGTGAATTTGTATTATCTTGACTAATGATATTTCAGATGATAAAAGTTGATGATGTTTTTCCTAAAAAGAGAACCGAGTGGACATTATAGTCTGCATTATTCTTCTAATAGATTACTCATTCCGCTGCTATTATTGATCTGAACGTTGTTTAAGAATTTAACTGCAGTTTTTGATATAAACCTTGTAGTATATTGTATTCTATCAAGAACTCAACTGTTGAAGACTAATGATAATTTATTCGTCATTATCTTAGTCATGATATTTCTTACTGGGCTATTTGAGCTCACCCTTTCTTTTGTTCCATTGTTTTTCAACAGGAGATGAAAACATAACAGGGTCTAGCCGGGGAATGGAGTGAGGGTCCGAGGAATAGTTATCATAGTCTTCACGTTTTGTAAAATAGTGTGGCAATAATAGTGAAGACTTAGTTGTGTATTATTATACACTGTATTGTTGTACGTTGTGCTTTGTTGTAATAATTTTGTTGTAGTCTTTTGACGACTCAAGTTTGGGCTGTGTGGGCCCAGATTTGGGGGCGTCACAACCGTGATATAGATGATGAATCAGAAGAAACAGTATGATCAATAGATATCAAAAGTTTATGATTTTTCTTTGTGCAGATTCAAATAATGTCCAAATTGCCAACATGATGTGGACTAAAATTCAAAAATGATATTTAAGATCCACAGTTCAGAATAACAGTTAAGGTTCAATAGAAAGATTTAGAAAAATAGGAAGATTCAGTTGAAATGATATTAGATGAAGCGCAAACTATTAAAGAATATATATTCATTTCAGGAAACTTTACCAACAAGAGACAAGTAAGAAATGAATACGAAGAGTAATTCACCAGACATGCGGTAATCCGCGCAGTAAGGTTATTCTCAAAGATTAATAAGGAATGAATACGAAATGTTATTCACCAACAGGCGGTAATCCGCGCCGTAAGGTTATTCCCACAATTTAATAAAAATTGAATACGAAGAGTTATTCACCAAACATGCGGTAATCCGCGCAGTAAGGTTATTCTCAGAGATTAATAAGGAATGAATAAGAAAGGTTATTCACCAACAGGCGGTAATCCGCGCCGTAAGGTTATTTCCACAAATTAATACATGAAAATAAAAAGGCACATCATATGAGTAATGAATAAACAATATTATTTTCGAGAATCAAATAATGATAATCCCTTACCATAGTAAGTTTGAATAATGGAAGATGAAAAAGATGGTATCCCTTACCATAATAAATTTAAGAGTGTGAAAAGAATAATATTCCTTACCTTAACACGTGACTGGATATTGATTTAAATGAGGTTGATCAACCTATATTTTCATAATAAAATTAGTAATTATCACATATAAATTTCAAAGTGTATGATAACTCGTATAATATGAGCTATCAAAATTATATATATTTAACATAATTTTTGTAGTATAATATAACTACTTTAAAATAGTTTTTAAAATAATATTCCAAAATAAATCTTTCAAATAAAGCTTTTAAAAATGTATCTTCTCAAAGAAGAGTCTTCTAAAGGAAGATTTGTGAATATCGTGAAAAATAGGAAGTTATGAAATTACTACTCTTTAATAAAAGACTTACTTGAAAAATTTATGCACTCCTTTTGGCTTTCAAACACTCAAAATGGTCTTACTATTCTCAGAGAAAACTCATAAAATTCTTATAGAAAATTTTTATGTTTTAGGTGTGATTTTTCTATTCAGCTGAGCAAGCTATTTATAGGAGAATGGAAAGCACTGTGTGGTAAGTGAGAGCATGCCATTGTTGAATTCGTTTAGCATGCACGTTTCTGAAATTTTAATTTCATATAAAACAAAACCTTATTATAATATTCATAATAAAACAAATAACTTTATATATTATATTAATAATAAAAATTTATATATTATATTATATTATATTTATATAAAATATTATAATAAAATATTATTATTATTTTTTTCTCTCTTTTCCTTTCTCCTTTCTCTTTCTCTCTTTTCTCTCTCTCTCTCTCTCTCTCTTTCCTCTCATTCTCTCTTTCTTTCCCCAACAACTTTCTCTCTCTTCCTCTTTTCCTTTCTCTCCCTATTTTCTTCATTTTCTACGCCATTTTCCTCCATTGGCCCCCACCAATATATATTATTATTATAATAATCAAAATACGTACTATCAATACAATAATTAAGGTAATATTACAACAGTGATAATAATAATTCAACGATAATGTAAGAAACATGTTACAGATTATTATTAATTTAATAATATAAATTATTGTGTATTTGCTACTGTGACAATTATTAGGTTCAATAATTTTAAACTACAGTGCACCAACAATTATTGAGTCAATGATATAAAATACAGTGTAACGACAATTATTGAATCAATAATGCAAAATACTGTGTAACAACAATTATTGAATTGTTAACATAAAATATTATGCAGTGACAATTATTGATGAAATGATGCGTAATAGTTACGGTGTCAATTATCAAACCAATAATATGAGACACTATGCAATACCGCGTGCTACTGTAGAGTACCGCGTGCTACAGTAAAATACCATAAATTACCGTATGCTACTATTCTTTTATTACCGGTATTTTAACAGTTAACACCGTTGACTATTTTTATTTAAAAATGTTACTTCTGTCGTTTTCTATATCCGACAATTATTCTGTTGTGGGGTCCACCAATAATTAGTTATTTCGGCGCCGTCGTACGGCCCGAATATTCCCCGACAAAACGAATATTGTCCGACAAAATAAAATTTGCACATAACATCCTTAACTTTCAATTTTGTCAATTTAACCACTTACTGTTTCATGAAAAAAATATATGAAGAAAAATTAAATTTTATATTTCATAAAATTCGGGGTCTTACAGTTATAGTGTAATGTAATATGAATAAAATTATAATACTCCATCCGATTCAAAATATCACATTAATATTGATTTTTTAAATATTTTAAAATTCAAAAAAGGTTTAATTACTTTTTGTTTATAAAATTGTAATTAGCATTAAAAAATAAAAATATTACTATGAGATTTATTATATTTCAAATGAACTAAATTAGGTTAATTTTGTATTCAAAAAGTATTTTAAATTGACTTTAAAAAGTATCAATTATTTTAGAATGAAGGGAGGATTTTTTTTCTTTCTTTTTTTCTTTTTTCCCCCACTCATCTTTCAAATTCCAAACATAGGGACTATGATAATAAAATATCTTCAAATAAAAATATTGTAGAAGACAATTTACCTTTGTATATCTAGAGATGATTGGGGATACCTAAATGTTGTTTGGCAGATGTAAAATAACAATAATAAGTGTCGTAAACGCGGAAATAAATTCAAAAAATATGAATTTTGCTATACGTAATGATTCATACAATGATTATTTATAAAATAGTGAGTTTTATATTTTAATTATTTTATAGAATTCATCATTTTACAAAAGATTATTGTATAGACCATTACGTATACTAAAATTGAAAAAATGTACTCTCTCCTTCCGAAATAATAACATCAATATTGACTTTTTAAAAAATAATTTCAAATTTAAAATTGAGATAAATTTATTTAGTTGATGTCAATACAATTATAAAAATCATAAACTACTCAAAAAGTACTACTAGTTATAAAAAAAAATTATTTTAAAAATCTAAATGAATCATGTTAATTTTAAATTTAAAAATATTTCAAATTAATTTTAAAAAAATTAATAATAATCTTATAATTTGAAACAGATGAAGTAAATTTTGAAATCAATAAATTTGATGAGCATTTTAATGGTTAATTTTATTATTAATTTGCAGACAAAAATAGAGGTGTGGAACATTATATATAATTGTGTGAACAATTATACAAAATGATGTTATTTTCTGTAATTAAATACACTAATTCTGATGGTATGTACATCATAATGTTATATAAATTTTCATAATATAGAACGTAGGGTGCTCTTCACCTCTTGTGGTCTCTAATTTTTAATGATAAATAAAGTATTAATAATTCTAAATTTTTTCATGATCGATCTCAATACTATAAATTATTTATTAATGTATTTTAATAGGAATAATAATATTAGATGTATTTAATGGGACGAAGTGACGAACAATAAAACTATATCTTAATTTTGGGAACAAGGAGAGTGATTTGAATTTGTTTTAAAAAACAGGAATGTGATAGGATTTATAAATAACCTGTTGAGTGGTCGAAGATCACCTAACCCAACTCAGACTGTTCACTCCCAAATCCCAATCTCCCGTTTGTGCATAAAAGATCAGCCACTGAGATACACGCAAAAAACTAAACATCTCTCTCTTCATACATTTCTTTAAAAGGATAATTCTCTTGTCGTCTCTCTATTGCTACCCTAATCCGACCTTCCTCTGCTTACTCCAATGGAAGGGACCCTTTTCCCGAACAGGCCTGCATTCCCAACCCAACCAACAAAACCCGCACAATCAAGAAAACGTTTCAAATTCAGTCCCACTACCATCCCGCTTCCTCCTCAACCTCCATCTCCTCCCTCGTTCCCTTTGGACCCTCTCCTTCAGCATCTACTTTATCTATCATCTCCACCTCCCACCACCACCTACAAGCCCAAACTCATTAAATCAGTTCAAATTAACAATACCCATATCACCAATCGTGACAATTCTTTGAAATATCAAGAAGCGCACTGCTCCCATTTCAAAAAACGACATTCGATTTCAGTCCCAATTATTGAAAACAACAAAACAGAGGCTCTCCAGTTAGCTGATGATGATGGATTACTTGATTTTCTTCCAAAGAAGTGTAAGTTCATTTTCTATTCAATAGTAGAACAGCCAATATCTAGTTTGAATCCTTTCTTTGATAATGTTAAGTTTGAGTTACTTGAAGTCGATATGGTAAGTCTGTTGAAAGGTTTAGACCTTTCAGGCAATTGGGAGAAAGCCATTTGTTTGTTTGAATGGGTTTTGTTGAATTTTGATAGTCAGAATGGTAAGTTAGACAACCAAGTTATTGAATTAATGGTTAGGATTCTCGGGAGAGAGTCCCAGCACTCTATCACATCGAAATTGTTCGAAACAATTCACATCGAGGATTATTCCCTTGATGTACGAGCATGTACAACCATCCTTCATGCATATTCTCGTACTGGCAAGTACCAAAAGGCTATAGCCCTGTTTGAAGATATGAAGGAGAAAGGGCTCTCTCCAACTTTGGTAACTTACAATGTAATGCTGGATGTTTATGGGAAGATGGGTCGATCTTGGAATAAAATTTTAAGCCTTTTGGATGAGATGCGGATTGAAGGATTTGAATTTGATGAGTTTACTTGCAGCACTGTGATATCAGCTTGTGGGAGAGAGGGAATGTTGGAGGAAGCAAAAAGTTTCTTTGCTGGCCTGAAAACACAGGGCTATGTACCAGGAACAGTTACTTATAATTCCTTACTCCAGGTGTTTGGGAAAGCAGGAATTTACTCAGAGGCTATAAGTGTACTGAAAGAAATGGAAGAAAACAACTGCCCACCCGACTCGGTGACTTACAATGAGCTTGTGGCCGCATATGTGAGAGCAGGATTCTGTGAAGAAGGAGCTGCTGTCATAGGAAAGATGCCCCAGAAGGGAATAATGCCAAATGCCGTTACATATACAACGGTGATAGATGCTTATGGTAAAGCTGGAAAGGAGGACAAGGCATTAAGTTTGTTCAAGCAGATGAAGGAATCAGGTTGCGTTCCTAACGTGTGTACATATAATGCCATCCTTGGAATGCTAGGGAAGAAGTTGCGGTCGGAAGATATGATGGAAATTCTTTGTGATATGAAATCAAATGGATGTTCTCCTAATCGTGTCACTTGGAACACAATGCTTGCCATGTGTGGTAATAAAGGTATGCAAATATATGTGAACCAGGTATTACATGAGATGAAGAGTTGTGGTTTTGAGCCTGACAGAGATACATTTAATACTTTGATAAGTGCATATGGCAGGTGTGGATCGGGAATTGATGCAGCTAAAATGTATGAGGAGATGATCAAAGCAGGGTTTTCTCCATGTGTGACAACTTACAATTCGCTTCTGAATTCCTTGGCTCACCGAGGGGACTGGAGAGCAGCAGAAGCGCTCATTGTAGACATGAAAAGCAAGGGATTCAAGCCTAGTGAAACTTCATACTCACTGATGCTTCACTCATATGCTAAAGGAGGAAATGTGAGGGGCATAGAAGGGATTGCAAGACAAATTTATGATGGACGTATATTTCCTAGTTGGATGCTTTTAAGAACCCTTGTTCTTGCAAATTTCAAGTGTAGATCAATAATGGGCATGGAGAGAGCACTTAAGGAATTGCAAAAGAATGGTTACAAACCAGATTTAGTTTTATTCAATTCCATGCTTTCAATATTTGCAAGAAACAAGATGTATGAGCGGGCCCACGATATGCTCCACTTGATTCGTGACAATGGGTTGCAACCAGATCTTATCACCTACAATAGCTTAATGGATATGTATGCTAGAATGGGTGAATGTTGGAAAGCTGAAGAGATTCTCAAGGGAGTATTGAAAGGCGGGGGGAATCCAGATCTTGTGTCTTACAACACTGTCATCAAAGGCTTCTGCAGGCGAGGTCTCATGCAGGAGGCTATAAGAACTCTTTCAGAGATGACTATTAGAGGCATTCGTCCATGTATTATTACCTACAATACATTTGTGGCTGGCTTTGCGGCACTAGGATTGTTCCATGAAGTAAATGATGTAATCAGCTATATGATTCAGGATAGCTGCAAACCCAATGAGTTAACCTACAAAACCATTATTGATGGTTATTGTAAAGTGAAACAATACAAAGAAGCCCTGGACTTTGTGTCAAAAATTAAGGAAATAGACAATTCCTTTGATGAGAGATCTCTGCAAAGACTTACATTTCGCATTAGGGAGACTGGACCATGACTCCAGGAACTGCCTTATGGGTCATATTTTGGTTCGCTGGCATTACAAAGGATGTAATTCCAAGCAAGTTACTCATTCAAGTTTGTAGTTATCCCAATTGCATGCAGTTGGTATGAATTTTTTTTAAAGGGCCCCAGTTGCATGATGCAACAACATTGCTATGGCTTTAGAAATAAGATTACTGAAATGATTGTCCTGTCACATGGAGTTCAGCCTCAGATAAACTTCAAAATGAAGGAGAATGCCGGAGAGAATAAATTATGTCTTGCTCTGGCATTAACTGTAGGAAGTTTATAATTAGGGTTCTAAGGTTCTTAATATTGGTAACAAGATTTGCTTGGGGCGATATCCTTCATGTCAGGAGATCTTGTGGGGGCATTTACGTGTGTGGGTTACAAGGTCTGACTGTGAAGAGTGCTTCATCCTGCCACTAAGCAGCGTTTCGCATACCTGGATTTGGTTGGTATGAAGGGAACTTTAGGTAATTCTCTTTTATTCTTTTTGATTCTCATTTTCAAGTCCTTTAGAACAAAGAGTTGGATACGAGGTTGGTTAGGTTTGAGACTTTATTGATTGTGACAATACCAATTTTCGGTTTCTAAATCATGTGTAGAAATTTGATGGACACCCTCCTTGGTTTTCCATAATTTATGTAGCTTCACATTTGTTCTTTCAAAATACTTTATCCACAATTACATGGACTAAAGTGGGGGTATTCAACACCTTGAAGTCGTGGTGGTTTTGTTCTTCTCTTGTTATCGTGCACAAATTTGTATACCTAAGGTCTACTAAATTATGGAAACCTTGAAGCATTTTCCCTGTAGAGCTTCCTGGATACATTCTCTTTTCTCAAAGAAGATGCTTTGCCTCTATTTGCTCTTCCTGTCACTACATAAAACATGAATCTACCCTTTATTTCTTTGTGCATTGGAGTTAGCAGTGACTCGGCATAATTTCCTACAATTTGACTAAAATTGTTAGATCAGCCTGCCTTGATATCTCACAGTGGCTGAAATTTGTTAGAATTTCTCTCTGAATTCTTATATTGCTGCTCTATCGCATTTTGTTTCACTCCTGAGTTTTAGTTTTTTTTTTTTAATTAATTTTTGTTAGGTATCAAGGATTGCTATTGCAGAAATTTTCAATATAACCACCCAGTTTCCTTTTGATCTATTTTAGATTTCTCTTCTTTATTTCACTTATTGCCACCATTTTTTTAAATAAATAAATAAAAGTGAGTTTAATTTATGGGTTGAGCTCTATGACCTTATTTACAGTTGTAATTTTACTATTTGATTATCCTTAATACCTGGTATGGTTATTACATACCTTTACAATTTAGCCTCCTTTAAAGATCTATAGAGGTGACTTTATTTTCTTTAGTTATTGGAGGGAAACTTACTCTTAAATTCTGATGTTCCTTTATATTAATTTCAATAATTTTCTGTTTCAGCACTTCACAAATGAGGATATGATCAGATACATCACTCTGGGGATTTAGCAATGATTCCAAATGAGAAGGGATTCATAAGGTCCCTGCTCCATATATAGTATAATGTGTATTTACTTTCTAAATGTCTGCTCCTCTCTTTAGTTAATTTTAGGTTTTTTATATTACTGCCTTTGCATTATATTATAGCATCAGAAGATTATCAAATTGATTAATCATTGAGAAGGGCCACTTTAGCCAGTATTTCACTATTTGCAGAAGAGCAGCATGACTTCTCAATGTATTCTTGCTGCATTTCATATTTTGCTAAATGCAAACAATAAACATGGATTACATATAGACAACATGATTTTACATTGATATATTTGCTATTGTGATTTCATGTCTTCCTCTCCCACCCCCTCTCTTCCCCAAAATGACTTTTCTTTTTTGTATTGATTATTGAACCTAGCTACATATTGTTATAGCTATATATGAGAGCTTGCTATGCCGAATTAATAAAATTATACCTTTTAATAGGTATCTATATGTATGTGTAGATATGTATAGCAAGTAATATGACTATTCTCTGCTTGGCATGAATTCGTGGAAGGACTATGATTCCTAGTAATTTGATTCACATCTGAATAGATCTTTTTATTGCATTAATCACTTTCTTAATAATTGGCCTTGCAGTCTGCGGTATGATGTTTGAAGATTCAAATGCTTGTTCTTTGATCATGTTTACCAACTTCTTTCAGTTAGTTATGCTGATTACGTGTAAGCAGCAAAATATATAGGGAATTGATATTTCCACAAGGAAAATTGATATTTCCACAAGATCTCACTCACATGAGGTGGACTCCACTCACATGGAGTGAGCTCCACTTACTATTCATGTGAGGAGAGCCTTGTGGAAATATCAATTCCTGATATATATAGGTTTCAGATATCAAAGGCAATTCTTCAATTAGAATTTGTAGATGTTAAAGTTAAGCAGTATCTGAGACCTATTGCATTGTCTTTGAGGATATCAAATCTTCATATATTATGAGTCTATGACCCAAGGGATTCTTGACATCAAACTCCTCCACATTGTGATTGTTATTAATATATTTTTCTTTACTTTTGTATTTTCTTTATTGCTCAAGGACCGAACCCAGTTGAGGGGTGACATTTTGAATCTGTTTGTGAGAAGATGATTCTGAAACATTATGTTTTTTCCTTTGGTGTAGGAGTTACCAAAAGTTAAGAATTGACAAGTTATTTATGCCAGAGTAGGGGTAAGTCACTCCTAGCATAGATTGTTTTGGTGTTTCTCATGAGCTTATAACCTGAAAGTTGCATTAGGTGCAACTTCAAACAAGGATTGCGTTTAGGTGGGAAGGAAAGTTTAACGAGTGCAAGTTTTTTGAGGGGCCTAACCAGTCGGAATCTGGAAATAATCAGTCCCCTTGCTTAATGGCTAATGCTGAGGAAGAAATATAGCCTTCATTTATATACTCAACCTTCAAACTATAAGATAAATATTGATTTTTTAAAAGTTAATTTGAAATATTTTTGAAATTTAAACTGATATGATTCATTTAAATTTGAAAATATTAAATCTTATAACTAGTAGTACTTTTTGGATAATTTATAATATTTATAACTGTATTGACATAAACTAAATAATATGAATTTGACTTTAAAAAAGTTAATGATGATGTTATAATTTAAAAAGGAGGCAGTAGTTTTTATAATTTTATAGCATACAAATTTCCAACAATTTATCAGAATGCACTTCGGTGGTTATATTCTCTATTAACTGCCAGAATAATTATTTTACTCCTACGAGCTGTAAGGGGTATTTTGGAAAATAAATTTTTGGGATAAGTAGAAATAGGAGGCCAACCTTTCATTTTAGAGACACAATTTTCTCCACTCCAAAATTATTTTATACGCTTTGTCACGTACTTAGTTCGTACAATTTTAAAAAGAAACTCTTGTAAATTCGTTTTTTTCGGATTATATTTTATATCAAAATTAATATAAATAAATTATGTCATATTTTTGAATTTGCAAGTGCACACACATAAATATCAAATAAATTTGTTTAAAGGGTTAAAATGAAAAAAAATAAATATTTTCAGATATTGTAAACAGATAACTATTAAATATTTTTGCTCATTCAGTGTTTAACTTTCAATTAAATTTTTTATTCTATTCAATCAATCATGCATTCTTAATTATTCATTTTACTTCATTCAATTTTATGAAATATACCCCCCAGTTCTCTTGTATCGTAACCATGTCGGAATAAAACTCTTGATTTTTAATATGATTCATAATGTTTTTATAATTAGACATATTAAAGTTTGTTATTTTACAAATAAGAAAATGGTTCAACCCGTTCTCCGCCGGACTTGGTCCGATCCTACTTTTGTATTTACAAAGGATTGAATCTAAGTTGTTCAACACTCTCCAAGTCCTAGTTAAAATATTAATGGGAAAAAATTATTTTGTGACAAAAATATTTTTAGTTTTGCATGAATAACATATCAATCAATTATTTATTTGTGTGTATTAATTTACAAATTATATTTTTATATTTATTTATAATAAAAATCGATATATCTTTGTCATGATATTTGTAGATTGACTCAAATATTAAATAATGGTGAGAAATTCACTAAATTAAGCACCAAAGTACCACAAATTTATGTTTACAATTAGTCTATACTTAGCATATCGAACCTAAACCAAACCAACCCAGCCAAAATAAACTGGACCCAATCCAAACCCAAGCCCTGTCCGAGATATTTTCCTTCCACATAACTCTCTCTTTATTGCAGAGAGGAGCGAGCGATAGTGCACATCTCTGTACTAGAATTAGTAGTATCTTTCCTTTCGCTCTCCTCAATTCATTCAAGAAAAACAATCTGTCTGTAAAATTTGCCAAACTTCGCCAACCACTTCGTTTCCCCAATACCCTACTACCCCAATCCCCAATAGCTTCTACCTGTAAATTCTCTTTCCGCTTATAGCTATCCCAAAGATCAAAAAATTTAGGGTTTGTTTATACTTTAAGCAAAATTCATCCTCAATTCTCACTTCCAATTTGAGGTGTAGGAGGATGGGTTGAAAAGAAATCCGATATATAGCCTCTCTCTGATGGAGTGGGATAGTAATTATGATGTGAGTGGAGACGAGGAAGGCTTCCTCTTGAACGATGGCAGGCCTTTTCCTTTTCCCGTCGACACTGTGCTCCAATCGGTGCCTTGCGGCTTCGTTCTCGCCGACTCGTTGGAACTCGACAATCCCATTATTTACGTCAATTCCGCCTTCGAGACGGACACTGGATATCTAGCTGAAGTCGACCTCGGTCGTAATTGGTCAGTTTCTTTTATAATTTACTCAACCTTTTACCTTTCTTTTTGTTGGGTTTTGATCAATTTTTGCTCACGTGCTTCTTCGAACTGATTTTTTGGCTGGTATTAGTTTTTTGTTAGCTCATTTAAGAGTAGAATCTGTTAGATGTGGAATTGATTGCGCTGCCTTTGTAATCCAGAATTTCGTTTGACAATATGTATCCGACATCCTTGTCTAATACTGAACACCTCCAGTCCTTTAGGTGTGTATAGAATAGAAAGTAATTTTTTCTTTATCGAGTATAAAACTTACTCTTGCATATATTTTGAACATTATTAGCACACCAGGAATTAATAGATACATAAAAAATAATTACTGACAACACAAGATGGACACCTTTTGAAGCCTATCCTAAAGTTGGGGTTCAACGCCTTTCCACATCCTGACAAGAAAAATACTTCAGAATAAAAAATTAATAAAATGAATCACAAAACTAAATAATTCTCAAATATTGTTTATAATAACATTTTTCGAAATTTCATTCCTAGAAATTGTTGCATGATAGCCTCATTTTTAATTTATTTTAATTTAATTAATTTTAAAGTCAATCAAGTAATTTTTAAAATTTATCATCCATGTAGATTGTAAGGATAATCAATAATTATATATAACAAGATATTAAGAGATTTTATGTAATAATTTTATGAATCTAACAATTATTTTTCTAAGTAACAATAAAAATAAATAAAACTACACTACTATTTTTTTTAAATAGAGATACGAAGTATCAAAAAAGCGCAATTTTTTTTATTTTATCTTTTCACACATTTGATCCGTTTCACTAATCCTGAAAAGTAAAAAAAATAATCGTAGAGTTAAAAACTAATTTGAATAAATAAAAATTAAGGAATAAAAAAAATAATTCTAATTCCCGTTAACGGTGCCAAAAAATTTGATATGATAAAAATGAGTAGCTGTAAAGTGACTTTGCAAATACAAGATCAATTTTTAAATATATCCTTAATTTATATTTCAAACATATTAGAAATAGATATAGGGTAGATGATTAACTAACTAAAATATGTAAACTATTAAATAATAACGAAAACTATTAATGAGAAAAACTACCTAGGAATCCGAATACACTAAATACTAACATAATAAATATTTCTTATTTTTTGAATTAATTCCTAATTTTATTCTCCCTCGCCTTTAAAAAAAAATAATGATTTCCATAATTAATATGAGCAATCATAGATTATGAAAAATTCACAGATCAACTATAATTTATCAAAATCTCTTAATTAATATAAGAATCACATATAAATTTTACACGAATGTAAATATGAAAGAAAAAACAATTAGGCTCTAATATCAAAATGAAAAGAAATTAATTAGTATGAAATACTTATTATCATCATCCAAGGTATACAAATTTAGTTAGTCATACAAATTAAAATAAAAACAAATAAAATTACTACTACTATTAACTACATAAAATAAAACAAGCCTATTTTTATGAGTATTAAATAAAGCGAAAAAAAACTATTAAACAATCGGCTATTGTTATGTAGTTTTGTACTAATATAGTAATATGTAAAGATTAAATTATTAAATAAATATGCAACTACTAACTTTGAACATGCAATAAAGTGATGGTGGAAAAGTATCAGAGATGAAATAAGGATTTAACATTAAAATATGAAAACAATTCTCCAAATCATGTACTCCCACAACTTGCTATTGTAGAATGAAAATTTCAATTTAAAAACTCAGTGGGGTCAATTGAACCCACTGCCCCCGAATAGATCTGCCCCTGTACGCATGTCTTTGTAACATAGCTTCAAAGTGGAGTCGAAGTATTATTCTACGCATAAGTTGCAGATTTAGAAGGTACATGGTAAATATGCAGTCATAAGAAAAATTATGTTTTGATCTGTTCTATGTGACATTATAAACCCATTCTGAAATACAGTCTTATTATTTGATTTCAAAGGGAAGAAACTTTTCAACCTGGATGAACTCTACATCCTTCAGTTCAGCTATTTACCTAGACATGCTCAAACTATTTTTGGTACACCTATTTGAAATTGCCTTTTTTTTTCTTTCCAGATTTCTTGAAAACATAAAATCATGATATATCTTGATTCAGTTTTCAGTTGCTATATAATTACCTTTAAACAAACTCTTAACTTCTCCAAGAAATTTTGAGACAAGCCAGTTACAACTTGGGTTTCAATGTTTTAAAGTAAGGTATTTGCAAATTAGGATCAACTGGTATCTGAAAGCAGTAACTTCCTGTTCTTTTTATCTGCTGTATCTCGCTATTATTACAATTATTTTTTAACAGGTGATATATGCAGTATTATACCATAACGTGATCGGAAGGTGTGTTTTTCAAGGTGCTTTTAGGACTTGCTTCTTCCTTGTCTTTCCCATTTGGTTTTGAATTCTATACCTACTCTTTTTCTTGCTAAAATTTTCATTACTGCATTAGAAAAGTAAGCTTGAGTGTTATATTCCTGGATTGAAGGTTGGTTTCGAATCTGACTTACTGCCTGGATTAATTACTTTCAAGGATTAATTAACAAGCTAAGATTTCAGATAATAGGTTATGGGTTTAAGTTTAATTTTTTAACTGTAACTTTTGGTTTCTCTCATGTGAGTGAGTATGACCTGGAGGTATTGTACTTGAGAGCCAATTTCCTCTTCAATTAATGTGGGGTATAGGATGTGGCTCTCACTCATTTTGGGCACTTTAGGGCTTTAGAGGTGTAGTTGTTTTGGAAGTTGTTAGGCCAAGGGTTGAGTCTAATGGAAGTCCCTTTACTTAGTTGTAGTTTCATATTTTCATTATGGTTTAGGAAACTTAGCCTTCTTGGGCATAATAATAATGTCTAGGAAACTTTTTTGAAGTTTCTGGTATGCACGTAGTGAAATTATAGGCAATTCTGCAGACTATAAACTAATTTAGTAGATGGGGTCTTGAAATTGACAGTAGAATGTGCTATATCATATGATTGTTTCTTGAAAAAGTATGAAGTCATTATCGATGTAGTTTCTTGAGGTTGACCTGCAGTCATGCATGTTCTCATTTTTCTTGTTTCATTTTTTTCCCAATGGGATATTTCCGATTTTAAAGTGAAATTCATATAATAAATAAAACTTCAGGTGGTGAAATTTTGTAATCCCTATATAAGTTTACTTTTTATCTTCTTTTGTTTTTCGAATGTCCCAAAATCTTGTCATTTCAATTTTTAATTTATTCAAAACTTACGCTATACCCTTATACAATGTTTTTGAGTTTTAGACTCAAAAGAAAGGAATGACACTTAAATTAGGACATGAAAAATTAAAAATATTCTGTGTTGTTCTTAAGCTTATTAAGGAAAAGAAAAGAAAATTTACTTTTAAATTTAGATTACTAGTTTACCCTAAATCTTTTTGTGTTTCTAAATAGAGGGTGACATAGGGATTATGAAAGACTCACTTGTGTCATTTTCTTTCCTCTCAAATCTGTCTATTTTTTACGATACTTTGGCTAGAAAGGTGATCCACTTTTTTGTCCTTCTCTCCCTTAAAACACTTTAGTTTTCCATCCATTTTTATTCTGTCTGTTTTAAAACTCACAAATGTGGTGTTATTTTGAATTAGAAGAGCCTTAGTGTGTGCCGTGTGGTGTCTAATAAGTGGTTATTTTTTATTTTTTTAAAAAACTTAGAGGGGGGGTCCAATAAAGGGTTATTATTAAAAGATCTTTAGAGTGGGATTGATATTAAGGTTATTGAATTCTGTTTGACTTTCTGCACCATTCTCAGTGTTATCTTAGAAAGCTGGAAATTCAAATGTGGTGACAAGTTAAGGTCTGATGGAGGGGGTATTTTTAAATTTTTTGTTAGCTTTGAATTCTATTGATAAGACGTCATATGTGAATTCTTACCTGACATGACTTGTAATCTTTAGCTGCTTTAGGATCCCTCCTTTTGATTATACGAGTTGCTTGGTCTATGGACTGTCATGCCTTTCACCATCTGTACATCATTACTGATGTAGACCATACCAAAGTGTTATACATGAGCTCAATTTTTCCCCTGGTCTTACTGATAAACCCCTTCCGCTGTGCTAGTATTCGTGTTTATTGTAATACATACTTCACTTGTTGATTAATATTGTTTATTGAAAATTTGAAATAATTACTTTTTTCTGGGTTATTATTTTGTGGGATTCCATGGCAGTTGTTTCTTGCAATGCAGAGGCACACCTGCAAAAAGAAGGCATCCACTAATGAACTCCTCAGTTGTTTCAGAAATTCGAAGGTGCCTCGAGAAGGAGTTGAATTTCAGGGTGAATTGTTGAATTTTAGAAAGGACGGATCTCCACTAATGAATAGGTTGCGCATGACCCCTATATATGGAGTCAACATGCAACCAATGAATGATACCTTCGTATTGGACTTCAACTCCAGCAACCCGGAATGGCAACATGTAAAAGTGGGTGTTTGGTGCTTTATAAGTGCCGACCCCCATTAAACAACAAGTCTTACCTATTCAACTGTTTTAGTTTCACGCTGCCTGCCATGCGAGGAGGTGAGTTTTAAGAAAGAAAAATTAAACAGCGAGGATTGTCCGGATAAATAATGTACGACAGAATGAATCCATGTCAGAAGAATTTCTATAAAAATTTAACTAAAACTAATGTAGTATAAATTAATTGGGAAACCAATTAAGTTTCCCTTTTAATATGACCACATCATGATTGCAAGTTCCAGTCCTTTGTTAGCTGAAAAAGCCCTGTCAACCCCCCCCCCCCCCCCCCCCCCCCCTACCTACTTACTTGCTATCAATGCCAGCAGCTGTGTTTTCTTTTGCGTTCCTCAATTTATGTATGAACTTATCATTCTCTATACATATAAAAATTAAACTTTAATCATAAGACTAACAACACATGACTTGAGTTAAAAGATGGGAGGAGTATATAACTGAACTTGCAATTATCGGACAGGGCTGAAGAAATGTCATCATTAACTCTTTCCTTTTTAATGGTAGGATCATATGCTTTGAATTTTCTAAAAATCGATTAAACATCACGTTCCAGAAGGTCATAGCTAATAATTGTATAAATTTGCTCCAATTTAAACGCCCTCCAAATCTACAGTCAATAAAAGCATGCTATTTGGGGAATTTAATGACTCCGCAAATGTTCAAGTTGTATGGGTGAATGGAAAAGCAAGCCTGCCAGCCTGCTCGGTTGCAAACATTGCCTCCATGCCATGGCAGCATTACAAAGTTTTTTACGCTCACGTCCTCAGCTTCCGCCTTCTAGGGCTGGAGGACCAAATAAATAGATAGTTAAGATCTTTGTTGCCTATTTTTTGAAGAATTTGCTACTCCCAACAATAAAAAGAAAAGTGCCATTCTTCCCTATTTTCTGCCCTCAGTTAAAAAAATTTGTACCACATTTATATATATTCAAGTGTGTAAATGCAAGTACGTAACAGCAGGATGTGCAAATATCTAGTATAATTTTAATGTAACATTTTGCATGACAAAGCAGCCAATTTTTCTCAACAAGACTGGCAATTTTCCAACATGCCGATTTGGTGTAGCGAAAGTAAGCTATAAAGTAATGTGTAAATGAGTTGGTAAACATGTAGTCTACCCATCAAACACAAGTTGCAGAACATTTACAGTCACAAAATTTCTCATATATATGTAGAGAGAGATTGATTAGAAATTGGAGGAGTGGGGTTGCTACTGCAGTTCCATCTAGACATAAATAACTACAAATTTTATTAAAAACTTTTTATAATTATGAGGTTTAATTTAATATATACTTGTGGAGAAGAGGGATTCGAGTTCTATGATCTCCTGGTTAAGATTGAGTTCCTGTGGAGAGAGAGGTTGAGAAGGCGCTATCACATTCACACACATTCAAGGTCCTCAAAACCCCAAAATTCATCCTCCCCCTCCTCTTCATCCGGCATTTTCCACCTCTCTGTATCAATTTCTCCTTCCATTAGAATTACCTCTAATACCTGTCAATTTAATTGCAGCACAACTATTAATGTATTGGAAATAGTCAGAAAATTCAAACTAAGATTACTCCGCGACAACTAAGAATTCAGTTTTTCACATTGGCAACAAATTGAATTAAAAAAAACGCATTGGACATTTAAACAAACAATCCCGTGAGAGATAATCCAAATGCCTTGGCCAAAACCAAAAGAATCAAATCTTAGTTTTTTTGTCCAGACTGGTGGAAAAGATATTCAAAGTCATTAGAGACAAACAACCACTGCATATATTAAGATATCTGATTCCCACAGTAATATGAATTGAGGGATGCAGCTCATCTGGCCTGCTTGGTTGTGTTCATGAACAAAACTTTGTTACTATCAGAGTATCATTGGAATCATGAAAAGGGCATATATACAAATAAATATGATATGGCAGTCCTTATCAGGGAACTTAATTAATCAAGTTATGATTTTGAGAATTGACTTTAAAAAAACTAAAAATGTATCTTTAAATTTGGAACGGAGGGAGGGAGGGAGTTATTTCACGAGAAACATGGGAGTTTAAACATCTAGCTATCAAGAAGAAAAAGGAAGAAATTTGCTACCTCACTCATGGTGGGACGCCACGTGGAAGAAGCGCGAATGCAAAGAGATGCTGCAAAGGCTAGTCTGTTCAGCTGTGTGATATCATATGCCCCTTCAAGTCTTGAATCAACCAGCTTTTCATTATCCCCTTGGTTTAATATGGGTTTAGCCTATTGGAAAATATAAGTAACAATAAGAAATTGTGCATCTGCAACTGTAAACACTTGGTAGCCCCTTCATATCAGAAAACTACTACGGACACCCAGAAGAAAATGACAATTTCTTTTCTGTTGTGGGGTTTGAATTTTCATAAAAAAAATTTATTCTTTTGTTTTTTCTATTTATTTTAATTTTGTGATTGGACTGGACTGGCTGGGGGATCCCCACCGCAATGGTGAAACTGTTAATAAGAGCCTACATTTTATATTCTGTCCAAGTGTAAACCGAACATAAAGGATTGTTTTAATTTTATAGTGTCATTACCCAGCTATGCAAGCTTAGGTGAGAGCCATCCACCGGTTTCTTGCCAGATATAATCTCGAGTAAAAGGACTCCGAAAGCAAAAACATCAGTCTTCTCATCCACAACCCCGTGCATGAAATACTCAGGTGCTAAATGCCTACAAGTATGGAACAACTGGAATTTTAAATATGTTCCCACAGTGACAATTCACTTATGATTGAATTATAATATAGCAGGAAAAGTTCAATCATACCCAAATGTCCCTTCAATGGGAGCTATGGAATGATGAGTCCATTGTGATGGAAGCCATTTTGCTAACCCAAAATCAGATATCTGTAACGTTTCAAATAATCTTAACATTATCATTCTAAAATATCAATGTGATCATAGAAAAACCATAAGAAAACTGGAATCTTAATACCAAACAAAGTGGAGTGTGGCTTGAAAGTTTAATTTTTGTCTTGCCGTGTTCTAGTTTTCAAGATGATGGAAATGGAAAAGGTACCACCTGTGGTTCAAAATCTGCGGTGACCAAAATGTTGGAAGTTTTAATATCTCGGTGAATAATTCTTCTGGGACATACTTTGTGCAAGTAATGTAGTCCTAGAGCAGTTCCAACCCCAATCTTGTACCTTGATCTCCAATCCATTGTTGGTAAATTCTCATCTTCAAGGATACAAAATATTAAGTTCAATTCATACGACTAGTTTTACTTAAAGACAGAGTCCTATAAGAATGAATATGTACCATGAAGAAGAGAATCAACAGAGCCTCTGGAGGAGAACTGGAAAATGAGATAAAGGCCATTATCAATGCAACAGCCTAAAAGTGATGATACATTTGGATGGTTAACATGGCCAACTATTCCTATCTCTGTCAAGAACTCCTTCTCTTTCCTCTCATCATTTGATGCTTTTGTTAGCCTTTTTACAGCAATTTCCTGTCCATATTCCAATACTCCTCTGTAAACCTCTGCATACCCTCCTTTTCCTACCAAATTATCTGCAACCCATTTCACAAAATCATATCTTTTTTTGTCCAATATATACAAGTAAAAATAGCCTAAATCCAAACAGTAGTTTATGGAGAGAGAAAAGAGAAACCTGAGTTAAAACCATTGGTTGCCTCAAAGATTTCTTCAAAAGAGAAGCTTTTCCAAGTGGGTCTTTGAGTTTGAGAAGGCTCTGTTTCAGGAACATTCTTTCCATTGGTGTGCTCTTGGTCAGTACTGGAACAACATTCTTTTGGGAGTTGTTCTTCATCAAAGCTTCGATGCTTCATGGAGAAGAGTCTCTTGAAGCTTCCGGTGCGAATGTATCTCATTGTTCTTGGACTACTTGATTACAACTGAATATCTGGTTTGTGCACACGACTTGAAATTAATCACACACAATTTAACAAAACTGAGTCTGGGAACAAGACAGAACAGAGTAAATATGAGAGAAAACTCTCTCTCTCTATATCTATCTATCTATCTATCTTGTAAGGATAAAGGGGACATCATTAATAAATCATAGGAGTTCAAAAGGACTTTTTTACAGGTTTTAAATAGGTACCATAACTTATAGCCGAATGATATATTTGTCTGAAAAATATATGAGGAAGGTGGATTGCGACCAACATTTAAGTACGTTTATATAATAAGATAAAATAAATTAAGATAGAGTTATTTTTAATTTCTATCTATCTCACATATGCACAAACGTACGTAATTATAATGAATTTCGTGATATATAATATTACAGTTTAACTTTGTTTTTGTCAATTTATAAAATTATAAATTATTACATAACTTTTAAATTTTAGTAAAAATAATTATAATTGCTACTAACTTAAACTTAAGCTGATTCATTTCAATTAAATTTTATAATTTTGTAAATTGACTTTAAAAATTAAAAACGTGTCTAAGGTCGTAACACTGTTCGATGAATGAAGAGGTCGTTGGAAAAATATTAAATGCTCTCTGTCCGATATTTCAAGGCGTTTGGAGTTCATAAATGAAAGAAGGAAGAGTGGTTAGATACTTGGATGGAGCTACCAAATAGCAGTGGTAGCATTTAGGTTACCATGCTCATGTTTGAAGACAAGACACCAGCTATATATCAGAGGATTCAACCATTTTGTTTGTCAAGGTTCTAGCATTGGGTTGACGGTTGACCCACCTATTACTTTATCTCTCTCTCTCTCTTTTTCTCTTTTTAAAAGTACATTTTTATGGTAGATTCAATACAATTTCATAAAGAGAAATATGAAACATATGCCATGAAGTTTTAGCTGGTTGGCTCAGTTGGGACTACTTCAGGATTAGAAAGAAAACAAGAGGATAGGTGGGTTTTGGTTGGACTTCACCCTCTGATTACGTCTGGCGTTCATGGGGTACCTTCCATTTGAAAAGAAAAGAAAAGAAAACAAAAAGAATATTATTTTTTTGCGCAATAATTTAGCCCTGTTGAAATTTCTGTTCTAACGCATGCATATATATAGTTTTTATTGCCAAACACGTTGCTTTCATTCAATCTCCAGAAAAAAAGCTTAGAACTACCAAAAGTTTATTGATCAAGTCCCTAAACATTCATACATGTGATGTGAGCAACCTGGGGTCAAATGGCTTGCTCTAGGAGTGATTTATGACGTTGAGAAAATCATATAGGACACAATGTGTTTCAGTCACTATGAACTTCCTTTTCAAAAGTAACAAAGTTGGTTCTTTTTTATTTTTATTTTTAAATTATTTTTTTTACTATTTTGAGACATAATTTAAACAAACGCAACCTTGATCACTACTGAAGTTTGAAGCTTCGTTACACTTGAATCTAAATTCCCTAAATTTATTATATATTCCGTAGTATCCACTTATGAAAACGATTTGCCCAAATATTGTTTTAATTTCTTCAGCAGGAGGAGCAATTGAAGATGGTTGATACTTAGAGTAAGAGAAGGATAAAGGACCTTCAAAAAGCAGATTTTGTTCATTTCTCAACACAATGAAGAGAAGTATAATTCCCCAAAAAAAAAGAATCGGCCTACCCTAGTAAAAACAAACCTACCAGGCCACCAGCCTTAAAAGCAGCAGCAAGCATCCCAACTCCCACCCCCACCTCCACCCCCGGTAAGTTATATTATTAGTACTAAAATGGCTTGTTACTCGTGAAACGGTTACCTCTGAATCTGTAACACTGACTACAACATCATTTTTCTTTTCCTTTTTTTAGCATAAAGTCCATATAATTAGGTATTTTAAGGTCATAAAAGAAAGAAGAAGATACATCCAAATTAGGTCCCTCCCCTGCTGACTGTATATGTCACGCTCTGGAAGTGAGAGGGTCAAAATTAATTAATCTGCAATAATAGACCCTTCCTTGATCTTTGACCCAATGCCCCAACAAGGTGTTAGCTATTTTTCATGTGCACTGAGAACCCTCAAACTCCAAAATGTCTTTATGAAGTTTTAAACTCAAACTAGATAATAAAAATAGCATATGCAATTTTTATTATACGTAACAACAAATTATGAATTTAAATATGATCAGGATGTGACAATTTTATGAAATCCAAAACCATGACGTATACCACAACACTTGCCGTTCTCATTAAAGATGATTATTTAGTTGCTAAAATGACTAGTTCAATCGTCTTCCGCCAACCCGGAAGAGAAGAAGGGATATGTTTCAAGAGAAAAAGGAGGAGCTGCTACATGAGACACAAGCACATTTATTGAATTTGTATGTAGTGTGATTAATTGCAAGCACAAATTCTTTCCTGATCCAAGTGTAAGGTAGACCTTCAAGTGTGCAATACAAGTTCAAAAGAAATGACTTCTCCATCGGAACATCTACATTTCGAATATAGAGAACTTTGGGAGAAGTAGAAAGCCTCAAGCCCAATACGCTGTCTGTCTAATGGATTTTATTGTGTTTGTTACAAGGAAACATTTAGTAACATAGTCAATAAAAGCTACTAGTCTAGACTTGCATTGGTATACCTTATTTCAATGTTGGATTTTCAGCGTGCGTTTCTTGGTTTCAATATTTTTTATTTAGATTTTCGTCGTTATAATATATTATTCGTCGTTATACTCATTCTTTTTCATTAGAAAGTAAAATTTATGAATTTTATAAATTTTAAGAATATATCCGTATGATTTTAAGATGTTACGTGCATTTGGAAATCTACTTGGTGTTTTTCTCCTGTAGCAAAAAGGAATTTTTTTCCCTAGATTATGTGTGTGTGTGTGTGTGTGTGTATATATATATATATATATATATATATATATATATATATTTTACAACTGCGTTTGATAATTAAAATTTTGAACATTTTAAATCGTTGGGTCAATAGTAGTAAGCAAACTTATGCCAGCGTTGGCCGAGCTCTGAGAATCATACTTTGATTACATTTAGGACCAGTAAGTAATTAGGATAAAACTTTGATCAAGAAAACAGCTTCTCAAAAAATCAAAACCATATGACATCCACCAGGAAAGAAGCCCAAATCAATGTGCGGAATTACTAGTTGTAAATTGTTTTTGTCATTTCAAACAAAAGATTCCTCTCTCCAAGAAACTCACTTTAGTTATTCACCTACCAGTCCTTATTTTAGCCATAGAAAGAAAGACGTGCAACAAAAGCGAAAAGATTACAAGCAACAAAGCAGAAACGAGTCCCTAATTAAAGAGAGGAATTAAAAGGTTTAGGAGGAGGAGGTGCTGGTGGTGGGCTTCTGAATGACAAAGGACATGCACTGAGCTTGCTTGATGTTATCGAAAGCCAAGCAGCGAATATAAGCATTTGGATACGTCTTCTTGCACTCCTGGATTTCATGGAGGACTTGGGAAGCATCTGTGCAACCAAACATCGGTAGCTTCCACATTGTCCAGTACCTCCCGTCATAGTAATTTGGCATTCTGCTATTCTCCCTGAAAACATACCCCAACTGAATACACGCATGCGTGTGCACACACACACACACACACCCAAAAAAACAAGGAAAGGAAATAACAAGTTAGTACACACTAGATCAAAAAGATAAGATACAGACCCCCAGACTATAAATTCAAACCATTTACTGAATCAATGTTTTTTTTCATGAATTTTGTTGTCTTGAAAGAGAAAAGGAAAGGATATAAATAATAAAAACAGATTTCTCTCATATTTTCTCAACTCTGCTGCGATGGAAAGAAATTTTGAGATCATCATTAGTTGCCATCAATCACGAAAAAGGATAGGGAATTATAACATGTACTCTATATTAAAATGTATCCCTTGTTTTCTTTCAAATTTTCTTTCCAGGTTAACCAAACAAGTGAAAATAAATTGTTTTGCATTATAATTTACTTCACTTATTAAATAAGCACAGCTGAAAGCATCTCTATCTAATATGGAAAGAAAGGTTAAACATGTTGCTAATCCATATACAGTCAGTCGAGACAAGTAACTAACAACTTTTTTTTAGTGCTTAAAATGTTCTGGAAGTGTACTTTTCTGTGCTAGTGTTCTCCTTGATTGTGAAACATAGTGATTTCTTAAACACAATTCTGTTTCACTCCACAGAAAGAAAGAACAAATTGTAACTCTTTAACCATGCAATTGATGTAACCGGTTAGATGTGGAGTGCTTTTATCATCTCCCAAAAAAGAAGTAAAAAAATATTGCCAAAGGAGTGCTCATCATACATGTTAAAATGAATTTATTCCTTGATCTTACCGCATCAAATTCAAGGCATGGGACCCATCCCTTTTTCATCATGTAATCGATCTCCTTTGCAATCGAATCGTCGGAGAGAGGTGGAAGGTAGGAGAGAGTCTCAAATTTCTTGTTGTCAATTGGATTCCAAGTCTGTTTATACACATACAGATACAAGTAAAACAAATTATTTAATTGAGCAAGTTAAAAATCATCACTCCTTGCCATCAAATTACCTTCATGCAGTGAGTTTTAGATCCATTTGAGACAGTTTTCCGATTCCATGCAACCGAATCCTTCACCTGAAACAGCTTCGACAAATTGGGTTTCAAGCCAGCATAGCTTGATCCAGCAACCGGAGCTGAAAAGCTTGCAGCAGACATTATTATTAAGATGGTTTTAAGAGCAAGATTGGGAATCAGAAATAGGGATCGGCACAAGAAGTGATTGTACTAGTGATCAATTATTTGGTTTTGAATACACTTGGGATGGTTAGGGAAAAGGACAAGAGTGACGGCGAGGTGTGATTGATTTGTTAGGGGTGAAGGTTGCTTTTTGAGGAGGCGGGGGATCCGAGGCACTAGAGAGTTTTGTTAGGCCTTTCAGCATTGGTTTCCTCACCATCTCCCACAATTTGACTTCTTTTGAGGCCGCGGTGCGCTTGGCAGTTGGCACACAGAATGGAATTGGACTCATTACTGAGTGGTGTCACTACGTAGCTCCTTTTGTTACAACACTAAAACAACTTGAAATTAATATTAGTACCACTCCTTCAATCCTTCTGGCCTTTCCCTAGGTTTGGAAAGAGGTGTGATTAGTTAGAGGTGAAGGTTGCTTTTTGAGGAGGCGGGGGATCCGAGGCACTAGAGAGTTTTGTTAGGCCTTTCAGCATTGGTTTCCTCACCATCTCCCACAATTTGACTTCTTTTGATGGCCGCGGTGCGCTTGGCAGTTGGCACACAGAATGGAATTGGACTCATTACTGAGTGGTGTCACTACGTAGCTCCTTTTGTTACAACACTAAAACAATTTGAAATTAATATTAGTACCACTCCTTCAATCCTTCTGGCCTTTCCCTAGGTTTGGAAAGAAACAATAGTATGCTATAATTTAACCCCAGGTTCAATAAAATTTCTACTTCCCAAGTAGCAACAGTTTGTTACTGATGTTGATGTGAAGTCAATTCCATCAAATAACAGTTTAATATAAGGGGAAAAGAGTAACTTTCCATGAAATTCTTGAGAAACCAACTTGAAATTATGAGATTTTCTCTTATGAAGGCTTGAATCAATCCGAATATAAGATCCAGAGTATTGTTTGACTTAGCCTGGAACTGGAAGGTGATACAGAACCCAATTCTTAACCACTGATTTAAGATGTCATATTAGTCCTGCATGACTGATGTATGACTTGATGATACAAATTCTCTATTCATTTGCATCAAAAGTTTGTAGATATCTTTTGTTTGAGAATGAGACTTATCGTCGACTATAAATCTGTGAACAATCCCATCTATCTCAATGAAACTCCATCCGGGTATTGTAACAACTTTTCTCTCTTTCATCATTTTCCGTAATCTCATCACACCCTCCCAGCTGCCCACACTGGCATACATGTTTGCCAGCAGAACATACCTCCCGCTATGCCGAGGCTCTAACTCAATCAGAAGCTTCCCTGCTCTCATCCCCAGCTCAAAGTCACCATGTATTAGACAACCATTTAGGAAAGATCCCCATATGGCTCCATCTGGTTCCATCGGCATACTTTTTATCAATATCTCTGCTCCTTTCGTTTGACCAGCCCGGGCTAAGAGATCTACCATGCATCCATAATGCTCAATTACAGGATAAATACCATAAACTTTGCTCATACGTCCAAAGAATCGCCATGCTTCATTCACTAAAGTTTCGTGATTACAAGCAGCAAGAATCCCAACAAAAGTTATGGCATTTGGATTAGGTCCCCTCCTCTCCATCTCCTTAAAAAGGTCAAGCGCCATATCATTATTTCCATTTACAGCTAATCCCAAAATCATAGCAGTCCAAGTGGTTACATCTTTACGAGGCATCCTCTTGAATATATCCAGCGCAGTTTCTATATTCCCGCACTTAGCATAGAAATCTATCAGTGCCGTGCTGAGCTTGAGTTCATACTCAAAACAGTTCTCTTCTAAATAGGAGTGAATACTCCTCCCTTCCTCAAATGCACCCACTGCTGCACAAGCATTAAGCACACTCACCAAAAGAGACCTATTAGGTTTCACATTACCACAACTCTTCATCGTCCGGAACAACATAATTGCCTCATTAAAATTTTCATTCCATATATACCCAGATATCATCGCACTATAAGAAACATCATTCCTTTCAGGCATTGAATCAAACACTTCGCGAGCTTCATCAATATATCCATTACTGCAATGCCCACTTATCAAACTAGTATAACAAAACACATTCCTATATAAACTTCCATCAAATATTTGACAAGCTAATCGAGTTTCTCCAAACTTGGAATACATACATATAAATGAGCTAATCACAAAAACATCATAACAATGCCCAAGTTTCACTATCTGACCATGTACTTGACTTAAAGAGTATACAGAACCACAAGCTTTAGCTAAAATTGGGAAAGTACGAGGATTTGGGTCAACGCCATGGTTTCGCATTTTGGCATAAACTGAGAGACCCAATTCAGGTTTCGAGCTTTTAGAATAACCCATTATCAAGGAATTGAAATCAAAAATTGAGGGTAAAATAATGTGATTAAAAAGTTTTTGGGCATAGCTGATTTGCCCAGCCTCGGAAAGCGCGCAAAAAGCTAAGATTTTGCTGGTAATGTAGGTGAAACGAGCTAGGCCAAGGGTGGTGACTTGTGAGTGAATTTGCTCAAGTTGGTCCATGGTTGAGCATGTTTGAAGGAGACGAAGATATGGGAGGTTTGAGAATGGTTTCGAGATGTTCTTACGCATAATACAGTGAGTAAATAAGTTCAAAGGCTCGGGCGTTGCAAGAGCTACAAGAAGTTGACTGGATGTTTGCGTTTAATATATATTTGGGGTAGTGATAATGTGAAATAAATAACAAAAAGCCCAAGTTTATTTTTAAATAGGAAAGCCTTGGTGATCGGTCCAAATTTTATTTATTTATTTATTTATTTGATTTTTAAAATACTTATAATATTTATTATGAGAATTCTAAATTTTATAAAAAAATTATTAAAATAAATATTATAAATATTTTAAGAGTTGAAAAAAAAAAATAGACCGAGGGACCAATCCCCTAAAAAAGTCTATGGTTGAAAATAAGTTAAATAAAGACGTAACATAAATTTACTACTAAAGTCACCAATTCCTTCAATTTGTAAGATTATGCACAAGGCTCGTGGCTAATTGATTGATGCAGTGAGCATCGGGACATACATATTGTATTTTTCTCGAGTGGATGGATATATATATCTTTTTCTTCGTAACAAAATTACATTTAAAGTTATACACCAGTAACACCACCATGCTCATATTAGACCGAGTCGGATGGATTCTCGCTTTGATTTGCTGGACCCATGAATTATGGTTTCTCGTTTAAAATTATTTAACATCACATTTATTCAAGCATACATATATAAAAAGGACACACAATCATATAAACTACCCAAAAGAACAAATAAAAAAATTTAAATATATATATATATATATATATATATATATATATATATATATATATTGCTTTTATAGATCTGGCACGACTTTTTTAGATCTAGTTATTCTTACAACATGCTGGAAATACCAAAAAATTATGGCTAGAAACCTAATCAAGAGTCCAGGACTCCCCATTCAAGAATCATTCTATATGATACCAGGAATCTTCGAAAACTGTCAGTGCCAAAGCTTTAGGCAGAAACCTGTTGGCACTACAGAAGACCGCTTGCTGGAAATAACTTCAGAGAAAGTGTCAACAAGCTGCTCTGCGAGAGATGATGGATCCTCGATAAGAGTATCAACAAACACCTTTACAACCCTCACTTCCTCTGGGGTTGCTCTCAAGCTATACCAAGTCAGGAATTTCTGCCTGAAGCTCGTCTCAATGTGCCCATCACACTCCAACCATCTGATCACCTTCACACAAAACCCAAAATCTTTATCACCATTCTCATTACATTTCTCGCCTCGTCTTTCCGCATTTCTCTTCTTCACTGAGCTACCATCTTGGGGCTCCTCTTCCTTCCCAGACCCATTATTGAGATTCTTATTGAGTTTAGGTTTAGTGCTCCTTACTACCCCATCCTTAAATTTCTCTAACTTGCACGGAGTATTGGGTTGGCCAGCTTCTGAAATATGAAAAGGTAGGCACTCCATGCCGCTCTGTTCAAGTGTATTTGACCCATTTTCAGGGCTTCTCTCCTCTATTGTTTTCCCTTCTGCTGAGTGCTTGTCCTCGAGATTCTTAGAATTTGGCGTGAAAATATTTTTAGCCATTGCATGGTCTTCATCCAACATTGACACTAAATCTCTATTTGATCCTCCTTGACCTGGGCCAGTGCAGTCAAACCCGTCAGTATATAAATCCATTGAATTAATATTATCAGATGTCTTGCAATAAGGAACATAATTGTTCTTCTGGTTCTCGTTCTCATTTCTGTAGGAACTAACATTATTGTTTTCATCTTCCACAGAAGTATTAGAAAGGCTGCTGCAGTTGGTGGCTGGACTATGTCTTCTTTCAACTTTCGAGCCCTTTGGTTTTGGGACTCCTTCACTGCATGTTTGCATCTGAACTTCCAACGTCCGTAAGTTCTTGTTGTCATCAAAGTAAGCCACCTTGAAAAAATAATTTGTAGCTGGACTTAAACCAGAGATTGAAAACCTTGCACTCGGTTCAAACAATGTACAGGTTGGTTCTGCTTGGTAGTCCATGTCATCTGCTTTGCGATGCCACAAGGTACAATCTGACACCTTCCTCGGAGACAAAACGTCAGAGCTAACAATCACGGTAACAGACGAGGTGCAGACATCTTCAAATCTGATACATGGAGCTATGTGGCTTGAATCTGCAAACATTCACATACCGTGAACAGCTGAAACGATACTGTGTTGTTTTTGCATTGACATCATGATTCAAAAATACATATACAGATCAGAAAGATAGTGAGAAACACATATACTCTAATCCCAAAATCAACAATCTTCAACGATTTTTAAGGCGTAAAATGTATTTTATGGTTGACGGGCACATGTATATAACAAGGACACTGGACAACCAACAAGCCCACTTTATAGGAACCCCACTGAGGCAAAGACTCTAGACTTACAGCCACTAAAAGTCATCCGGTCCTCTTGCTATACAAAGTTACGGCAGAAAAATCAGTAATCGTTACAAATACAGAAAAAATATTTTTATTTTACTAGTGTTTTGGTGAATTCGGTATCAAATACTATCAAAGAAAAATGACCTTGAACCACGGGAATGGATGAAATATTGGAGCCTGTGCCAGAAAGCATCAAGTCCAGGGACTCGACAGCAGCGGAGCAAATTCTCTGAACCTCTGGGCCTGAAGAGAGTCTGTTGACAATACCCCTGGCCATTTTCACAGGTAATCCAGATAATGGACCCACATCTGTTTCAAGCTTCTTCATTGCTTCGTCCACGATTACATAAAGTTTTTGGTAATGTTTGGTACCTGTAAGAAGCTTTTGGCTCAAGGAAACACGATAGCACAATATGTCGACCCGCCTCGTATCCCTTGCTGTTATCATTTGTTTTCTCCAACATCTGCATGTTTTTTAGAAAATAGTCTCAATGAGCTCATTACAACTTGTTTGTGGTTCTATGGAGATTAAGTAGTAGTAATACAATCATATTAGACAGGCTTAAATATCAAGGTATAAATAAAGAAACATCATTCATCTTCCTAGTTCAGAGAATGTACTGAAGCTACCATTACATACTCGGATCACATCAGCAAGAAATAAACTCTAATCAAAGCCACAAATTAAAAATTAATTAAATTGTGAAAATTCAATCCAAAAAAATAAAATAAAATTGATCCAATGTAGCCATTTATACCAATTGTCAAATGTTAATATCAGTTAATCAATAAGGATTTGAGGATTTATTCATTACGCCACAAAGCAAACTTTAGAAAATAAAATAAATCAAAGATTTGCATAGTATATTAATATTCTTCTGTTCATATTATACAAATATATCATAGATTTAATTATTAACCTTCAAAGCAAATGACCTTTTATATAAAATTTGAACACAGAAAGGGAAACAGAATTGGAAATTTACCCGAGCAGATCATTCACTTTCCCACAAGATAAACAATAGAAGCACCCATCAAGTCCCCTGTCATGCTTATCCTTTGCAATGCCAGATTTTTCCTGCTTCAGAGCACATTCAAGATGGCATGACATGCCACATGATTCACCTTGAAAGGGAGGCTCTGAGCTGCAGGTTAGCCACAAGCTAGGATCCTTGTTGTCATCATACTGATGACAGATACAGCACGAACACCTCTTGCAAAAAACATCTTCTTGACTTAGTTTAGCTCTGCAAGCTGAATTTTTGCAGTATACAATATTACCTGGATTATTATTGTTAACGGAGTTGATTGATGAACTGTGTGATGCAACTGGTAGTCTATTTGGGTGATCATTTTTTCTCTGCCTTTTGGCAGTCCTTTGACCAGTTGCTGACAAAGGCTGTGGTTCAAGGTCAGTTACAGAGCCATTCTTTTCAGATACAACTTTAAGAAGGTTCTCTATAATGTTAAGCTTTGTCAAGCCAGTATATTTCCTTTCTTTTCCAGTCTCTGCACAAAGGATCTTCAAAATTTCCTGGCGGCTCCATGAGTGAAGCAACTCTGGTGCTCCGTTTGCGCACTTTGATAGTTCATATACAAGTTCCCTCTTTTCCTCTATACTTAGCTTACTGCATTTTAATGGATCGAGCACAAATCCTGGAACCAAAAAGGGAAATCTTATAAATTTGTACAATGCTTCTAATAAACAATTCTAGCATGTCGAAAAAGAACTCCTCTAACCAATTACCGTAACTTGAGAAATAGTAATAAGAAAAAAAGGGAAAGAAAATAATGAGACTAAATGGAAGTTGGAATTTTCTAAAATGTAAATAGTTTAGTTTGACACTCAGAACTTTTCAATCCTCTATTTTTGCAATCATGGAACTGCACACTTTTCAGCTTGTTGAAACGTTGACTCCATAATATCAAAAGATAACAGACCAGAAGGAAGAAAAGATAAGTTAAATCTACAGTGCAACCATCCTGACTCTTAGTAGAGCCTATTCCCAACTCTTGGGGTCTACGTTGAACTTCATACACGATTATGTTATGTTTGGACAACTCTCCCTATTAAATTACCCGCTAACAAATATTTGACGGACTTTCATTTTGAACTGCATACTTTTCTGTCCATTAACACTGTTGCAAGATTTATCTCACAATTTGGTTTAACTATAATTGCAGAAACCAAAAAGAAAGTTATACCAGCAGCAGGTAGCACTTGAAAAATAAATGGTTGACTAGAACTGACAAGGACATCCAACCAATAACATAGAGTCAGAATATTGTAGGGAAGTTTTACAAAAGTAGGTCAGACGTTTATTTATCAAAAATAAATAAATAAGCAAGAAGGAGATCATGTGTAAACTTATTATCTTCTAGTGGCTCCCGCCTTGCTAAGGGTTGATAAACTAATTATTGCACGATGTGATTTTTCTATGAAAAGTAAATACATCACTCTTGACAAATATTAAAAAAAAATGATCATGAAATACTACAAGATTACTTTTTTCACAATAAGCAACATTAAAACATTATAGACGGTGAACTGGGGATAAAATATAAGGAGAGAAAAGACATTGCTGGAATTTGGTTTTCAGGTTAAAGGCAACAAGTCAACACAAAAGCTCATGACAAACTCTATATACAGAGAGCTACATGAGGTAAGTTATTCAGCCACCACATCCCAAACATAACTCAGAAATGCATAAACCACCAAACAAAAGGTAACCCATAAGACCTGAAAAAGACCCAAATCTTAATAATCAAAAGTTTTGTATCATAAACATTAATGCACTAAACTCAACTAAACAGATCCAACTAAAATTGCGACCCATCATAAAAAATTCCGTAGAAGAATTAATTAAGCCCATTTGGTTATCAATAGAAGCTAATCTTAACCTTAAGTTCAACATCATTAGTAACATAACCCAGAAATAAACAGAAACAAAACAAGACCGAATCATAAAATAAGTGAGAGAGAATATGGTGTGTACGTACCCTCGAATGAGGAAGAATCCATAGCTTTTGTGTAAATAACTAACCTCTCTGCTCTCTCACTACATTACAGTTATAACAATAATCCCATCTTTCCTCGACCTGAAATAAATAAATCTTGAAAAACACACACAAAGAAATAGGTTCATATATGCACATAAATATGAGAGAGAGAGAGAGAGAGAGAGAGAGAGGGAATAGAAATATAAAGGAGATTAAAGGAGGGGCTTATAATTGTGCAACTATCAAGGAATCCATGAATCGTTGGGTCCTTAACGTGGGCTTTTAGGACCCGAAGCGGCGAAAAGAGAGATTCGAGACCCTTTCTTTTGAGAGAGAAACTCTATACAAAGAGAGAAGTTAGAGAAAGAAATGGAAAGGAAGATATTAATATATTCTGAGAGAGAAGGAGAAACAGATGTGAGGAAAAGTGCGAAGTAAATTAAGGGGGTAAGGCAAGCAGCCAGAGGGGGCAAAAGCCGCTGCATGTCATCTTTCATTCAGTGATGCTCAGCCAATTTTACATTAATTATTGAAATGGGTTGTCCTGTATTATAATTCTCCGGAGTAATGGAGTATTATTTTTGCTAGTAAAGTGATTATATTTTGCTAATAAAATTAAAACAGAAAAAAGTAATTAAAAAAAATAGTGTAACTACAAAAATGAAACTTTATTATTTTAACATTTTAATCTTTTATTTATCTATGTGTGCCAGGTCAACTAGTATAGATAAAAAAAAAAAAACAATTATTATGTAAACCGGCATTTTTCTCTTTCATTTTCATCCACTCCCTCACGTCAACTCCACTCAGTCGCAATATCAACAGCTTAGCTTATCCACCCTGCACTCATATACATTTTAAAAATAAAGAGTAAAATGTATAAAGTCATTTATAATTTACACTAATTTTTTAGACAACTGATCATCGATCGGAAACGAAAATTATCGTTTCATCGTTACTTGTGATTTCACTTTCATCTCCAATAATGTCGCATGTTAATGATTTGTCCTAACGCCATTACCTTTTACTGAGTAAATTATTTTCTGCGAACCAATGAGCCATCGTCATCTTCAAACCCAGAAATCAGCAAAGAAACTCTAATGCTACGGAAATGAGATGAAGAAAAAATATAATGAAAAATAATGTATTTAATTATTATTTTAAAGAATAAATATAATGTTTTTATTTCACATCAGTTAATATAAAATATGTAAATGTATATATAAAAACTCAAAGTTACTATTATTAATACGTGAATAAGTATAAATATACTATAATTGAGCACTATACTTACAAATCTGTAATAATCTAAAATAACTCAAAAATATATTATTAAGACTTTAATAATTTATGTATCATATTATATAATCATTTTATTTTTTTTCTCTATTTTATTCCTCACCCACCCACTAACTCAAAATATATCAGCCACCAAAGAACCACATCAAACATTTACATCGGATAATTGAGACCCTTGAATTCTGTGCCATCACCGGCCATCCAAACACTGTACAGTATAAAGTATCGAGAGAATTCACCATCAAGTCAAGTTAATAACAGTAGATCCACAACCAAAAAAAGAGAGAAGATAAAGAAGTCGGCGCCGGAAAAGTCTCGACCCCATATAAAAACCCAGTTCAAATTGAAAGAAATTTACGAGGCGTGACATTTTTACAAGTGAATTTTTACGAGTGAGTTCATATCAAATTAGTTCGTAAAAATATTAATTTTTTTTAAAATGGGGCAACATGATTTTGGGAGAATATTTTTCTCTCTCTCGTTCCTTTCCCTTTTTGATCGTGGTCGCAACCGAACGGCGGATTGGCAACTATTATTGGGGGTTTGGATAATTACTTCAAACCGATGGCTGTTTCGGCAGTTGCCATGTCCATAAAATGAGAGAACGCTTCTCTCTTCTTTACTCTCTGAAATTGTGTGTTTTATGAAGTATTAAATATACATATGTTGTTATGAGTTATGTAAATCACTAGAAAAATCTGTGCCCAAAGAAAAAATAGGACAGTGGGCTCACAATTAATGTTCTTTAAACAAAATTACCTTGAGATTGTGTCAAAGAAGTTAATTAATTATGTTAAGTGTTAACTATTTTATTGAGGTTCATTTCTGAACGGTATGCTTTGTTAAATTTAAAATAAACTTAAGGGTATTATTATAATTAAAACATTTATTATTTATTTTATTGAGTGAAGTTTACTTACTGTCAAAATAAATTAAAATGAGATAATTTAAAAATAAATATAAAACACAAGTGATGAAATGATAAATTTCAGACCATAAACGATGACTCAAAAATTACTGTATATTACAGGTAATTTCTTACATCAGATTCTAGAATATAAATAAATATAATCAATAGTACCTTACATTTATTTTTTGTCAAGTTTATTTGGACAAGGAATCCCACATGTCAGTAGTAGTAGGAGGAGTTCATTTGTTAGAATCACAGAATTGATGTGTGTATTTATTCATTAAAAATAACGTCACAGCTGCGTCCGACAAAATGACACTACTTTTCATACCAGACATTTTTCTGTATTTTGCGCTGGTGAAGTACCTCATAATTTTCTAGCATGAATTTAATTTATTTTTTAGAATAAATAAATAAATAAATTATGAAGTGATATAATTGAGATACTATGTAATAGTTTTGTGTTTTAGAATTTTAAAACTCAATTGAATTAAATGCTTATTGTAATTTTTCTTTTAACCAAACTAATAAATAAGATTTTTTTGCTTCGTAAATTATTGTGATTCATATTATGATTAAAAATAAATAAGTCAAAGAGTTATATAATAAAGATAAAATTTTAACTAAATAAAAAGAAAGAGTTAAACTAAAATTAAAGTTCTAATTAAAAAAAGAAAAAATAGGAAAAATTATACTCTCTCCGTTCCAGAATAAAAGTCATTATTACTATTTTAGATAGTCCTAAGTTCAATGTCTATTTACTTTAAATAATTTATTTTTTGTAATAATTTACCTATAATATCTTTAGTATTAATTGTCATATTTATATTCTTTATGCATATTTATAGAATATTACTAATTAGGCCCCAAAAATTATGCAATTAAATGAGAATTTAAATATAAATAATTTTATTATTTTATTTTATTTTTAATATGCGTAAAAAATTAACCAAAATTTTTATCCGTGTAATAAGTTTAGGCGGTTAAGTTTTCACTATATTAAGTTAAAGGAGGTTTGCCGCACTATTTTACGAAGTGCCTGGAAGTGATCGGTACAAGTCGGTTAGGATAAAAAGATCAGGAAGCAAATAATACATTGATTTGCATTAAAATTGCATAAGATGCATGCAAGCTTTATTTTAATATATATGCACTGACGTACTGGTTGATATACATGTATATTTATCATATATGTACATGGATATCCAAGGCAGAACTAGAACGTTGGGATTTTAAACCCTATTCAATTGATATTAATTTTATATTATAGTAATAGAATTGAAACATGAATGCATAAAACGCTTTACCAGCATGTTTGGGGAGTAATTACGAGCATGTATTAATGTACGGTATTAATTAATGCACATCATAATATCATATTTTGAAAATGTAGAAAGTAACAACGGACTGGAGTTTAAAATATCAGTTTTGGTACCATATATGTCATACATTAAAGGATACAGAATAAAATTTAATAAATTATAATGTGCGTACAGTACAAATTTATAACTAGATTTGTAAATTAAATTTATTTGCATCTAATAATTAGATTTGACAGAAAACACGTAGCAAATTTCGTGCGACTCCAATAGCTATTTCATCACTATTTTCAAGCACAAATTTTGTACTCCTTTATTTATTCAAATCTTGTTAAATTCTTCTAATTTAAAATAAATTGTTAGATTTTATTGTAGTGTTCTTTGGATGTTTTTCGTCTGTACATTAATGATCTTGTATACTTGGATTCAAGACATTCTGCTATATTAATTCATGTTAATATTAATTCCTTCTTCTTTTGTCGACTTGAATAATCTGTACATCATTTTTATTTTTTTTTACACTAATGTGAGAAAATCTATCTTTAAAATTATGATCTTTTTAACTTTCATACGTGGAATTGTGTAGGACTTGTGAAATCCCATTTGATATCTTGTGTTTGTTTTCATTAACTTGCGACAATATATTTATCATGAGCTGTAACTAGTTATACTCACATATATGTTCTGAAGGTACAAAAACATGATACCTTCCTTTGATAGTATGTTGAGCTCACAAGCGTCTCTATTTGTTGCCTGAGATAATGAGCATGCCATTTTGATTATATACTTTGAGAGACAAATGGTTCGACCTTAGCCATTTATTTTGATCTGTATATAGATGAGTGATTCTTGTAGTGCCGAAAACAATATTCGATTTGATTTGTTTATATGCCTTGGTGTTGACAATTATTTATTCGCATTTGAGCTCGTTATGATAACCTAAACCTTTGACTTCTGTTCAGCCTTATTGATTAGTATATCGCATACTCATTTTATTTGTTTCTTTTATTTATGTTTGTATTTGTCTATTTCTCTTGTTTGTTTTTATTTTCTTTATTCGTATTAGATATTTAGTTTATATTTTTTACCCGATAAATAATCAGGGGTGAACTAATATTTTGTGGAGAGGGACATTCATTTATCTCAGTTAGATAATAATAAGTTAACGTATAAAATAATTAATTTTGACATAAATTTTAATTGAATACATTTTTTTGAGTATCTTGGGTTTATTTTGGCATTCCTTCATAAAATTAATTTATCTTTATATTAGGATTATAATGAATATTTACTTTTGAAAAAATAATTGTTTAAATTGAATAATTAGGACTTTAGAATACTCGTTTATTAGTATTTATAATGTTCTTTATATTGATTTAGGTTATATTTTGTCATGACCGTCCTTCTCCTTTGAGAAGAGGGTGTGGGGTGTTACAACTGGCTCCTCTGCTAATAACTAAGCTAACCAAAATTATTAATGTATGAATACTGAACAGTCATATTCATATCTTGGCATTTTTGGGTAAAATAGGGGGGCCTCCACTCGTTTTCTCTCGTGACGAGCATAGGTACGGAACCAACTTATCAATGTGCGATTTCTAGATTTAGCACTCATATGTTGAAGTTTTAAATTTGGATAATTTTATGTATATTATAATTAAATATTATTTTAAATATTATATATATTTTAATTATTAAAAAGTGAGATTTAATATGAATTTTATGTTAAATTTTATATTTTAATAGTTAAGATTAAAATATAATATTTAAAATTATATTTAAAATTATGTATATATATTTATTTTTTTAATTTTAATCAATAAATAAATAAGAATGACTCCAACTGATTTTCCCATCATAGGCGCACATATTCCCATTTTAGGTACCTTGAGATGGACTCAATTTAGAAGAATCAATTGTTCACTATGCTTCCGTGCATGTGACAAGAATCATTTACGAAGAAGACAAGACGGACAATAATTTATTAAAAAAAACAAAATAAGAAGAAGAATGACAATAGTTATACTTGCTCTGTTTTGTATAAAAAAATCTCGCTTCTTAATTTATCTTTTAAAAAAAATCTCGCTTGTTCGATATTAATTATAATTTGAAAATTTTTAAATAATTTATCAAATTTTAAAATTTATTTATATTTAAATCGTTTATATTTTAAGTAAAATTTGAATCGAATTTTTAATCAAGTGAGTATAAATTGAGTCTAAATCGTTGTTCCATTTTAGAAGAAGTTATTCGGTAGTCATAGAGTACCGCCACGTGATGTATCAGATTATTAACATTCTATTATTTTAGCATGTACAGTAAATTTGTAAATACTAAAATGATAATATAAAAGTGATCTTGGGGCATCACATGATCATGTCCTAAGATTATAGAATAAAAATTTTCATTTTAGCCTTTGGGGGGTGTATTCAATTAAGACTTTTAAATTTTTTTTTTAAGTGACAGATTTTTGTAAAGTTCGTTAACTTTTAATGACTTTAAAGACTTTTAAAATGACTTTTAAACACTCCACAAAATAAGTGACATATTTTTATAGACTTTTATATACTTTTAATATATCTTGTAGCTTACATCATTAAGCATTTTGTTTAAGAGGTCAGACAATATGCTTTGAAGAAAACTATAGAAATGATGAGCTGGATAGATTGGTTTGGTCTGGAAGCATTCACATCTTTACACCTTTTACATAATAGAGTATCACATAACCCAATGATCACAAATAGATAAAAAATTAAGGGGATAACTGATTTAGAGAAAATTATACACTACCCTATAATGGAAAAAGTTTATAAACCACATAGAACTTTAAAATTTTCTATTGTTTTTTTTACTGCTAGTACCTAAATATTGTAATTACAATTTTAATTCAACAACTTAAAATGACATTTGCAACCAAATGAAAGGTGGGGTTATTCATGAAAATTCTCCATAGAAACAGTTGCTAAAATGCGAACAATTCTATTAGACAATTTACTTAGTATATCATTATTTATCAAAAGTTTTATAGGAGACATTTTCAAATCACCAGTATAAATGACACCCAAAATATATTAAATCAACACTAACATGTAAGCTTACACAGCTGATAAGGATGAACTATACTATATTTTTATTCCCTAAATGCTAAGTTTTTGTAATTATTTTGTATTTAAATGTATTAATATTTATTTTAATTTTGTTTTGATATATTTTGTGAGTTTTCAATTAATTTATATTATTTTATGTTATTTTATACTTTTTTTATTTGTTAGTTTTTAAGTATTTTTATTATTTTAGAAAAATTATTTATTATTATGTGTTTTTATTAATTTTATTTGTATTTATTTTATATTATTTTCATCTTCTCCCTTTCTCAAATATTTGAAAGTTCTTGACAAATATTTGGAAGTCTTTGGGCATGAGGCCAGACTTTGGAAGACTTTGAATATGAATAAATTTTGTTTAAAATCTATCAAACTCCACCATTTGATAGAAATCTTTAAAATATATGACTTTTTGAATACCGAAATATTTTTATAGACTTTGTAAAAGTCTTAATTCAATATCACATAATTTTTAAATACATTAAAAAAATTATGATTAAATACAACTAAACTTTTAAAGTCTTTATAAATTCTTACGAATCCTATACACCCCCTTAATCACCATTATTCTTCCCCTGGCGACCAACGGTTCGTCCTCATCAAATCCACTCATCCCCACTAAACTCCCTCCATTAGGCCTTCATACCCTTTTCTTTTTTAGAACATTTTCAGAATCCCGAAAAGAATGAGAATTGGATCAAATTCCTTCAGATTAGGAACCGTGGCATAATTTTAAATTTTCTTTTGGGTGGAAGAAAAATAAATTCCTTTAGGTTTTCTTATTTGTGATTCTTGTGAGGAGCATGAGGTGAACATTTGGAATTTTAGATCCATTTTTTAATGGATGTTTGTTTGATTTTACATAGAAGCATGGGCTGGAAGTTCACTCTAAATCTTGTATTGGCTATTTTGTGAGATCTAGATGGTTGAAGTTTGAGCTTTGGATTGTGCTGTTGATAGTTTGCAGGCAGCGGGGATTACGATTTACAGAAGGTTTAGAAGATGGAACCATGGTTTGCAGGCGGCACCGAAACCTCTCGGATGTTTCCGTGGAAGATGATGGATGGATGCGTGGGTTTCCATTTTTGTTTTATTTATATATTTTTGCTTTTAATATATTTTATATTATAATTAATTTCTTTTTCTGTGTGGATTCTTTTTCTTCTTTATAATACTTCTACATTTTAAATTTTGATATTTTTAATTGAGTAAATATGATGTTAGGATAAAAACAAAAACAAAAAAATCATGCCATGTCATGTGTGATGTCATCAGTAGGTTGGAATATAAATTTTCGAAGACTTTAGGCTCCTTTAGGGTGCCTTTTATTTATTTATTAAATAATTATTACTAATATGGTTCCACTTATGCTCCCAATAATTGCATTGCTTTTGTATATATTATTGAAAAAGTAAAAAAAATAACTAGAAAATGCTTTAAAATTAAACAAACATAGAGTCAACCGCATAACAATTGAGATCAAAGACTGGCGAGGGTGGAAAAAGAAACTTGATGAAAGGGAACGACCCAAATATATAAATGCGAAACCGAACAAGTTGAGAATATATAAATAAAAAATGCTCTCTCCATATCAAAAAAGTGTTTCATTTATAGAAATTTTAAAATTCTAAAGATATATTTTTATTTTTAAATATAATGTGATATGCTATTTTATACTACAATTAATACAAAAGAGAACCTTTTTTATGATATAAAATATTTTTACAAATTAGATATTTTTGTTAAACGGACGGAGTTTACATATAGTCTAAACCTAATAATTACATGCTACACTTTATATAATATTTCAAATTATGAAGATCAATTTTAATTTTTGAAGTCAACTCTGTAATTTTTAATTAGAAATTGTTACAAATTAATTTATTTAATATTAGTTAATATAGTTATGAATATATTAAATTATTTAAAATATGTTATTATATACAAAATTTATTAGTTTCAAAACATAAACTAGTCATTTTATTTTTTAATTTAAAAGTATTTTAATTTAATTTTAAAATGTCAAACCTAATGGAACAATTTTTTTATAGCTCAATAATACTTATTTTTCAAGCTTAAATAAGCTTTCTAAAGGAAATATGATTAAGAGCCTCAAATATTAAATCGTTAAGATCCAAAACACGTTCTAATTGATTAGATCAACAATATCATTTTTAACAAGTGCAAAAAAATATGTCAATTTGTAAAATGAGGGACTCTCACTCATGGTTGTAATTATAAATGAATATTGGTGGATGTGAACTAGTCCATAAATCAAATTTGAGGATATGCATAGACTGATTACTGATATATATATATATGTAGATTTCTAACGTTCTCTATAACAAAAAAACATTTTTTATTCTCTTTAAAATTTATAAAATTTTCTCTTTCTTCTTGAATGTTATATATAAGTCTTGCTTGCCGGTTAATTAGTTGGTTCCTTCGCCGGCTTCCATGTGAAACTTACAATGTGCTTCAGGTAATTTTTATTTTATTCTTACCACCGGAAAAGCGAGGGATAAAATATGAGAATTGATATTGTTATACTTTTTTTGATATCTTTATACAGTGGACTTCGCATGTATGGCTTATAACGACAGTTAACCGTCGTTAAATATCTATAATAATATTTTTTTGGAGATCTACCGTATGAAAATATCAATTTTCTATATTTATGTTTTGACGGCAAAATCATGCTCATTTGCTCTTCGTATAGCAAAGCTGAAGCTTCCTCCCTGGGTTAAGCTTTTGTGCAATTGAAACAAAAAATAAATAAATCTAACATGTTAAACCAAAATACGAAAAATAATCAAATATATGAGGGCATCTTAGGCTGAAACTTACAGTTCTTGTAAATGCCTATAGATATATATACGCTAAAGTTAAAAAGTAAATATTTTGGAGATAAAGTAAAAAAGTTTAAAATAGAAAGTACATAATTTAGGAAGAGAAAATATAACATTTTAAGAGAGAGAGAGTGAAATCATTTAAAAATATAATAAATGAATTTTAAAATAAATTAAATTTTAAAAATAAGTATATCAATAATAACTCACATCCACACACTTATTATGCGGGTGAATGTAAAATAGGGACTAGTTATAATTTTTATTTGAGAATTAATATTTTTATAAGATAAATTTATATTTTCACAAGACTCTACTCACATGAATAGTAAATAGGACTCATCTTTATGTAAGTAAAATTTTATAAAAATATTAAATTTTTTTATAAAAATATTAATTTATTTTTTATTTTATACCTCTCAACCCAAACTCATTTAATATATAGACAAATAGGAACCACCCATTGGTTATCACCCATTTTGCAGGTATAGTATAGTCAATATAATGAATTGGCTTAAAGGTATGGGTGTAGTTGGGTCTGAAATTTGGATAATTAAATTTGTTGAGTTTGGCATCAGCATATCATGTCCAAAGGAGTTGTATTCATGTAAAAATAATTCCAACTAAATCTGTTCTTTTTAAATATATAAATTTTTCCTAATCTATTTTTTACTTCTTCCTAGGCTATAACTTGATCACTTCCTCTCTCTTAAGATCTTTCTATACATTCTTTATTTATCTGTCACTTGCTCTCTCTAGGTTGGCAAACAACTTTCCATAATCTATAACAGTCTTTCACTGTGAATTTTACTATCCTTCAACTTCATCTCCCTATAACTTTTCTGTATTCTATCACTTTCTCTCTCTATAATTTTTCAACTTTTATTTTTCATGGTTTCTGATCATGAAGAATCGACCCTCTAAAATCAGTTGACACTATTTAATTAAGTTTTAAAAATAATAAATATCATAACTAATAGTAATACTTTTTGAATAGTTTATGATATTCATAATTATATATATATATATATATATATATAAACTAAATGAATTTATGTCAATTTTGAGTTTAAAAATATTTCAAGTTAACTTTTATGCTACGTTTGGTTAAGAGAATGGAATGAATGAAAGAATATAATGAAAAATAGTGCATTACATGATCATTTTAGAGGATAAAGTATCATTTCTCTATTATATTCCTTCGATTCAAACGTGATATTAAAAAGTTAATAGTAATTTTATAATTTTAAATTGACAGAGTATTTGGTTGCTGTCTTAAAGTGAATTTTCTTTTGAGAAAACAAAAAAAGTCACATAATAGACAGAGAAAACAAATTATAGGTTAGTGGGTTGGGTTTATTTTTGAATCAGGTTCGGTTTTGGGTTGAGACTGATTGACCCGTAGGTCCACAACAATTAATAGGCCCAACGGCCAACACAGTCCATTACCTCCCCATTAGCCCATCTCGACACACCGCCTTTTACAATTTGTGCTTTCAATTTCACAGAACCATTTTAATTCATAAGATTTGTAGTTAAGGAGATAAAAGCGTCGAACTTATCTGAATAGAGAGTTATTCGAATTTGACTCGTAAAATTAAATTCTTACTCGAATTAAACTTTACTTAAAATTTCGTTACTCGAATTCGATCCGACAAGGATCAAATTATATTCAGATTACTCGCGAACTTTAAATTCAAACTCAAATTCGAATATCCACATAGTAATTAGTTTTATAATACATATAATTACTAATTGAACTTATTATTTTACTTAGAAATGAGAAAATATAATTATAATTATACTTTACAAATATAAAATTATAATTAAAATAAAAATAATAACTAATTATTCAAAATTTATTTAATTATATATATATTATAAGAGAATGTATTGAGTTCTATTCGAATACGTATTAATCGAGTATGTATCGAATTATGATTGAAAATTCTAGTAGTTTAAATCTTAAATGAGCCGAGTAAAACTTTATTTAGATTCTACTCGTATTTTTATTCGAATTATTTTGTAGGCTTAAATTTTAATTATATTATTAACGAATTCGAGTATCGCTCATATTTTTTCGAGTCAAGTTTAAATCTAGTACTTATCTTTTGGTGAGATTTACAGCCTTATTTGTAGTAGCTATTAGCTGATGGGGGTGGAACTTGCTTTACCTCAGTTGTTGTTTTCACATAGAAAGAGTGCTATTTATTAACTTTATTTATTAAAAAAAATTATATTTTTTGATGATAATATAAAATAACAAAGTCTCTCAAGTTTTATCATCACAAACTAATATCACTAAAGTTTAGGGATAAAATGAAATAAAAATAATATTTTAGAAATTTGTAAAATTTATAAGTATAATTTTTTTTATTGAATGAAGTATTAATTATTTAATAATTTTGACAATGTTACAGCTGGAAGAAAGATCCTAAAATCAATTTCACGCTTGCCGATTATCATCGGTCAAAGAACGATCACGTGCATCTCATTACTGTATGATTGTATTATTAAATATGTTTACTCGGAACAAAAAGAAAGGGATAAGTATGGATTGTTTCCATAATAACCCACTTTTGTTGTTAGGCTACTTATAATTAATAATATTTTAATGACCAAAAAAAAATTTTAAAAATTATATATATAATTTTGATCAATTATAATCATTTCATCCACTCATATATTATTAAACATAATTAAATTATATTTTTACGAAATATTTTATATTTAATTTTTTATAATTATATTTTATCATCATAACATCACTCTTCAAAAATTAACGCATTAAGTAAAGCTTTAGTGCTACTCCCTATATGCAAGTAAATGTATGACAGTATGAGAGACAAATAAAAGGTGGCGTGGCCGACATGAATAGTATAAGGCGCAAAATGAAAGGGAGACATGGATTGAGACTGAACTCAAACAAAAATATTAAAGAAAGGAGGCAGCTATTATATATATATATACATAGGACGAAGGAGGTAAAGAAAAAAAGAAAAGGGATGATCTTTTTGCAGAGGATATATGACTGGGGTTCTACATTTGACTAATATACTAAAAAAATAGTGTTGTGGTTTAAAACGTAGCCGTTTTAGGAAATGGCATGGGCATGGGACAAAGGGACCGACTCATTCGTTCTCATTTTCTTATTATTACTAGCTAGCTCATTTATTAACTTAATTAATAGTACAAGCTGCTAGCTAGCTAGCTAGCTCACTTATTAAACCCTCGTTGGGTTGTACATGTCAACTGACATCGTCTAACCAATAAGTACACCTCTTTTAATTAGTGTAAGTATTAATTCAGCAATTAATTCATATTGCTGTTCTTCTAAAAAAATCATCCCAACGTGTAGACTTTCTGCACTACGTAAAGAACCAGCAAGCCATTTGTAAATTCTAAATGCACCAAATATAAACGATGGTCGACGACAACGACGGAGAAGGATTCATGTGATTTTGCAAAAAAAATTTAAAGTTATATGTACTTGGATTTCATTTTAAATCAGTTACAAGCATATATGCCGAATGCAGTGACTATTTCCTTTCTCCCAAGATAGAGTAGAGTACAAAAAATAAAAAATAAAAAGTAAGCAGTCAAAATTTGTGGTCGCGGAAAGGGAGAGGCGCCCTCACAAGGGGAGACAAGGGAGGGAATTTTAATTGAATCTATGTAGTCTTAAAGACGCATACAAATGAGATTGTTTTTTATTTTGTGCCCCCCATCATCATCAATTTTACTAGCTACTCCATATATATATATATACTTCCATGCATCATCATCAAATAAAGTTCGTTATCTAAGTTTTGGTCAAAAGGAAATGAAAGGAAAGGCCCTCGTACGCAATTGAGATGCTAATTAGTACTGCCCTTTAGACACTTTACAGCTTGCACGCTAGCTAGTAATTCCAAACTCTTTAGAGGAGAAGAATAGTCGATGACCACAATTTTTGGGTGTGTATACATCAGGGCAATTTCGCAATTTAATATTGTTATGCAAAAAGAGTTCTGTTTTAATTTTTTAAAAATATTTAAATTAATATAAATTCCAGTAAATTATTAAAAGATTTTCAGATAAATAATACATGAATAAATATAAATATAAATTTTAAAAATTCATATATCAATTTGAAAAAGTCCAAATTAACTCAACTAAAAATATTCTTCTTTCTTTTGGAGGAGTGCATGAATTTGTCAAGAGGAGAGAGACTACTCAATTTTAAGATTGATTGATACTAACAAGACAGATGAAGAAAGATTACAAAAGGATTTTCTTTCCCTATTATACCCTACTAAATTACTCTCAGTAAAGAATAAAAAGAGTACAAAAATAAAGAAAGAAACAGGAAAGTAACAAAAGAAGTTGAGTTAGTAATCTGCCATGCCATGCACCTTCTCTCATCTCTCTATTAATTCCACAAAAATTTTGTCTACCCACCCACCTTTTCATACAAACCCATTCGCACCCTCCTCCTGATAGAGAGAGATCATTCCATGCCAAAAATAGGAGTCTGAAACACTGATACATTAGTTGCTTTTGCAGGCAATTGGAATGAATGATGAAGAGATGGTGATGCACCAATCCAGTTACCAAAATTACTAGACTCTCCTCCTCCATAATAATTACTGTTATTGCTATTTAAAGCAGTTGGCGTGGCAAAAGCAATTGAGCTTGAAGTAACACCATTGCTCTCTGGCTGAATGTAATTCCCTCCAACACCATCGAGGAATCCAACATTATTATTGTTACTGCTGTTGTTTGTCTCATTCACTGCGGTACTAGAACAAAAGTCCATGCTGAAGGGTGTTGTACCATGGAAAAAACCACCGCTCGTAGTCATGTTGAATCCCGGGTTTCTGGTGTTCTGCTGGTTATATGCAAGCACTGACCAGTAATCTGATGGGTCTGGTTTGATGGGCTGCAAAGCAAAGCTCAGTGTAGCAGTTGGGGGCTGTGATGCAAAGGTGGTAACAGATGACGTGGAGGGATCGCGGTCATCGGATCGGCTACCACCGTCTATGCTTTTGTTGCCGGAATTACCAGATTGATGATCTGGAGAAGTTTTCGATTTGTTGGTCATGCCTCCAACTGGAAGGTTGCTACTGCCAATGCTCTTTAAGTCGTAACGGTTCATGTCAAAGTTGGTAACTGCATTAAGTCCTCTAAACTTGATAGCTGCAATGTCATATGCCTCCGCAGCTTCTTCTTGTGTACCTATTTAACGCATTTTAAATTATTATTACTAGTGACAAGAATAAATCTCTCTCTAAGATTGGCTTAAAGTTCAAAAATAACTAGCCAAGAAAGATTATCTTTGTTCACTTAATTTTTGTCTCCCAGTAACAATTTCAAGTCACCGCCTACCTAAGGGTGGTTATTTGAAGGTACCGTATACATATTAACATGAACTTGTGGCTGTAAAGTCTACAGCCAATATAAGAAACCTTGGCTATAAGCCATGCATATGAACTCGAGTACTGCAGCATTACACTCCCCTTTGTCATTGAATATTTATTTATATTTGCCAAGAATAATTGTATAAATACAGACGTATTCATTATTATTTTAATGTTTATCACTTGAAAAACTACCATAAGAAACTTTGTAACATATGAGAGAATGGAAACTAACTGAAGGTTCCGAGGTAGAGATCTTTGTTGCCAGCAACTCTCCCTATTCTTGCCTGCCAACGACCATGTTGATGATGTCTGAAAGAAGAAGACAATAATTTATAAAAATTTAAAAAGGAGAACACTTACGGGGTTATTGAATTATTCAATTTAACATATGAAGCAATAACTAAAAAAAAATGTATGAACTTCACAGATTACAAAGCTAACCTTGTGACTCCTCTGTAGATAGAAGCACCTCTAGAAAACCCACTGCTTTTCCTGCAAAATGAGAAAACATTGGTTAATATTATAATATATAAATAATTAACCAAAACAGGTCAACAAACAAAACAAAAAAGAAAAGAAATTGTAAAAATTCAACAAAGAGGTACTTAAACATCGTTGTTACCTTCTAAGTGAAGCAACAAACTCCTGCCTAGTCATGTTCTTCATATCCTCCAGTTCCTTCTCGTAGTTACACACCTTCAACGCGCAAAATACGTTCATTTTTCTAAATTTATATAATTAACTCAAAACTTCAAAACTAATTAAGTCTCCGACTTACCGGAAAGTTGGTGGTGGTGGTGGAGCCCCAGTACTTGAGGGCAGCAAGATCATAAGCTCTAGCTGCTTTCTCTTCTTTATCATAACCGCCTTTATACATGAAACATATAAACAGAAGATATATAAGACACACCCAAGACTTTGGAATCCAAGAATCTTAAACTAGATTTTCCCATGCAAAACAAGAATCTCATTTTATCTTATACAGTGAAATAAAGTAATAATTCATTCTCATCAAGTTAAGATCTAAAAAGTTCATGCAACTATGCAAGATCGAACAGAGAACTTACCAAGATAAACTGTAAATTACATAATGATGATTTTGTTCATCCATGGGCAATCATTCGCCATGTACATGCAACATAACAAACCAATATTAAAACTATCTAAAAACCCATACCACAAAAAAAGGTGCGCATTATAGCAAAAACAGCTGAAGCATGTCTACTAGGCGCCTGTGGTTTTTCAAAACCAAAAGATCTCAGCCGTTTGACTGGTCCAATAATTCTCCAGATCAAGAGTATTTATTATACTGACCAGAACTCCTGACTTAGGATAAGCATTACCACAGGCGCAAGTTAGCATAAAGAACCCTGGCAAAGTATTTATTACCTTGCCTTCCTTTCCGACTTTGCCCTTCTCTTCTGCAACTGTTATCCCACAAATGAGCTTCGTATCTACCCGTCCATCTATGCCTATAAAAAAAACGACTTTTATTGTAATTCTCACTCCTCAAAACATAGACTACATGAATCCTTTTCTTATCAAAGCTTTTGAATAACAACATTGCTGTTATTTACCGGGTAACTCCTCTATAGATAGAAGTGCGTTGGCCAAAGGTATCGACGACCTTCTTTGCAGGCGGTTCTAGCGGCGGGGCAACTGCCAGCTGCTTCTGGGCATGTGTTTGGTCGTGGGAAAAGCCACGTAGAAAGCTAGCAGCAATGTTTTTGAGCTCAGAATCGTGTAAATGATCATCAGCAATAGACACTGCAGTAGTTTGGTTTCCGGCGCTCAAGTGACAGAGGTCGGCGGGTGGTGGGCTAGCGGAGTTGGCGGAAGCGCCAAGAAAATCCTCGAGTTTAGGGCTGCCACCAACAAAGTCTGTTGCACCACCACCATCTTCTCCATCTACAACAACATCAGTACCACCACCTGCAGTTGTTTCATATATACATGTATACAGAGAGAGAAATATAGATATAATAAAACAAATAATATTAATGAACTTAATTTGTTTGAAAGTAGTGTTATGTATTTACTAGTACTTACCGGGGGATTTAGTGTTGAAGGGTAGAAACGGAAAGAGGGAGTGGTGATGGGAGTGATCAGAGCTCATCAGTTGGTTGTTGGAAAGAGAGAAACCTTGCCAGTTTTGGTTCGGATGAGTCGAAGAAGAAGAATCCATGTATGTATGCATGTCTGTCTTTGGCGAACGTGAAAATAAGAAAGAGATTGTCGAGGCTGTAGATTTTCTAGTTTTTCCTTTGGGAAATAGCGTAGTAGTATTATTACTCGAATATCTAGATGGATAGATGATTGATTCTAGAGAGGGAGAGAAAGTTGTAGGGAGTGTGTTTCAAGAGAGTTGGAAAAAGTGAATGTAAAAACTGTAAATGAAGGGAGTCGCACAGATATAACAGTCCAGAAATTAAGAATTAAGATACTCCCCCCCTCTCGCTTTCCATATTGCACGACCATCGAGGCCTCCCCCTCTTCGTTTACCTCTGTGAAAGGCCTGTAAGGAGTATTCATTAAGTAATGGTTGAATGAGAATTCGGATGTCAAATAATATTTATTTATCCAAAATAATTTCAATATAAGGAAATAAATAAACTACACATAATCACGTTAATATTGAACAACGAATAAGACGATAAAGGGTTAAATAATTTTATATTTTCGTAATTTATTAAAAATAGAAATTTACTTTTTAAACGCTGAAAGTATTAATTTAGCGTCTATAAAGTTTTATTATGTACTCCATATTGTATCTACATGTTGTTATAAATGATAGTTTCAATGTCTTGAATTAGTGCTTTCATTGATAAAGTATCGGTTCCCAAAACATAGTCCGTCTCAAAAATTATATATTTTAGTTTAATATATAAAATATAAAATTTTAATAATTTAAAAAATTATAATTTATCTAAAAGTTTTATTAATTATCTTATAAATTTTAAAATTTTAGTGAATTATAATCATTTAAATTTAGAAACATCATCTTCGTAAAGTAAATGCTATGATTCTATATTATGGGACAGGGAGAATTTAGTTTTATTAATGGTGATCAAAACAGGTGGAAGCATCTCATCGGAGTACTGGGGCGGTGTTTCTCTCAACCTGTCTCTTTGACCCTACAAACCAAAAAAAAAAAAAATCCTTTTCCGTCCCCTTAGTATTACAAGCTTAATTATAGTATGAGTAAATTTTAAAAATTATATATTAAAAAGTTAAAAATAATAATATGTATATATATAAGTTTATTAATGAATAATTATATATATATATATATATATATATATATATATATATATATATATATATATATATATATTTAATATAATTTAATGTGTAGTAAAAATATTATTTATAATGTATTAAAATAAATTGAATGAGATTTTATACTATTTAGGTTTATAAATTAAGAGTTAATGGTCAAAATATTATAATATATATTGATAAGTTCAAAATTAAAAATTGAAATATAATGTGTGTGTGTGTGTGTGTGTATATGTATGTATGTATTAATATTAATGTCTTATTATCAACTAAAAGTATATTAAATTAAGAACAATGAATTTGTTTCTTTAGGGCAAAGTATTAATTGTGTGTATAATCAGGATACATTGTATTTATAATGATGATACATTAATTATATATATAATAAGAATATGTTATATGTATAGTAATAAAATAAAAATAAATTTTTAAACTGGTAAGTTGACAAAAATAAAATTTAAAATTATCAAATTGACTTAGAATCAACAAAAATAATTTGGTATTTGCCTAATTATATATTTGTATGTGTTATAAGTATTTAAAATTATTGCAATGTATAAATAAAAAAAATTAAATTAGAAAAGCTAAAATAATAAACTAACAAAAGACAAAAAAAAATTGCGTCGCGATTTTAAATAAATCTATGTGTACATCTAATTTTATATCTAAAGATACACACGAACATAAAAATAATAATAAAAAGATGAGAAGAAATAAATATACTTCACAATTTTACCACCGATATCATACATTTTTACCGTTTTATACTATGGACCTTCAGAAATATATGAGAAGAAAGATTTATAGTACTACTGTATATTAGTCTTTCACATGTTAATTCAGTATCTTAAGTTTTAAAATTAATTGAGTTTAAATAAAAATTAAATAAATTTAAGTTCATTCTAAATTTTAATTTTATAACTACACAAACAAACAAAATAAAATTTTAAATTGGTAACGGAGAGAAAATTGAGACAACAGGAGAGATGAGGGATATGCGTATGTTTGTGAGGAAGCAGGGAGGAGGAGACGGGGGGCAAGATGATATCCCGTAAGTTCCTACGTGTCATTCAATTTGATTTCTCTATCATTGGAAAGTGGAGTGGAGTGGAGTGGCAGAGCCTTTTTAGTAGTAATACGTATCAAATAAATCTCTCGCCTCTAAGAGTATTGAGGCCTGAGCAGGATGCAGACGGTTCGATTAGTCTCTTATAACGTCGAATGATCTCTCGTCCTACATATTTTCTAATATAACGATCTCTCGTCCTACATATTTTCTAATATATATATATATATACATAGGGATAGATTTTTTAACAAACCGATAAATCAAAGACAAATTTTTAACGACAGACGAATTGTCATTAAAATTTTAAAGATTAAAATGTCTAAACATTATAACATGAAGAAAAAATGACGCCTATGCGCTATAACCGTTAGGGCACTTAAAAACCCTTCTTCTTTATGTTAAAGCACTTAGACGTCCTAATTTTTAAAATTTTAATGATGGTTCGTCCATCATAAAAATTGGTTATTTTTTGATTCGCCTTTTTTAATTCGTTGAACTGTATAATTGTGTGTGTGTGTATATATATATATATATATATATATATATATCATTGTCTTGTCATAAGTATTACTGGTATTTATTTATTTAACTACCAGTATATTTTATTGTAGAATGGGCTCGCTTAAGTAGTGGAACTGGTGAACTTAATTAGCATATTTTATTGTGGTGGAGTAACATATATGTATGCCTTGACCATGATATCATATGATGTTGTCCTAATGATCAAAACAGGAGGTATGGTACGGAGGGAGAGTATATAAGGAGTCCTTGTATGCGGACCGGGAAATGGGACAAAAAAATTGGACCGGTTTTTTTATTTTTTTTGACTCTTAAATTTTTTATAAAATTTATTTTAATTTAAATATTTATAAAATTTAATAATTTAGATATAATTTAAAAATATATAAATAATTTGAATTGTATAAACTATATAATTTAATTATTTATATATATTTAAATTATACTTAGATCACTAAATTTTATAAATATTTGAATCAAATTAAAATAAATTTTATAAAAATTAAGAGTTTAAAGAAAGAAAAAAAAAAGGTTACACCAATTTTCCTTCTCCTATTCCCCTGTCCGCATAGAATTTTTGGTATATAACTAGGCAGGCGCACAGCCTCAGCATGGTGATGGAGAGAGTGAGGAGGAATTAAGAGAATAGATTTCCTAATGGCATTCCACGTGGTTGCATGTCAATCTCCTTACACGTGTAATCAGTTAAGCACCTACGTGTCAGCTGTGCATGTCTAGAGTAATCTTTAATAAGTATCTACGTAGACCGTAGACGTGGCTAGCAGCTATCTTAGCTAGAATAATAGTCCACTAGGGAAACTTTACTTGCTCTCAGAAGATTTCCCCATGTGGTTGTGGATTTTCCATTATTGGCAGCTCTCTTATTAATTGTACATTTGTACTCCATTATATTTATTTCCAATTAATATTAAAATATTTTAATAGTTTAATACAATTAATAATTTTTATCTTTGATTATTTAGAACATAAACTTTATGGATTATATTTTTTATTTCAACGTCATTTATGAGTGACTCTTAATTTTGAAATAAAATTTAAAATTATTATCTTATTATTATAAATTTGAGATAATAAATAATTTTTAAATATATTGATAAGACTGACTCAAAATTTATATAAATTTTTTTAAAAACATTAAATTAACATAAATATAGATAATTCACTCTCTGTTGAGCAAAAAGTATAAATATTTGCTCCACGAAATTTTAATATACAAATTCTTAGTAATGTAGATCGGACCTGTTAATGTCAAATTTTATAAGTCTGTTAAGAATTATCAAAATTACGAACACCTGCACTTAAGACAAACCGTTAAACATCCCCCGATCAAGAAACGACTTGGGGTCGTCTGAAATTATTCCGGTGTGAGAGTAAATACATGTCAAAAACGTTATCAATGAAGAACTAAGTTATGTTGGAATAGTAGGATTCTATGAATAAAAAAAATGTGTACTGTATTTGTGAGCTAGTTGGCTGCTTATATATATGTCATGATCCCCGGAATCTAAGTAAGAATAGAATGTCCATTTTCAAATTAACTTATGACTCTCTTTAGTGTGTTGTAGAATCATTTTCATAACAAACACCATACTTCCGTTAAATAAGAAAATAGAATCTAAGAGTTATAAGGACATTGTCAATCCCAAACCGCATTCAATATAGATGTGAGTGGGCTGACCACCCAATGACCAAATCTAAATAATCAACAAATTTAACCCAAAAATAATATAAGTTGACCCAAACATAAACCTAAACAATTATATCTCAACAGGACTCATTCTAAATAAATCAAATAATATATCTGTTAATTGCATTCCTTTATTTCACGGGAGTACCCTTTGATTCCAATTTTAAAATTTAATTATTAAATGTGGGGATTTTGTGGATTTATTTGATTTAGCGGTTGAGTTTAAGTAATTTTATTTAACCCATTAGTGGGATCGAACCGGTTCGTAATTCGTGAAAGAAAATTAATTTAAGTGAATGAATTTAATATTATTCACTATATAAGTAAAAAAAAAATTGAAATCATTTACTTTTGAATTTATTTTGTATAAAATTTATTTAGGAATTTAATTTATGTAAACGAGTCAGACACCGTTTACTTAAAAAATTAATTTAATTTAGGAATTTTATTTATTTTTATTTTCTTTAAGTAAATGGGTTAGAAACTATTTACTTGACAATTTTAAATTTTTTTAAGAATATGATTTTAAGACCATTTACTTGTAAATTTGAATTTAATTAGGAATTTGGTTTAATTAAATTGGTTAAAAACCGTTTACTTGGAAATTTGATTTAATTTAGGAATTTGATTATTTTTTTTTATAAATAAATGGGTTAGACACTATTGACTTGAGAATTTTGAATTTATTTAAGAATTTAAATTTCAATAAATGGGATAGGCACCATTTACTTGAAAATTTAAATTTATGTAGGAATTTAGTTTACGTAAACGGGCTGGGCACTGTTTATTTAAAAAATTGATTCAATTTGGAGATTTGATTTATTATTTTTTTAAAATAAATGGGATAAACACCGTTACTTGAAAATTTTGAATTTATTTAAGAATTTAATTTTTAAGTAAATGGGTTAAGCACCATTCACTTAGAATGAAATGTCACCTTCAAGCTTCAAGCTTGTCGAAGTAGCAACAATTTTATTTAAAAGAATTTTTTATTTAAAGTAAAACTATTTTCTTTACGTTCTATTTTTTTTTTTTATTATTATTATTTATTCCGTCAAGTTATTGATTTATGCTATTATATATTACTCTTACATATTTTCGACATGACATTATTGTTGATTTCGTTGTTATGTTCAACGAAGTTCTAATCAAAATTATTTATCTATACGGAGAAGTGTAACAATGACTGGTAAGATATTTATATGGATTATCTTATTAATTTGGTATTTTCATTAATTTTATTGTCTTTCTTTTATATATATATATATATATATATATATATATATATATATATATATATATTTTTTTTTTTTTTTTTTTTTTTTTTTTTTGAATTATTTTATATCCTCTTATATAATACTTTTTTAATTTTAGGCAAAAGACTTTCAGTTAGCTTATTTTAACAAAGAAGGACGATGAATAATCCATGAATGTAAACTTTTTAGTTTTAATTTTAGCATAATTTACTTATTTTATTACTATAATAAAATTTTATGTTGCACATGTATGGCCTGTGCGCGGAGAACTGGTGTATATTATCCCATAATGTGATAGTAATAATAATGTAATATGAATGTATTTTTTTTAACACACTACCTATTTTGTTAAAATTTTATATTCAACACTAATAAAATATAAAATAATACTCCATAATGAAGCATATATAACCTAGTATTATCTATCTCTAAATCTATTTTTATATATAAAAGTACGGAAGAAAATAAATTAAAATTAATTTGATTTGATGATCCGAGCGAGTTAACTCATTAATTAAAATAAGTTACTCATTCTAGTTGATGAGTTAACTCGACAATTCAAAAAAAAATAATTCTTTTTTTGACTCAACCGAGTTAACTCAATAAAAATTTAACTTCTTCCCTACGTCTCTTCATCTCCTTCGTCCCTTCCTCTCCTTCTATATTTATTTTCTCCTAAATTAATTATTAATGTATGATTTACTCTAATAAATAACACAAAACTACTCACTTTTCAAACCGGAAAAGTATAAGTGCACAACATTTTTGTGCACAACATGTTGTGCACTTTCATCTACACCATTCAATGGTAGGGTCTGACACGGAAATCCGTGTCAGGCCCCACCATTGAATGGTGTGGATGAGTGTTGTGCACATGTTGTGCACAAAATGTTGTGCACCTAAAGTCATCCTTTCAAACCCATTATTTATACTCAATAAGACTTAACAATATCTACAAATAATAATCACAGAAGAATGACAAAATAATCTCTAGATCTGAGCCAAAATAAAAAAATCAAAAAGAAAAGAAGAAGAAGAAATAAAAATAAAGAGAAGAAGTATTTAGAATATTTTGTCACCGTCAAAATAATTGTCGAATAAATCATGGAGGTTACGGTCGGAATTGTGGATTTGGGTTTTCACTGCTCCTTTGTTATTCAGATAAATTATCTACCTTATGCTTATTTATTAATGAGTTTTGATGATGAATTTGGTGGACCAAAATTTCAATTTTGACTAACAGATTTAAAGTTTGAAAACACAGTCGATAAAACTTCATAAGAAAGGATAACCGAGAGATGGTATGAAAATAGAGATATTGTGTACTGTTGTCATGGCCGGTCCAACCATATATAAAAAAAGGTCTGCGCTTTAGGCTCCATTTTAAAGAAGGCCCCAAAATTTTGAACATCATAAATAATTCTTATAAAAAGGTCATATAAAAATATAAGCCAAATAATTTTTTAGGGCCCATAATCCAATTCAAATATTAAATAAGTAAAAAAATTAATAGTATAAAAAAAAGCCTCATTTAAATAAAAATTATTAATACTCTTTCCGTACCAAAATAAAAGTTCTCCATTGATTTTTGTAGTCAAATTGACCATTTTTAAAATTAACAATTAAACATATATATTTAGATTTTAAAAAAAGTAAACATTGAGATTAGTACTAAATTTTATATAATTTATAATGTTTATAGGCTTTTTACATATATATTAAATAATAATAAGATATATTTATTTGAAAAATAATCAATTTGACCATAAAAGTCAATGAAAGATTTACCAAACATAGAAGGCCTCATTAAAATTATCGCTTTAGCATTATAAAAATAAATAAATATCGCTTTAGGCTTTATATTGTCTTGAGTCACCCCTAACTGTTGTGTTTAGTATAAAAGAGAAGATAAAACAAATATATTTTTTTCTTTCATTGTGGGCCACCGTTTAGGTTTATTGTATGTTATTTTTTATAAAATCGCAACGTTAATTAGTTAATTGGCTTAGCAAGTTAGCCAACTAGACAACTTCAATTTTTTTTATTTTTTTTTTATATTAAATAGAGTTGTATGTTAATATTCTTATGTTATATGTTGATATTATTATGTAATGTGCATACAATTTTCGTAATAAAACACAATTATTTTTGACAAAAAATATGATATTTAGCTGGTGTAAGAAAATATTATAAAAATATATAAAAAAATTAAAATTAATTCGTGCATCGCACAAATTATCAAATTTGTACATAACAATCGGAAGGACTGACGCCTAATTTAGTTTGGGCCGGGGTTCAAGAAAGAAGACTTACTCAGCATAGTGGCCATTATTATTTATCGTAAAAGATAAATTATATTTAGTGAATTTTAAATTTTTTAGATAAAAATAATAATTTTATAAAAATTTATCTTTTAAAAATATAAATTTTTATCCATGAAAATAATAATTTTCATATTTATTCAAAAACTACAACTTTTGTGTTCCACATCTCTCATAATTTCATTTCTAAATAATATTTTAATTAGAACCTCACAATAAGTCGAACTTAAATCTTATACTATCTATATTCTAGAAACTTGATCGAGAAAGTATTACGGTGAAGCCTGCGTGGCCAAATACAGCCAAGAAAAGAAAACAAAGCAATTAAACCTCTTAGATCCGAAGGGACAGTCAATAGCCGCAAAGAGCACATACAAGAGAGACGCCTGATAACGCGGACTAAGACAAGTGAAGGTGATAAAGCAGATCTATTGGAAGAAAAATCGGCGACTTTGATTGTCTTTCCCCATTTGATAAACAATACCCCATTCATTTTTTATTTTTATTTTTATTTTTAAAAAATCACCTTTGTTAACTATTTGTTTCAAAAAAAAATTGGTGGTAATTTAAATATGAGAAAATGCATTAATATGAAGGCTTTTTCCCCCTTCTTTTAATAAAATGCGTTTGCAGTTTTCGTCTCATTATGATACAAGTTTTTTCATGCTCTCGAGTCGTTTGATCGAATTAAGGACCACTTATTATAATATAAAATACTTTATATTAAATAAACTAAAATATAAATAAATATATAAAATATAAATAGTCTATTTGTTTTAAATTATAAGATTATTATTGATTTTTAAAAAATTATTTTAAAATATTTTTAAATTTAAAATTGATATAATTTATTTAAGTTTTTAAAATATTAACTCTTATAACTAATAGTAAATTTATAGGTAACTTATGATATTTATAATTATATTAATATAAACTAAATAAATTCATCTCACTTTTATGTTTGAAAATGTTTCAGACTAATTTTTTAAAAATTAATATTAATTTTATAATTTAGAACGGTGATAGTATATTTTAGAATTTATAAATTTGAAAATAGAATTCTGAGCACTATTTACCAGCTACCTCAAATTCACAAAAGAAACTGATTTTGGATGTATAAATGAACTTGTCATTTCTCGTTTAACTTTATCTGAATGTATTTGATTTTAGTTATAATATATAGTAATTGTCGATAATATAAAATCCTTCAAAAGTTATACTCCTTCATTTTTATTATATACATAAATCGTTTAAGATATAATCACGTATATTAAAAAATCTCATTATTATTAATATTAAGTAATTAATGTTAATTTAAAATTTAATTATTACTCACATACTAATTAATTACTCATCTTTCCTTTTTCTGTCAATTACTCTATCTTTAAATGTAAAATAGAAAATGATTAAATTTTTCTCCTAAATATATGTAAAATGTCTTGTATTTTAGAAATTTTTTTTAAAATAATCTATATAATGAAAAAGAAAGAGTATATAGTAATCGTTGATATTAAATATTTAAAAAGTATTATTTCTATTTTTTAATTTCAAAATTACAAATTAATTTCAAAAGAAAGGAGGGAGCGGAGTGTTCCTTGGACGTGCGTTTCTTTACCCCAAATAAGGTGAAAGAAAAAGGTTGCCGCCTTGTCGGTTCATTAATTCAAGGACCCGGCCGCACGGTCAAACTATTTACACCGAAGGAACGAATCATTCCTCACGTTGGTTCCCCCCAGTATTTTGTTTATTACTCAAGGATCAACTTTCACGTGCACCTAAAATGGCCGAATATTTTTAATTTCTATACATAATAATATATATATTTTTTATGTTTTGAATTATAAAATTATTATTAATTTTTTAAAATATAATTTAATATATTTTTAAATTTAAAATTAGTATGATTGAATTAATTTTTTAAAATAATAAATCTTATTATTAATAGTACTTTCAGATAATTTATGATATTTATAATTGAATTAATATAAATTAAATGATTTTTTATCAATTTTAAATTTAAAAATATTTGAAATTAATTTTTAAAAAATTAACAGTGATGTTATAATTTGAAACAGATGTGGTATTTCATGTCATACACATCTATTATAATTTTATGGTTCTTCTGACGCAAAATATAATCACACCTTTGTGTATATTAAATTTATTTATAAACATATTTAAACATAACTTTTAATAATAATTTATATTACAAAATTTATATTTTAAATTAAATATTATCTAAATATATAAAAATTTAAAATATACTAACAAACTTTACAAATGTGAGAAATACTCAACAAATTTTAATGTAACTGAGGTAATAATTTGTGAGTTCAACAATTTTCCCCCTATGTACGTAATAATAAGGCTCATGAGTATCGTATCGGAAAATTATTATATGTTTTTGAAGCAGAGTTGTAATCTATTCTATCATCTCATATGAGGATGAGATCCACACATAATGAGATTTGTGTAAATCTCACTCTTATGTAAAAAAATAAAATATACTCAAACTCTACCTCAAGAACATATAATAATTTTTCGTATCTTGTATGATTCTAGGGGTATTAATATCGATTTACTCCAATGAAATTAGTATCGAAACAATATAATAACACAGTAACAATACTATATGAAAAATAGATTTGACTTGTAAATAATGTTGTGTTAATAAAATTATTGGAACGTTCAATATAAAATTTAAATGAATTAATTAGTAAATATATTGATATATTTAACATGATTATAATTCATTTAATATAAATAATATTAAAATAATTATGATTGTTGATATTAGTAAAAAAAAATATGATACTGTCAGAATAAATAGATATTTAATAATATTTTTGTAGTTATTTTAGTATCACTTAGTACTTTAAGTTACACTTATTATTTTGAAAATAATATTTTTGTTTTAACAATATCGATTGTCATAATTAAATTATAAATATGATATGAGAATATAATTGTCATGAAAATACGCGTTATAAGTTTTATAATCATTTATCTAAACATGCGATCTTGTGTTTTTGTTATATGAAATTATGAATTGTATCATATTAGATAGAATTGCATAATTTGTGTATCATATAGGTAAAATAATACACACACACGCACGTATATTATTTCTGAATACAATAAACTATACTCTCTCAGTTTCCAAAGATAAAGAGTAATATTAATTTTTTGAAGCTAATTTAAAATATTTTTAAATTTAAAATTATTTAATTCCTTTTAATTTTTGTTGATACCATGATTAATATTGTAAATCATCTTAAAAAGTATTACGAATTATAATATTTATTATTTAGTAATTACTAGTGAATTATTTTAATTTTAAATTAAAAAATATGTCAAATTGACTTTTAAAAAATAATAATAATCTTATAAATTAGAATGAAAGAAGTATTATTTTAGAACTATTTAATATAATACTTATGATTTTATTTATTTATTTATTTTGGCTTTAGTAATACTTATGATCTAACACAATGCAATCAAAAAACCCAAAACTTAACCTGAAATCATTATATGGTAAAAATTCAAAAATATGCAATGTAATATAAGAATACAATTAAGTGGAATACTTTCCAAACACAACAATCCATTAGAAGGTTATGCTTATACATAGATTATATATAAATGTTCATTAATTATCCATATTTTTTACTACAGTAATTGTGTACGTGTGAATAAAATAGCAGTAAAGCTCTGTGTATGCGTGTGCCGTGTACCGACTTCTGAGGGCTCTAATTAATTATTAGTAGAAGAGCGAAGAGATTCAAGGTTTAACGCCACATTTCACATGCACAGGCACGTGCCTTTCTCTTTCTCTTCCTCGCTGTGCACTGTGCAGTGGATGCACCCCAACGCGGCTGCGGCTGCGCCTCCGCTTATATATCTATTACTACTACTAAATGCTTTGTCACGAGGGTTAGGACACTTGTTATTGGAATTGTGGGCGGTGGCTTAGTTACCACGTGACATCCCTAATTCATTCGTATCAGATTACACGTGCAATCTTGAACTACACGACTGTTTCTTTATGACATTTATATAACCATTGGTCCAAGTTCTGCAAATTTAAATGTCTTGTTATCATCTGTCAACATTTTATATTAAAATAAAATAAAAAAAAGTAATGTTGCTTCGAATTTAAGTGAATCTGTCTGGCCCATAAAATTTAAGTGTTAAAAAATGGTAATCTAAAGCCCATAATTGTTAGATATGGATCAGGTCATAGCAAGTTATGGGCTTGTGAATCAAAGTGCTGCTATCAATGTAATTCAAGGAATTCATGTGACCGGAATTTAGGGGGAATATCTATGGAGTATTTGTATGAGCAACTGTGACCAGAGCAGCAGCAATAATTTTGTGAGGAATTCAATTATAGCTCTACCTGAATCCAAATCCCAAATATTTTACTACATATCTTTTTATTTAAAACTAAATCAAAGAAGTCCAGGACCTAATGAACTGAAACTTTTTTTATTTTACGAGAATGAAGTAGCTTGAATACCAAACCTACCAATGCGGCGGTCATGGGCAGTCCACCAGGCACTGATGGGCTTCTATATTATTTGGGCTCGTATTAGTATTTTCTTTTCGGCGTATGGTATGTTTTCTTAAATGGACTTCAGCGTTCGTGGGAGTGGATGGTTGTATAGGGAAGAAATTGAAAAAACAAAACTCTTACTGTTTCAAATTATAAAATTATTATTACCTTTTTAAAATTAATATAATTTATTCAAGTTTTTAAAATAATAAATTGTATAACTAGTAATATTTTTTAAATAGTTTATCATATTCATAATTATACTAATATAAACTAAATAAGTTCAATTAATTTTGAGTTTAAAAATACTTAAAATTATCTTTTTTAAAATTAATAATATTAATTTTATAATTTAAAACGAAGGTAGTATATGAGAAATACGGCATCAATACTTCAAGAAGGGTTTCACTTGTCATTCTCTTTTCACTAATTTTTTTTTATGAATAGTATTAAAGAACATCATGTATTCAACTTAAATATCAAAATTACATTATCATACTATCGGTACTTAACTAAATATCCAACAAATTTAAAGTTAAAAATATAGAATACAAAATATATTTAAAATTTATAAATAAAAATCTTTATGTGGAACGAATGAAGTATAAAATAGAAATTCTAAAATATATTAATCACACTAATGTAGTAAATAAGCTTTTAAACATATACGATATAAGCTTAGTAATCTCAATATAACAAGGATGTATCTAGAATTTATTTTTTTATTGTTTATAATTGAGCTGCGTGTTATTTAGTTCTAAACTAATTTTACAAAGTAGATTGTAAATGCATAGCTTTTAAATATGTAAGATTGACATGCTGTGGCCAAAAAAATAAAAATAAATAAACAAATTTTTTTTTTTAAAGGTGGCATATATCAATTAAATTCTAGAAAATATATTGGACTTTAATTCGCTCCGAAAACGGACCTAAGAACACAAATCCAATTAAATGACACCGCCTTCCGACATAATTTAGAACCCACCGAATTGATAGTTGCGAAGTCTGTGGGCCCACTGGTATTTTCTGTGGTGCTAAATAAATCAACGTTTCTACAATCCTTTAAGAGGTAGGTGGGCTAAGAATATGAAACATCCACGTAGCCGAGACCAGGACGTCAAATTTTAGATGGGTCTGCTGAAACAGACCGACTATACTTCTCACTAATCCAGTTTAATACTGCGTCTGTTTCATATTATTTGTTGGACTATATTATATTCGAGAGTTCTTTACACAATCATACAATTTTTATAAAATAATTATAAAAATAATGCACTAACAAAAATAATTATAAAACAAGTACAAATGAGATAGAGAGAAAACAAAGGAGAGAGAAAAGATGACACTTATCCCCTACTTCCTCACTCCCTCCGCCTGTCACCTCCCTCAACCCTCCCGCCAGCCCGCCTCCCTCCCTCCCCCCTCCCGCCCGTGTGACGCCCCCAAATCTAGGCCCACACAGCCCAAACTTGAGTTATCAAAAGACTACAACAAAATTATTACAAGGTAGAACAACGTTCAACAATACAGCGTATAATAATACACAACTAAGTCTTCACTATTATTAACACACTATTTTACAACACGTGAAGACTACGATAGCTATCCCTCGGACTCTCACTCCATTCCCCTGCTAGACCCAGCTATGTTCTCATCTCCTGTTGAAAAACAATGGAACAAAAGAAAGGGTGAGCTCAAATAGCCCAGTAAAGAATATCATGACTAAGATAATGACAAGTAAATTATCGTTAGCCTTCAACAGTTGAGTTCTTGATAGAATACAATAGACTACAAGGTTTGTATCAAAAACTGCAGTTAAATTCTTAAACAATATTCAGATCAATAATAGCGGCGGAATGAGCAATCTATTAGAAGAATAATGCAGACTACAGTGTCCACTCGCTTCTCTTTTTAGTAAAAATATCATTAACTTTTATCATCTGAAATACCATTAGTCAAGATAATACAAATTCACAGTTCCTGATCATAATCATGCAGATCAACAGTTCATCTTTGCACTACAGGCCAAAGACATTCAATATAACACCAACGGTCATGATTATACCAGATTCAGCCTTTGGTCATAATCATACCAAACAACAGTTCATCTTTGCACTACGGGCCAAAGAGAACATTCACCACGTGCCATAAAAGACACCGAACAGATGTATCGCCTTTAACCTATTATATCGCCTTTAACCTATCATCTGTTCAACAATTATATCGCATCTGTGCCCCCGGCCACAGATATTCACAACAACTTGATTTTGAATGATTAAAATGATATAAATGATGAACAGAATAAACAGGATAAACAATAAGTATCAGAAGTTTACTTTGTGCAGATTCAAATAATGTCCAAATTGTCAACATGATGTGGAGTGAAATTCAAAAACGATATTCAAGATCCACAGTTCAGAATAACGGTTATAGTTCAATAAAAAGGTTCACGTAAATAGGATGGTTCAATTGAAATGATGAAGTGCAACTATTATGGAATATATAATATTTTCAGGAATTATAGAAGCAATAGTTCCATAATAAGTTTCGATTTAGGTGTATTAAACAAAATAATATCCCTTACCGTAGCAGGTTTGATTAACAAAAGGTGAAGGAAATTAATATCCCTTACCATAGTAAGTTTGAATAATGGAAGATGAAAAAGATGGTATCCCTTATGAGTATAAAGGAAAATAATATCACTTACGAATATGAAAGAAAATGATATTATAAACGAATATGCAATAAAAGTGTCATGTGATAATTCGTGTAAACAAATTATTTCCACAAGAGACAAATAAGAAATGAATACAAAGAGTAATTCACCAAACATGCAGTAATCCGCGTAGTCAGGTTATTCTCAGAGATTAATAAGGAATGAATACGAAAGGTTATTCACCAACAGGCGATAATCCGCACCGTAAGGTTATTCCCAGAATTTAATAAAAATTGAATACGAATAGTCATTCACCAAACAGGCGATAATCCGCACCGTAAGGTTATTCTCAGAGATTAATAAGGAATGAATACGAAAGGTTATTCACCAACATGCGATAATCCGCACTGTAAGGTTATTCCCACAATTTAATAAAAATTGAATACGAAGAGTCATTCACCAAACAGGCGATAATCCGCACCATAAGGTTATTCTCAGAGATTAATAAGGAATGAATACGAAAAGTTATTCACCAACAGGCGGTAATCCGCGTCGTAAGGTTATTCCCACAAATTAATACATGAAAATAAATGACATATCTTATGAGTAAGAAAGAAACGTTATTATTTTCGAGAATCAAATAATGATAATCCTTTACCGTAGTAAGTTTAAATAATAGAATATGAAAGAAAAGATGATATTCCTTACCTTGATATTGTGAAACAAGTTTATAACCGAACAAATTCTTCCTTGTTTGTAGCAGTAAAGAATCTGACTTTTGAGTCTTCTAGAGTTTTAAAAATCTCTTTATGTTTTTAAAATAATGTTACTCTCTGAAAGATAGACGGCATAGACTCAAGAATCACTCAATTCGGAGTTAATATGAATGAGTTATGAATTTTCAAAACTAATACTGAAAATAGTGACGAAAATCAGAATAGGTTACGGTTTTTAGTATTTTAAGGCATGAAGATGACTTCAGATGACTTTTCTTCCTTCTTCAAAGTTGTAGAGGACGAAAAACTGAAGAGACAGGCTTTTAATTCATTAAATTCTGACAAATAATGAATTTACTATGATTTTTCGAAAGAGTTACTGTACATAAGAAAATTCCACTCGGGAATTCAAAGAAGAATGCAAAAGATTTCAAAACTAGGAATGACTTAAGAACACTTAGAGAGAACTTACACAAAGAAGTATTTAGAGAGTGGAAGAAAATGTATGTAAGAATGTTATGAAAAATTTCTTAAGTTAAGTCCTCTATTTATAGCCAAAAATCTTATCATAACCAAAATTTTCTAATTTAATCCAAACCATTCATTTCAAGATAATGTTTAATCCATACCATTCATTTCCTCTTTTAAGATTTCTTTAATTTAAACCATTCATTTAAAGAGCATCTTTAAACTACACCATTCATTTCAAATTATATATTATCTTTAATCTATACCATTCATTTAAATATCATCTTTTAATATACATCATCCATTTTAAATTCTATATTATCTTTAATCTATACCATTCATTTTACATCACCTAACTTTATATTATAAACAAATAACTTTATCAATTCAATTATTCAACAATAATTCACACTTATTCATTATTATGACTAATTGTTATAAATACAGTGTAGTTAGCTTTCTGAGTTAAATACCAAATCAATTAATTAATGAAATACAACTGTTTAAATAAAACCATAATAGAGATAACAATAATGCAGAAAGTATGCAAAAGAAAGATTACATTACTATGTCATGACAATTATTGATTCAATAATGTGAATTACTGTGCATATGCTACTGTGACAATTATCAATTTAGTAACATGAATTATTGTGCATGTGACAATAAAGTCAAATATTGTACGATAACCACTTTATCAGTTTAATAATACGAAACACTGTGCAATGCCGTGTGCTACTGTGCAATACTGTGTGCTACTATGCAATACCGTATGTTACTATTCTTTTACCACCGGATATTTCAACAATTAAAAGTGATAGTACCATTGACCAATTAAAAATTGTTTATGTCATTTTCTATATCCGACAATTATTCTTTGTGGGGTCCACCAATGATTGGTTCGTACGGCGCCGTCGTACGAATATTCCCCGACAGAACGAATATTCCCCGACAGAACGAATATTCCCCGACCAAAAGAATATTGTCCGACATAATATAATTTACACATAACATCCTTAACTTTTAACTTTATCAATTTAACCACTTACTGTTTCATGAAAATATATATGAGAAAAAAAAAATTATATTTCATAAAATTCGGGGTCTTACAGCCTGCCTTCTGCCTCCTCATCCTTCCCCCTCCTCCGTCCCCCGTCCCCCTCCCGCCTGCTTCCTCCGTCCCCTTCTTCGCCTGTCTCCTGCCTCTTCCGTCCCCCTTCTCCGCCCCCGCTTCCTCTCTCCTCCCCCGTCCCCTTCCCACCTCCGTCCCCCCTCCCTGCCTCCGTCCCCCGCCTTTCTCCATCTCTCTCTCCTACTTTGACTCCACCTTCTTTCTTGTCGTGCACGAAAAAATTAGTAACCAACATTTAAAACAAAAGTAATCAAACCTTAATACAAAAGGTAACCAACCTTTAACACAAAGATAACCAAATTTAATACAAAAGGTAACCAATAACCTTAATACAAAAGGTAACCAATAACCTTACTACAAAAGGTAACCAAACCTTAATACAAAGGTAATCAACCCTGTCATACAAAGGTAACCAAATCTTAATACAAAAGGTAACCAACTTTAAACATAAAGGTAACTAAACTTTAATATAAGGTAACCAACCCTTAGTATAAAGGTAATCAAACTTTAATACAAATGTAACCAACCTTTTAATACTAAGGTAACCAAAACTAGTTACTACATATTCATAAATTGGTTATCTCCATACTGGTGTTTGGTTACCTCTATACTAGTGTTTGGTTACCTATATTTACTACACACTCAGAAAATTAGTTACCTTCATATAAGTGTTTAGTTACCTACAAACTATTGTTTGGTTACCTACATAATATTATTGGTTACTTACATTCAGTATTTTGGTATTCCTAGACGGGAGGAAGGATGGGGGAAGAGCAGGCGGAGGAGGAGGCGGGAGGCGGAGAAGCAGGCAGGAGGAGGGGTGGATCAACCAGATCTAGAGGAAGGTCGAGGAGGAAGGGGGTAACAAGGGAGGATGAAGAGGAGGAGGGAGAGGGGAGGAGCAGGCGGGAGGAGGAAGAGGGAGGCGGGAGGGGGTAGGGGAGGCAGGCGGTGGAGAAGAGGGAAGCAAGGAAACTTACTAAATCACGTAACTAAATTGAAGGAACAACAACTGCACTATTTTTAAAATAAAATATTAAATTATAACATTTTTGTAAATATTATTAAAATGCACTTTTAATGTAATTTTTTCTAAAAAAATATTATAAAGTGTAAATGTCCCTATATTTATTATATTCGAACACAATATAAAATACAATATAAATTTTAACTATTAAAAAGTATGACTATAATATAGAAATTCATTTGAAATCTTATTTTTTTAATAGTTAAAATCTATATAGTATTTTATGTTGTATCCGGATGTAGTGTGTCTAGACTTATTCTTATTTGATTATTATTAACTTTTTAAAGTTAATTTTTAAAAATATATAAACTCAAAATTAATATAATTTTTATTTATTTTAATTAATATAATAATGAATATAATAAATTATTTAAAAAGTATTACTTATTATAAATTTTATTATTTTATAATTTTTAATAAATTATCTCAATTTAACTTTTAAAAATCAATAATAATTATATAATTTTGACGAAAAGATTACCATGCATTTATTTTATTAAGTATTGGGTCGTTGGAAGTTAGAAAGTAAAAACATAGCCGCAATAATTAGAAAAACGATACCCTTACGTAGCTCTATAAAAGTTGTCTAGATATAGAGGCAAAATATTGTCGGATGTACTCGTTTTTTTAAAATACGTCGTTTGTTTTAAAATATAAAATTATTAATAATTTCTTAAAATTAACTTTATTTTAAAAAAAAATTGGCATTTACTTTTTAATTTTTTTTTATCAATACAATGAAACATATTGTTTACAATACAAAAATATACAATTAACTATAAGACTTATTAATTCATAAATTCTAATAAATTATCTCAATGTTGAGACTGAAAATATTTTAAATTATTTTTCAAAAGTTAATAATAACCTTTATCATTCCAAGATTTAGAATAGGAGGGTGTACAAAATTAAGATTGACTCTTTAAAAATTAATTTGAGATATTTTTTAAATTTAAATTTAATATAATCTATTTAATTTTTAAAAATAATAAATCTTAATACTCTTTAGAGAGTTTATAATTTTCAAAATTGTATTAGTAAAAACTAAATCAGTTATATTAATTTTAAATTTAAAAATATTTAAAATGTATTTCAAAAGACAGTACTTTGAGAACTTATTACATTATAATTCGATTTTAGGAATTTATTTAATCCCTTTTTCACGTCTTCACGTAGCGAGGGAGAAATTTTTAGCAATAGATTATCATCTTTGATCTTATATATAATTTGCCATCTCTGATCTAATATATTGATTATTATTCACCGGTGGATGATGAGTTGCAATACATTTTTTTTAAATAAGCTTATGTAGTACAACTTATTGATTCTTATTTTGATATATTCAAAACACATACACGTATGTGTGATGCATAATGTAAGAAAATATTATTATTATTATTACTCTATCCGTTCTAACATGATCAAATTTAACTTTTCCTAAGTCAAGATAAGAAAAAAATAATTTTAAATTAATATAATTCATATAATATTTGAAAACAAAAAATAAATTATAATTACTATAATTTAAAAACTATAAATGTTATAATTACTACTAATACTATTAGATAGTTTATATTTTTAATGATTGTATTATTTAAAACTAAAATAATTGAAATAATTGACTCATATCAATTTTATATTTAAAAATATTTTAAGTTAATTTTTAAAAGTCAATACTAAAAACTATTTGCATGGAGTATTATGTTATGTCAAAAAGCATCATTCAGTGAACCATCAAACCAAAATTTCCTCATGTTGAAAGCCAGTATATATGTATGACAATAAATTAGCGAAATAAAAAATACAAATTAAACATAAAGTAAACGTTCTTTTTTAGTATCCAGGAGTTTTCTCTTCTCTAGAAAAAGATGTTTTTCATATTAATATTTTAAACTTGGCCTTGAATTTGACCAACCAATTGTTTACCTTAGGCCGGAGCACGCCACTTTCATAGTCAATGAAGGTTGCGGGTTGCCCCCGCAGACGGCACTGCAGGCAGATAGATATATAGGGCACTGTAATTCTGTAAAAAAAAATAAAGATGTTAATATTTTTATAAGTTAATTTAATATTTTCACAAAATTAAATGAGACTCACTTACTGAAATATCAAATTAACTCGTGAAAATATCATATAAAATTGATATTTTCACAAGCTAGTTTAATATTTTCATAAGATCAAAAGAAGCTCACTTGCAAAAATATCAAATTAGTTTATAGAAATATCAATTACCAAAAATAATCTTTTATTAATAAAAGATTAAAATAACAGAGAATTCTCAAATAAAATTCGGTTTATGTTCCTGTTTTATGATGTTAAGAAAACGGTGGAAGTTTGGTAGGCGCCATAAATAAATAAATTGACGATTGTTATCAATAAAGTTTTATTTAAAGATGTGGCTTGATTTACAGATAAGTTGTAGGTGTATACGTATTAAACACATACAAAGTTAATACAGTCTTAATTATTTTAGATTATCTAAAATGTATTATTAATTAAAAAATTAATTATTTTAAAAACATGCAAGAATCACTTTTTAAAAGTTAGATTTCGTAAATTAAGGGACTATTTATTGAGAAAAGGAGGGAGTAGCTGATTTGTCATTTTAGTAAAACTTTTCTTACATCAGTATTACGTAAGTATTGTCTCTCTAATTTGCTAAATATTGTTTGACACAAAATCTAGGATAAAAATTGTTAAACTACGTGACATAATTTATTTAATGTTGCAATTGATTTATATTTTTACGGGTGTGATAAATGATTTTTATGATAAGGTAATCAGGGATCTCAGAGTTGTAAGGGACAATACTATTTAAAAACCAAGCGCAATGTGTTATTGGGTTCGAAGATTTATTAGTAATTCGGTATTCGATTTTAATAATATATTGAATTTTAACACATATTATAGCAATTAGAATATTTTAGTTATTTTGATGTGTGTATTATTATAGAGCGAGTGAAGTATTTAATGAATACATCATACGAGTAAAATTAGTCAAATTGATAAAATTAGATATATTATGTATTTTTATTCTTTTATTTTTATTTTTATTTTTTTTATGATTCTCAATTATTAATTTTTAAATTTTAACATTTAATAATGTGAAAATGAAAGATATATGTTAATATACAACATTATAAAGTTTCCCAGCCATATTTACTGTTATCGGACTTTTGTATCTATTTTCCTCGTATCCAATATCATATATAGATTGAGTTTTTATTTGTCAATTCTTTTTTAAAATATTAGTAAAATAAACCCATCTTAGTTTTAACTGTTTGTTTGAGTTTTGTTAGAAGGTGTTTTATTGGTTATCTTGTAATAATAGAATGACGTAATTCTGCAACTTCTATCTCTTACGATGGTTGATTCGTTGGTAAAACAAGTGCACAACCAAGTAAGAAAAAAATCTAATCTATTTTAAAATTACTTTTGAACAAATATAAGTGAATAATATTCAAATATTATATTTATTTTAATTATTAAAAAATTAGATATAATAATAAAATTCGTGTTATACACCATTTTTTAATAATTAAGATAGATATAATATTTATTTTTGTATTTAGATATTGTGTATATAGACCTATCAATTACTTTTTCTCATTTCATAAGTTGGTGAATTTTTAAAAAAAGTTTCACAAATTCAATTAAATATATAAATTTATTATTCCCTTACTTATATTTAATGTTTTGAGAAAAAAATATATTAGAAATATAATTAATGTTTTATCTAATTGACTAGATTAGGTGTAATATCATTATTCTTAATATTATCATTCTAAATTTTATTAGAAAGTCTAAAGAGAACAAATTAGTAATTTTTTTTAATTTTATTTTTGAGAATCTATTTTATTACAAATTAATTATAAGAATACATTTTATCATAAGGTCTATAGAGGAACATGAGAAAGGAAAAAATTAGAAAAAACTTACCTTTATAATTCTAATTTTTTTGACGACTTCTATTAAGGGTTTGAAATTGTAAACTTGCACAATAAAAAAAAGGTCTATACCACGACAAGATATCACAATTGTTTGTTTCATAAAATCTACAAATAAAAAAATTATCTAAAAAGATAATTAAAAAAAATTCAAATGTTTCTTAAATACTCATAAAGAAGCAAATTTCATAGTATGATAGTTAAATAAAGGGAATGGATAAGTCTAAACACAAACACCAAATATAAATTAAAACACAAAATTTTATTTCACTATTAAAAAATGAGGCCTGGTATTAATTTTCATGTCAGACCCTATTTTTTAATAGAGAGATAAAATTTATATCTGAATTTATATTTTAAAATTGTGTTTGTAAATTTATTAAAAAGAAATTAATATTTTCATAAGTAAATTTTATTTAATTTTATAAAAATATTAAATTAATTTATAAAAATATCCATTCCCTTAAATAAGTCGCAATAATTAATGCTTGCTTGGCACTTGGCAGCATTTAAATGTTAACTAAACCAAAACAAAGAGAATCTCCAAGGCCCAACTCCAGCGACGCACTTGGGAACAATAAGCGCACGAGACACATGAGGGCATTTTCCACTCCATTATTTTTTACAAAGTACTCGGCAGAAAAGGGCACTTTCGAGATTAAGCATATAAAATAACGGCCCAGTCTTTACTGACCGACTAAATCAACTAACCATGGTTAACTTGTGTGGTAGGTGGGTGAAATAGCCCAGTCGAGTCTGGTAGGCTTACATTCTCTCTCCTCCCGTCCCCACGACGACCTCTATTTCCCTCTCATTTCATTTCTTAAGTGAAGTTAGAGTCTCTCCAACCGCACCAATTCTGAAACCAAACTTCACCAGAAGTTCGAGAGAAAAAGAGAGAAGAAAACTTAATTGAAATCATTTCCTTTCTTTCTCTCTCTAGAATTTGGTCAACACTCGCCGGCCGAACAACATGCAATCAGAATCGATTAAAGTGTCTCCGTTCGATTTGATGACTGCGATTCTGAAAGGAGGAGGCATCGACCTGTCCAATACGTCGGAGTCTGATGTGTCGATGCCGCCGTCGCTGGCGATGCTCGTCGAGAATCGGGAGCTGCTGATGCTGCTCACGACTTCGGTTGCCGTGTTGATTGGATGCGTTGTCGTTTTGGTGTGGCGGAGATCGAGCCGGAAACCTGCTAAAAGCTTGGACCCGCCGAAGTTGGTGATACCTAAAACTGAGCCGGAAGAGGAAGTAGACGACGGTAAGAAGAAGGTTACCATTTTCTTCGGTACGCAAACCGGTACTGCTGAAGGTTTTGCTAAGGTTTGTGTTATTTTTTAATTGTTTGGGTCAACGTTTTCTTTTTTCTGAATTTTGTTGATTTGAACGATGAATTAAGTAAATTTACTTCTTTAGGCACTTGCTGAAGAAGCTAAAGCAAGATATGAAAAGGTTACATTCAAAGTCATTGATTTGGTGAGTTGGACTCTTTGAATTTTATGCGCTCGATTGATGCAGCTGAATAGTAGTTTTGATGTTTCTGATTAATACTGGATGAATGGATGGTTTGATAGGATGATTATGCGGCTGACGATGACGAGTACGAGACGAAGTTGAAGAAAGAATCTATAGTTTTTTTCTTCTTAGCTACGTGAGTGCATTTACCTACAACTTAATCTTGGATCGCTAAACCACATTAAGTATCTTTTATGTTTCTAAGGTTGCTCTCTCGCATTAATAGTAAATAAATCCTCATGAGACATGAGCTTGTGGAAATAAAAATAACAAATCCCTGTTACCAAAAAAATAAATAAATAACAAATCCCCTAATTACATACATATCTGAGCATTGTAATATTAACTTTAATTTTGGCGTTGCCCATTTAGATATGGTGATGGTGAACCAACGGACAATGCAGCAAGATTCTATAAGTGGTTTTCTGAGGTAAATCTAATTACCATACTGAAATAGGATCAGTGATTTGTAAATTTTAGTAAGACCTACGGTTGATTTTGGATTATATAATTTTAAACAGGGAAAGGAGAAAGGGGAATGGCTTAACAATCTTCAATATGGAGTGTTTGGCCTTGGCAACAGGCAGTATGAGCATTTCAACAAGGTTTGAAACATATCCATCGTCTCTTTTCTCTTCTCAGAAACTACTTTGTTGTCTTTGTTTGTTATTTCTGTTTACTAAAATCAGATTTGTGTTTTGTCTTTTGGGTGAATAGATTGCGAAGGTTGTGGATGATGGCCTTGCAGAGCAGGGTATGTTCATTTCCATTCCACCTCTTGTCTAGATTGCTTAAATTAATATCATGATGCTTCATTAGTAGACACTTTATTGATTGCAAATGCTTTCTAGGAAGCAAGAAATATATTACAGTTCAATTTTCTGCTTATTTTGGTGACATAAAAAATTCAGTGAATCGTTGGTCCATTATTGCCTTGTCTGTCCTATATAGTGTGGCATCATTTAGATCTTATCTATAGCTGCTTCATTTCGTTGAATTTTCGTAAATGCATGTACGATTCTAGTCATACTATGTTTCATGTGCTTGACCTTATGTGTGTTAATTAAATTTATTTTAATCTTTAAATGCTTTGCAGATGTGTTGCACAAAAGATTTACAGTAAATTGTTAAACGTGTTAAATTTTATTGAATTCTAGTAATTTATTCATCATCATAAACTTTGCTAAATGTGGTAGCATGCCTCCAGTATAGTGGGAATGCAAAACTGTCTCTGTTTCTTTGATGTAGAAATTAGTCATATTCTTTTGACTGCTTTAGAAATTGCTTAAATTTGCTAATGGCAAAAATTAAATTACAGCTTACTTTGCATTACAAATGTTTTAATCAATGTTATGCTTTTAGTTGCTATTATGGTAAATGGGCTAATGCATTGCATGCCCCAATACTCTGCTATGATGTTTTAGAATTATTCTCCATGTCTCTATGATGTAGAAATCTGCCATTTTTTTAATGCATTAGAAGGTGGATAATGTCAGTCAGCTGAAGTTTATAAGCATGTATGATCACAAAAGTTAAATTACTCTGAAACGCAAATGTTTGATGTCTAGATTATGTTTATGGTGGTCACTGGTCAAGTACTTGGCTCTTTCTTTATGTTCAATTTCCTTTTTCAAATTCTATGTTTATGTTATAATTCAGCTGATCTTTCCACCATTTACAGGCGGTAGACGTCTTGTTCCAGTTGGTATGGGAGATGATGATCAATGCATTGAAGATGACTTTACTGCATGGTATGACACTTGACATTATTCTAAATAGCATGATAAGCAGTTTGTTTTCCTCTTAAATATACTAATTGAGAGGTCAACCACATTTATAAATTTTGGTCAATCTAGGCGGGAGTTGGTCTGGCCTGAGTTGGATCAATTACTTCGGGATGAGGAGGATACAACTATTGCAACTCCTTATACTGCTGCTATTTTGGAGTACCGGGTTGACTTTCATGACCAAACTGACACATCATCTCTACTGGATCGGAGTCTGAGTAAGTTGAATGGCCATTCTGTTTATGATGCTCAGCATCCTTGCAGGTATCTTATAATGTTTTTAGTATTTGGTATTTGTTTTTCAATATGTGATATGCTTTATCTCTCCTTTGCCTAAATAAGTTCTTTTTTCTGCTTGAAGGACTAATGTAGCTGTAAAAAGAGAGCTTCATACCCCAGCTTCTGATCGTTCCTGCACTCATCTGGAATTTGATATTTCCTCCACTGGACTTACGTAAGTAGCTTTCCTAGATTACTTAGTTTTTGATGTTTTGTCACTATCAACAAATATTTTAGTTGATAAATTTTGTATTGATTTTCTTTGGGAATTGACTTCCAACTGAATATTAAAGACGACTGTCTTGAGTTGATGTCAAATCATTCTTGTCCAATTATATTTCTTTGTTTTCTCCTCAGATATGAAACTGGTGACCATGTTGGCGTCTACACTGAGAATTTGATTGAAATTGTCGAAGAGGCTGAAAGGTTACTCGATATATCACCAGATACCTATTTCTCCATCCACACTGATAAAGAGGATGGAACACCACTAAGTCGAGGCTCCCTGCCACCTCCCTTCCCCCCATGCACTTTAAGAACGGCACTGACCAAATATGCAGATCTTCTGAGTTCTCCAAAGAAGGTATGTCGTCTTTTCTTGTATTAATTCATTGTTCATCTATATTTACATGTGAACCAGTGACCAAGGATTTACTCAATTGCGTATGTGTTCCAGTCTGCTTTACTTGCTCTGGCGGCTCATGCATCTGATCCTAGTGAAGCTGACCGGTTAAAATTTCTTGCATCTCCTGCTGGAAAGGTTTGTATTCCTTCCTGAAGTTTCACAAGTTTAAATGGTACCTCTTTTATGCTCTACTTAAAAGGATCTTCTTTATTTCAGGATGAATATGCACAATGGCTAGTTGCAAATCAAAGAAGCCTGCTTGAGGTCCTGGCTGAATTCCCATCAGCCAAACCCCCACTTGGGGTTTTCTTTGCATCTGTTGCTCCGCGCTTGCAGCCCAGATATTATTCTATTTCTTCTTCGCCAAGGTAGATAAATAAATTACCCTGCCCGGGCATCCATCCAATGCATTCTTTTCGATCTTGTACCCACGGTGCGGTACACTGAACACCAACCCAATATCTATTCAAAGCTTTGTACCCCTCATCAATGTTGTAGTGGCAAGAGTCTATTAACTGTGACGTGCATAAATAACTTTGTAGTAGTACAGAACATCCTCAAATGTTTTCATATAGTTAATCTTAATATCCTAAAAGAGCACATAATTTTTCTGCCTTTAAATTCTTTTATCTTCATGCTGCATTTTACTTGCTAGGTGTTTGTTTAGCAAGCGGATTTTGCTTGTGACCTAACTCTTCTCTTCCTTAATTGAATATATTTACCAACGTCATTTACATTATTGATTATACACGATGGCTTCCGTAATTGCATATATTTACCTACTTCATTTACATTACTGATTATACAGGATGGCTCTATCAAGAATTCATGTTACTTGTGCATTAGTTTATGAGAAAACACCTGCAGGACGAATTCACAAAGGGGTGTGTTCAACTTGGATGAAGGTATAGTCTTACTTTCCTTCCTGACATGTATGAAAAAAGTAACATCTTTATAGAGGTTAGCAGACAGATGCTATGGTATCTGACATTGGCTGGTCCCAGTTGGACTTGGTAAAGATAAAAAAATGCTTCAAGCGGTAAAGATACAGTGGTGTTGGCAACAGCTATGCTGCATTTATATTATCAATTCACTATGCTCTAAAGACTTTCCACTTTGTGAGACTTTCTGCATTAGATAAATGGAGTCTTTCTGTCCGTTCCAGAAATATACAAACATTACTAATTTATGGAAATCCAAGTTACCTGGGCCATATAGATTTCTAATTATCAAATTTAATGAAGAATCCTTTTTACATCTATTGGTGTTTGTAATGACTTGTAGAGTTGTATCTGTGATATAGATTAAATGGAAGCAGCTCCCATAATAAATTTGTTACTTCTCATATTAATTTATGGTCTGTCTACAGAATGCTGTGTCGTTGGAGGATAGCCTTGATTGCAGTTGGGCTCCCATTTTCATTAGGCAATCTAACTTCAAACTTCCTGCTGATTCCAAAGTGCCTATTATTATGATTGGCCCTGGTACCGGATTGGCTCCTTTTAGGGGTTTCCTGCAGGTCTGATCCGACACACACATGCTCATATAAGTCATCTTCGTTTTGCTATTGTTTCATCAAAATTTGATGAGTTGTGTCTGTTTTATTCCAGGAAAGGTTAGCTCTGAAGGAAGCTGGAGCAGAGCTGGGACCTGCTGTATTATACTTCGGATGCAGGAACAGGAAACTGGTAAGTGATTTACTGTTCATACATCTGCCTTGTATAAAAATGCATTTCAGTTAACCTAATGTGATTCCATTGTTCCCGTTATTGTAGGATTTTATTTACGAGGATGAGCTTAACAACTTTGTTGAAACTGGTGCAATGTCTGAGATGGTTGTTGCTTTCTCACGTGAGGGCCCCACTAAGGAATATGTGCAACATAAGATGAGCCAAAAAGTACGGAACCATTTGACTCGTTAAAAAAAAGTTTAATGTATTTTACCCGGGTGTTCATTAGGAGAAACTAATCATTCTTTGTTGTTTTTGATCAGGCTTCGGAGATTTGGGACATGATATCTCAGGGAGCATATATTTATGTTTGTGGTGATGCCAAAGGCATGGCCAAGGATGTGCATCGAATGCTCCACACAATTGTGCAAGAGCAGGTATGTTTATAGAAATGTAATCCATGAATATCAGATACGTGTGGGGTGTTGGTTAGGAAGAAACTAGAGAGTATTTTATGTTCACAAAATATCAAGTCATTTGTGAGCATTAGGCTGATGTGTTGACTTAGACGCAAAAAGAAAAATAGGCTTATATGTTTGACTGGTATTGTCTACTAACAAAGTTGGTAAGGTAATGAATAACTAAGACTTACAAATCAATCTTCTGTTTTGTTTGTCTATTGTCTTCAATTGTGCATATATATTTTAAATGATCTCTCTCTCTCTCTCTCTTTCTCTGTGTGGGTTTAGAATAAAATATGACTAATAAGTAATCACATTTTGTTTTCAGGGAGCTTTAGACAGCAGTAAGGCTGAGAGCTTTGTGAAAAATCTTCAAATGAGTGGGAGGTATCTGCGTGATGTATGGTAATAATTATTTTAGTGCAGCCCTAGGAAATAAGGGAAAGAAGAAAAAACATATGGTGGTAAACTTTACTTGCCAATGCAAAACTTATTGGGGAGTAAAACTGTGAAAAGGGTGCGAAGTGCAAAATTTGGAAGACTCGCAGACCTTGCGAACATGTGCATGTTGTAGTCTCATTATTCATGTTTCCCCCTTGTTTTAAGGCTTTTTGGTTCTTGTAAGTTATATACACATTATATGTAAGATGGACTCCGTATTTTATGGAGATGTGAAGATGGTTTTAGTGACACATGCAACTTTATTGCAGTGTGGGCTTAATATTGTAATTCTTCAAGTACTTCATTTCTAACTTTGGCAGCATGGTAGCAATCACATGCTTAGATAGATTATGGAGGTTGCTATGTTTGTGATTTTATGCAACTGTCATTCAGTACAAGCATCTTGTCCATACTATAAGAGCCCTTGTTTGCTACATACGATGGTAATTCTTTTGCTTTCACGAATTGGGACAGCCTCCTATATATAAATTTGGTGGGAAGTGAACATAATTAGTTATACAACCCTCTTAAAAAAAGAGGATAAGTTTATACATACAACAACTAAATACTATATCAAATATTATATTTATTTATATTATTAAAAAATAAAGTATAATACAAATTTTAATGTCATATTTTATTTTTTAATAATATAAATAAATGTAATATTAAATTATTATATATTTATATTTATCCTAAAAAAATAGGATAGTATCATTTCTTCCAACAGGAAAGCTGTCACTTTCTTCTCTCTGTCTCGTTCTCTTCTTTCTTTGACGGAGGGAATAGAAAGTGTCATGATTGACTTTAACCGCTTGCATTGCCCTCGGGTTGGTTGGATGATTTGGAGAGTAATGAACGCAAGTGGTTGGGCTGAGATCAATTGTATTCAAAATTTGTTTTGTGTTTTAGTATTTAGAGACTTGAAATTATGAAATATGTGTATATTTGTGAATTTAAAATATAAGATTTGTGTATATATTATAGTTTTATGTCTTTAAATACAAAAATACAAAATAGAATTTAAATACAGATAATTTCAAATCCAAATGATTTTGTCTCGTTAAAAGTGTAATGATTCGTTTTTTACTCTACGATATCAGACGGTTAAAAAGATAACCATCCTTTTGTACACAGAAGAACATTGCCGTAAAAACCTCTACTTTGTTGGAACCTATAAATCCCCAGTTAACTTAGCAGATACAGGAAAAATAGTCAGAATGTGACACCTAACTAAGAAAGTCTTTATATATATATATATATATATATATTTTACTGACATATAAAACAAATAAACATGATCCTATTTTATTTTATTTTTAATTTAAATAAATAAATCATATTCATTTATTTTATATGATAAAAAAAGAATAAATTTAGAATTTTCCTGAGAAACATCGGTAAATACACCCATCAATATTTCCAAGGATTCTTGGGTAAGAAAGTGGAAGTGGGCCAGTCCACCCAAAAAGGAGAGATGTAGGTGGGCCATTACACAGAGGTTGATACGGACTTTTTAATGCGAGGTCATATATGAAAAGTTACCAGTACAAAATCTTAAAAACCCGAATTGTCCACCATTTGTAATGATGACTCTCTTCCATTTATTCTTCAAACTTATTTATTTCTCTTTGTCAATCTTTAAAATTAATTTATATCTTTTTTGTTATTTAATTATCCATTCTCTTCAAAATATAAGATTAATTTTTAAATTTAAAATAAATGTAATTCATTTAAAATTTAAAAAAAAAATATCTTACAATTAATAATATTTATTAGATAATTTATAACATTTATTATTATATTAATTATAACCAAAATAAATTACATCAATTTTAAATTAACTTTAAAAATTCGGTATTGATATTTCAAAGAAAAAGTGTCTTATACTAATCAATTTACAAAAGTATTAGTATAAATTTCTTTGATTTTGATCGATGAAATAATTTATATTGTAAAGTGCTTAATATTTTAAAATTTACAAATTAATTAAAATTAAGTAAAACCTTTTTGGGGAGTGGATGGAGCTTAAACAAAACATTAATTTTGAAACGGTATACACAGTGTGTAGTGGAGTTTTTAAAAGAATATTTGGATTTTATTGAGTTTCCATATAATTAGCTAGGTTTTAATTACTATGAGCACGATCAATGAGATTATTGTAATCTCACTTTTCTTTGTGCCCTGTTTCTGAGTTTTGGACAAAAAAAAATAAAAATGAAAAACTTAAATTATAACAAAAAAGAAAATAATAATAAATTTAAAATTTTTCTTTGTGTTGTTTCTAAGTTTTTAATAGAAAATAATAAACAACTTAAAAAATTTCTTTTCTTGTGTTTTTGAGTTTCAATGAAAAGAAAAATATCACTTTTACAAATTTATCCTTTTATTATATGTGATATATCAATTATATTTATAACTATTGAACTATTAATCAAAGTCATATTCCATAAATAGATATGTGGTATAATAGTTTGACTTTATAAAATATGAGACATTTTTTAACTCAAAATTGACATAGATAAATTTAATTTTAGTTAATCTAATGATGAATATAATTAATTATCTAAAAAATATTACTAATTAAAAGATTTATTATTTCATAATTTTTGATGAATTATATTAATTTTAAATTTAAAAATGTCTTTCAAAATATTTTATAAGTTGAAACTGAGGAAGCATACACTAGTACCTAAACCTTTAACTTGTATGCTCTAATATGTTTTTCTTTCCTATTCTTTGTTTAACCATATTAGTTGCAGAACTTTTACCTATCAATACATGAAAAATGCAGAATTCTTATGAGAAGAAGAAGAAGAAGCTGTTTCCACTGTATGGTTGACTGATGCTGAACTTTAAAGTCCTCAGCTAGACTAACAGAAATGAAGAAGAATACTAAGAAAGGAAACAATATTTTTCATTCATGCCCTCTGCTGATTACAATAATGTGCCTTATAAGTTCGTTCAACAGAATTCTAGAAGCTAAAATCCTCGCCATTCAATCCTTATTCTAGAATGATCATTACAATCATTGGATTACCTAGCTGTCACTAACGCAGCATTACATAAAACCTACTGACTACTCCTAACAAACTCTCACCCACCTTTCCTGCCAATTCCTTTCTTACCCTTGGTGAATCCTCTGAGCCACGTGGGTTCTCTGATGACTCTCCTTGACCTCCTTAATTTGTCATTAAGTCCTCCAGCTCATCTTCGTCATACTCAGCCTTATTGCCCTCCCACGTGTCTTCATCATGCTCCAGTTCCATTTCCTTCTGGTCACTACCGATACCTTCACTGATAGTGTTGTTGCTGTCCCTATTTTTCAGACTATCTTCCAATACAAATTCTTTCTGATGGAATTGAGATTGCTGCTGCAATGTTGTGGTCTGCTCCTCATTAACTGATTCTGGTGCAGCACCTGATGTGATAGCACTTGATTCTGAAGCCTCAGCATTGTTGGTACCCTTTTCCATATCATTGACTTTCCAGAATGATGAGTTGAGAAATTGCACTACCATAGATCAGGGCAAAGGGGGACAGTTAATGTTTTAAACCAGCTCCCTCTGTTAAATTAAAAATCTATTTTCAGTAACTAATAAATTTATTTAGCAGTCTGGTGTCTTGTACTCTTATTCATGTGGTCTTTATTCTAGAGTAACTTGAGCCTGTGATGTAGTTTACCTAAACCAACAAGATTGAGGATAATACGGAGATTATGAGAATATTATATATCTTTTTTTTTTTTCCGTCCAAATTTTGTCAATTTTAGATGAAAAACTTTTACAGAAAAAATGATAAAGTTTTTAATCTATTTATTTTCTTTTCCGTTTATTAAAAAACTTATAAACACAATAATTGAGTAGAAAAGTTAAGTTTTCCGTCAATTTTTTTTTCCTGCTCATTTTAAAACTCATAAATAGAGTGTAAGACCCGGAAATCCAATTTTCTCTTATATCTTTATTTTTTTTAATAGAAAAACTGAGATATTCTCTTGGACCTTTAAATGAATAATTTGATGACATGTGAGGCAATATTCCAAAAAATAGACCACTAATAGATAATCTATTTTTTATTTTTAGGTGCGGGGGTGGACTGTGGGGATGCCTTACAAATGAGTCTTAATAGTTGGCATTATGATGAATATGCAGAAATTTAAATTATTCATCCTAGCAATTAATATTTTAAAAAAAATAAAATTATTTTTATAATTATTTTATTATAAATAATAAAATAGGTTCTACTCTTATGCGAAAGAATATGGTACGAAACTAAAATTTTCATTTATAGAAATACAAATTCCTTCAACTATTGAAATATACAACACTCGGAAGAAGTTAGAAGCACAATTGAGCTTTACACATCCAAATATCTCCCGCTTTAATAACCATTAATCCTTTTTGCAGCAATATTGATTTTAGCACTAGTAATGTCATTATTCATAAAATTTAAAAGGTAAACCCTAGATGTTAAGCTTGATCAAATTGACATGATCCAAAATCATCAAAATTCTTAATTATTCAATTTAATTATATATAAAAAGTGATCTTAAGAAAGAAAGTCTAAATTGTGTTTTTATAGTTAATAATTTTTTATTTAAATTAATCTAAAGAAAATTTAAAACTATTTTAACAATTAGAATAATCATACCCTAAAGGATCTACACAAACATAATTAATTGTGGATCACATTTGCAACAATAGGCCTTGTTGGCCCAACAACTCGAAGCCCACAAAAAAAGTCGCTGCCGGATAATATAATGGGAGCTACTGGCTACAACTCCTATTTTTCTCTTTGTAATCCTCAGGGGCGGTGCCCCTCCCACTAACCACCAAAACACAAAAATAATTTATTTATTTTTTAAAAATAATCTCTATACTCTGCGATCGATCTGATGGCTGAAAGTTTGAAGGGAGGGAGCATAGACCTGTCGATGCCGGCGTCGATGGCGATGCTCTTTGAGAATCGGGAGCTGTTGATGCTACTCACTACCTCAATTGCCATTTTGATTGGATGCGTCGTAGTTTTGGTGTGGCGGAGATCGTCTAGCCAGGGATCGGCTAAAAGCTTCGAGCCGCCGAAGCTGGTGATATCGAAAATTGAGCCGGAAGAGGAAGTCGACGACGGTAAGAAGAAGGTCACCATTTTCTTCGGCACACAAACCGGTACAGCGGAAGGCTTTGCTAAGGTTTGTGACATTTTAAAATCAATTGAGTCAACGTATCTTTGATGTATTGAGTGAATTAGTTATCTTGTTCAGGCATTTGCTGAGGAAGCTAAAGCAAGATATGAAAAGGCTAAATTTAAAGTCACTGATTTGGTGAGTTTGACCGACTCATTTCTAATAGTCTGTATAATTGATTGATGCACTTGAATTGTTATTGGTTAATGATTCTGATTAATTGAATGAGTGAATCCTGAATGGACGATTTAATAGGATGATTATGCTGAAGATGATGATGAGTATGAGGCGAAATTGAAGAAAGAATCATTGGCATTTTTCTTCTTAGCTACGTGAGTATAATTGTTTGCCAATTTATCTTGGATCAATAACAGACATTAATTACATACGTTGTATACTGATTGGCTGTGCAGATATGGTGATGGTGAACCAACTGACAATGCAGCGAGATTCTATAAATGGTTTTCAGAGGTAAATTTGATTAGCCTAGTAATTAAGATTATGGAACTGTAGCCTTGAGTAAGATCTGCGGTTGATATTGTGTTAGATGGTTTGAATCAGGGAGAAGAGAAAGACGAATGGCTTAAGAATCTCCAATATGGAGTGTTTGGCCTTGGGAACAGGCAATATGAGCATTTCAACAAGGTTTGGAATAAATGTCCTTATCTTCTCAGTAATCATTTTGTTGCTATGTATTTATATTTGTTTGTTTATTTGATAGTTTACTAAAGTCTGATTTGTGTTTGTCTTTTTGGCAAATAGATTGCTAAAGTTGTGGATGACGGCCTTGCGGAGCAGGGTATGTCCGTTTCCCATATTACCTCTTGTACTTTGCTTAAATTGATAGCACAATGCTTAGTGATATGATAATATATTGATTGCAAAAATAATGTTAGGGCTCAATTATCTGCTTATGATAAATGATCTATAAGTCCTACTTTTTAGTCCTTCTCTAGTCCTACAGTAGATTCCTTGTGGATGCTGTGCATTTTGAGATTCTTTTCATATTATGTATTGAGTTCTGTGAAAGAAGAAGTTATGTTATAGCTCATCTGCTTATCTGAATTTATTTTCTTATATTTGAAAAAATTGAAAATTAATTGAATCATAGATGCCTTTTGGGACATATACATAAACTGGGACATGGGTTTTATTTGTAGCTTCTTCATTTCTCTGCATTGTTGTATATGCATTCTGAGGTTCTTATCATATATGCATTCTGAGATTCTTGTCATATGTGCATTTTGAAATCCGTGTCGGATTTTGTTTTGTGCTCTATGAAGGAAGAGATTATGTTATTGTTTTGTAATCTGCTTATTTTGGTGAGATTGACAATTTAGAGAACTGTAGATTTTGCATTATCTTTTAAAGTGGGACATGATTTGAATTTTATCTGTTGCTGCTTCAGTTTGTTGGATTGTGTATATGCAATTTTGAGATTCTTGTCATCTCGTGTTTTTTTTTGTTCTATGAAGGAAGAAATTATGTTAGAGCTCACTAATCTGCTTATTTTGGTGAGATTGAAAATTTATTGAACCATGTATGCCTAGTGTGTTATATCTTGTAAAGTGGGACATAATTTGGATTTTTCTGTAGCTGCTTCATTTCATTAAGTTGTTATATATGCATTGTGAGATTCTTGCAGTATTCTATTTGGAATTCTATGAAGGAAGGTATTATGATAGATTTATTTGCTTTTTTTTGGTGAGATTGAAATTTGAATGGACAGTGGACCCTCGCACCTACAAAATACTCCTTTGATTCCAGAAAGAGAGTCCCTTCCATTTTGAACTTTTGAACTCAATACTTGAAATCCTAAAATTTTATTTTGATGTGAATATATAAGTTTTGAAAATAACAAAATTTACAAATATTACATGTTTAGATAGTTTACAATATTCACGATTGTATATTTGTATTGAATTAAATCAAATGATATAATATCAATTTTAACTTGAAAACTTCTCAAATTGACATCGAAAGTCAAAGTGGAACTCTTTTTTTTTGGAAAGGAGATAGTATTGTAAAGTGGGACATTTATATATGCATCTTTGAGATTCTTTTTTGTATTATGTCTTGAATCCACCAAGGAATAAATTATGTTAGAGCTCAATTATCTACGTGACATTGAAATTTTACTGAGCGGTTTATATTGTAAAGTGGGAATTCAGTTTGATTTTATCTGTAGCAGCTGCAATTTGTTTATTTGTATTATATGCATTTTTAGATTGTTGTCGTATTATGATTCATGCGCTGATGACAAAAGTTAAATTACAGTATACTCAGAATCATTAATGTTTTTCTCTAGGTTATGTTTACGGTGGAACAGTGCTGTATCCTTGTTATTGTGCAATTTCTTTTTTGATTTTATGTTTAATAGTCTAAGTGACACGCATTACGTGTGCAATTACCATAAAGATATAGGGATAGAATAAAAAATAAAAAAAGTTGACAAAATTGTAATAAAACTAAACTTGTAGGGGTAAAAGGAGAAAGAGATTGGAGAGACGGCGACAAGAGAGCGGTTATTTTCATTGCTTAAAACAGATGTTATCGAGATGACCTGATCTTTTCCACCATTTGCAGGTGCCAAGCGTCTTGTTCCAGTAGGTATGGGAGATGATGATCAATGCATTGAAGATGACTTTACTGCATGGTATAACCAAATAATGAACATTATCTGGGAAGCATAATGAGCAGTTTGTTTTCCTCATAAATTCATTTAATGAAAGCTCAACCACATTTATAAACTGTTGTCAATACAGGCGGGAATTGGTCTGGCCTGAGTTGGATCAATTGCTTCTCGACAAGGAGGATGCAGCTGTTGCCATGCCTTACACCGCTGCTGTTTTGGAATACCGGGTTGTGGTTCACGACCAAACTGATACATCTCTACTGGATCGGAACCTGAGTACATTAAATGGTCATACTGTCTATGATGCTCAACATCCATGCAGGTATCAGAAAATGTGCCAATTTTTTTTTTTAAAATTCCAAACATCTGATATGCTTAATCTCTCAATGGCCTAAGATATGTATTGTTCTCTGTTTGAAGATCTAATGTCGCTGTAAGAAGAGAGCTTCATACCCCTGCATCTGATCGTTCCTGCATTCATCTGGAGTTTGACATTTCTCACACTGGACTTTCGTACGTAGCTTTTCTAAAGTATCGTTAGTGCCTTCACATATATATTAGTAGATTAATTTTCTTATAGTATTCTTTGGTATTTTTGGGTTCTGGCTGAATATCAGAGATAACTGAGGCAAAAAGTTTCTCTTGAGTTGATGCTAAATCATTATTGATTATTTATATTTGCTGGTTTCTTCTTAGATATGAAACTGGGGACCATGTTGGAGTCTACTGTGAGAATCTGATTGAAATTGTTGAGGAGGCTGAGAGGCTATTAGGTATAGCACCGGCTACTTATTTCTCTGTCCACACTGATAAAGAGGATGGAACACCACTTAGCGGAGGCTCCCTGCCACCTTCCTTCCCGCCCTGCACTTTAAGAACAGCACTGACGAGATATGCGGATCTTCTCAGTTCTCCGAAGAAGGTAGGTCCTTTTCATGTGTTAATTCATCGTTCATCAAAATTTACATTTGAACCTTTAGTTAAGGATTGCTTACTTAATTGCGTATATATTCTCTTCAGTCTGCTTTACTTGCGCTGGCAGCGCATGCATCTGATCCTAGTGAAGCTGATCGATTAAGATTTCTAGCTTCTCCTGCTGGAAAGGTTTGGATTCCTTCCAAAAGTTTCACAATTTTAAAAGGCCCTATGTTGTGCTCTATTGAAATTAATCTCTATTTTTTTCCAGGATGAATATGCACATTGGCTATTAGCAAACCAGAGAAGCCTCCTTGAGGTCATGGCTGAATTCCCATCAGCCAATGCCCCACTTGGGGTTTTCTTTGCATCAGTTGCCCCACGCTTGCAGCCCAGATATTATTCCATCTCTTCCTCACCAAGGTAAATTAATATGCATAGCGACCATTTTTTCTTAGGAGTTTGATTTACAGCTAATTGCTTTACTAATGCGACTTCACCTACGTCATCATAGGTTAGTAGATGCTTGCATTTCTGATCTTCTTTTGTAGTAGTACAGGAAATCCTCAGATTTTTTCAGAGAGTTAATCTTTGATTCTTAGAAGAATCATGCTAGGGCTCGAAACTTTGGTGTGTCAAATGATGCATCAATATTGCGTTGGTTGACTACATCTAGATGTGTATTACAAAACTCATTTAGGACTAATTTGGTTCTTAGCAATACTCATCTTGATAGCTCAAGAAAAATCGTAACTTTTATGCTTTTTCAAGTCGCTTAAACTTATATTTTTGTGCTGCATTTCAGTTTTTGTGTAGCAAGACTTATATTTCGTGCGACCTAACTCTTCTCTTTTCTTAATTTTCATATATTTACTATCTTCGTTTACTTAATACAGGATGGCTCCATCAAGAATTCATGTTACTTGTGCATTAGTTTATGAGAAAACACCTACAGGACGAATTCACAAAGGGGTCTGTTCGACTTGGATGAAGGTATTGTTTCCTTATCTTTCCTTTGCTGGCATGAAACAGAAAATGTTGTGGTCAACATAGACAGAACTCAAGTGGTTAAGTGTAGTAATGTCTACAAATATCTTCTCATGATGGTTCTCAACTCAGCTTGCTGACCTTTCCACTTTGAGCAAATTTTCTACATTAGGGAAAATGAGTGTTTTCTTTCTGTTCTATGGGAATACGAACAAGCCTAATTTATGAAATCCTACGTTACCTGGGTCATTTAGATTTTGAATTAGCAGGTTTCCTAGATCTGAGATTTAAGAGTCATTTCTACATCTGTAGTAGCGTTTATTATGACCAGATTCTTTGATGCAGATTAAATGGAGGTAATGGCCATTATAATCTTCCAATCTTTTCTCCTCATTTAATTTTGGTCCTTTACAGAATGCTGTATCGTTGGAGGAAAACAATGATTGCAGCTGGGCACCTATTTTTGTTAGGCAATCTAACTTCAAGCTTCCTTCTGATACCAAAGTGCCTATTATTATGATTGGCCCTGGCACTGGATTGGCTCCTTTTAGGGGTTTCCTGCAGGTCTGATCTGGCAGCCATTATGCCCATATATGCCGTCCTTGATTTGCTTATTGTTTAATCAAACTTAATAGAGTTATGTATGTTTCATTCTAGGAAAGGTTAGCTCTGAAAGAAGCTGGAGCCGAGCTGGGACCTGCTGTATTATACTTTGGGTGCAGGAACAGAAAATTGGTAAGTGATTCATTGCTCAGATTACAAATTTATGTGAATGTATTTCAATTATTAAAATCTTAATCCAATGTGCCCTGGTATCGTAGGATTTTATTTACGAAGATGAGCTAAACAACTTTGTCGAAACTGGTGCAATTTCTGAGCTGGTTTTGGCTTTCTCACGCGAGGGCCCCGCTAAGGAATATGTGCAACATAAGATGAGCCAGAAAGTATGCAATCATTTGGCTAGTTAAAATTAAATTAAGGTCTTTGCCGGGAGTTTACTTTTAAGATGTTTGAACTTTTTTTTGTTTGCCCAGGCTTCGGAGGTCTGGAACATGATTTCTCAGGGAGCATATATCTATGTTTGTGGCGATGCCAAAGGCATGGCCAGGGATGTTCATCGAATGCTCCACACGATTGCACAAGAGCAGGTATGTTGATACAAATGACATTTTGTGGTAAAGATCCATCAGTACTTACCCTGTTGTTGTACACCTTTGCATCTATTTGGTTGATGCATAGGTGCACCTAACCCCCGGCTTCACTGTTAATAGGAAGAAACCGAAGTTTTTGCTTCCAGAAGTGTCCCCTACCAGTTGCTCTTGCATGTCAATAATTTTTTTATAATTAGAATATATCAACTTATTTTTGGGCAACTAGTTGTCTAGCCTATAATGTTCACTAGAATTGTGAAGTACCAAATTATTTCGGGATACTGATGGGAAGATTGCAAAGATATGAAGAATAAGAAGATTATATAAAGATAAATTATCTTTTCCCCCATCTTGATTGTCTTTGGTTGTGCCCCCCATCTGTTCCCGTTCATATATCTCACTCCCTCTCTCTTGGTGTGTGTGGATCTGAACTCATCAGTGGCTCAAATTCCAATTTCAGGGAGCTCTAGACAGCAGCAAGGCTGAGAGCTTGGTGAAAAATCTTCAAATGACTGGGAGGTATCTGCGGGATGTATGGTAATTATTCTTTCAGTGCACCCCTTGGTAGATAAGGAGAACAGGAAAAAATACTTATATCTATCTATCTATATATATATATATATATATATATATATATATATATATATATATATATATTATGTATCATGGTATATTATACTTGCGAGTCCAACCTACTGGGGAGTACAAAGACTTGGGAAATGCAAGATTTGGAAGACTTATTTTCTTTCCGCTGGCAACTTTAAAAGAGGAAAGGGTGCACAGGGTTGTCCCATTATTCTTTTTCCTTTTGTTTCAAGGATTTTTATTGTTCTTGCAAGTTATATAGACATTATAAAATTAGGCAAGCAGTTATTAGACTCTGTATCATATGGTGGGATTGTAGGAGTTTTGTTGTGATAAAAACCTGATAGATAAATGGAGTTGCAAAATTGACAGACGGTTTTCATTCTTTTTTATTTTTTGTTATAAAATAAATTATGGTGCTAAAGTCTAGTGTATTGGGTGTATAGGTTTAACTTTCGTTCTTATTTGCACTAGAAAAATAAAAGAGAATCATAAATGGGCGTATATAGAATAGAATAGTTTCTAATAGCCCAAGTCTCATTTACAGCAGCAACTCTTGTATTCTGTTGGTTTCTTAAAAGAGAGTCTTATTTTATGTAGAATAGAAGTTTCCAGTCTTTTATTGAAATATTAATAATTTTGCCAGTGAGGTGGTGGTTGAGGCTTGTGACTTCAGGCACATTTGTTTGTTATTGTTATTATTATTTTTTTTCCTTCTATGAAGTTTGTTTCTTCTTCATGTGAGGGGCTTGATTAATTATTATAATTTCTCATGGTTAGTATGAGTTTTAATTATATTGTAATTGTGATGGTGTAATTGATTGTTACTCTGTTTCCCAAATAGGTGCGCCAAAAAATAATCTTAACAGTATATTTTAGTTGCAAATTTGAAGCACAAATCAGAAACTTTGTGAATATTCCAAGATTTCAATACAAAAGATGCATCTATTTTTTAATATAGGAAGCGGGTGGCCAACTAAAAAAATCACGACTGGTTTTTTTAGTTGTTTAGAAGACTGGGTTAGTAGTACGTAAGCGCACGTTGCCATGTTGGAGGGGAATGTTTAACCTTTTCGATCCATTTTTATTTTTCTAAGCTTTTTGATCTAGTCAGCACTCGTCTTTCTTTACTCTCTTACCTTTCGATTTACTTATCCAACGTTGTTAAAGTACCGATATCTCCAAATGATAGGAATTTGTAATTTGTAGCCAAAAGCTTTTAAAAACACACCATTTACTTTGGTCTTATCTTCTAATTATTGAGTTGAGCCTAAAATCTATTGCAGCTTGTATCACCAGATCTTGTATGATTATTATGTTGCGACGATAGTACCAACCCTAAGCTCAATAACCATAAGTAACTCTCAATTCCTTCCATAACAAATCTTTATTGGGTCATGTTTTGTTTTCATAATACATACTGTACTCTCTACAGCAGAAAGATTTTTTATTTTTTTATTTTTTAATATTAAGGTAATCTTTGTTTGAGATGGCCTACTCTTTTATGCATTTCAATCATAGCGTACAAAATTATGACCATGCATTATAAAATAAAAGAAGTGAATTTACTATCTATCATATTCAATACTTGATTAATAAGTTTTTGATTAATAAGTAAACTGCTAAAAGGAACAAAAAATTGAGTCTAGACATTTTCGCATCACAAATTTGGAAACGGACGTAAAATTATTTAATCTATCAAAAAATTGTGTAGGAAAATCCTGTAGCTGTTTACTTCTTATTTTTTTGTTTTTATTAATTTTCTTTTCTTTTATGAAGAAAGCCTTAACATTAAAAATATAGGCGGTCAAATTTCGCATTTTGGTTGGTATATACTACAATACAATGTAAACAGAAGTCGTGGTCACCAGGAAAAACATTAAACAAATACAAATCGTGAAGGCTCACATAAATAACCACACAACGAGAAAAGCGAGAGACGATCCTCGGGTAGAGTGACACTCCTAGTAACCAATCAGAATACAGCATTACTCTGTCACGGATTCATCTTCGCCAGCGTAAAAAAACACAAGGATCAACTCGAGAAAAATGAAAAACTCTAATCCAACGGCCCTAAACGCAACAGGCTCAAAAGCAAAATAAGTGGAGTACTATATATGGTCAATCATTCATCAATCGTCCAAACAAAAATCCACCTACCCGAGAAGAACCAGAAAAAGAAGAGTTCTATATTCAAAAATGTCTGGAAGAGGAAAGGGAGGCAAGGGGCTTGGAAAAGGTGGAGCAAAGAGGCACCGAAAAGTACTTAGGGATAATATTCAGGGAATTACTAAGCCGGCGATTAGGCGTTTAGCCAGGCGTGGCGGCGTTAAGCGAATCAGCGGCCTCATCTATGAAGAAACTAGGGGCGTCCTCAAGATCTTCCTTGAGAACGTTATTCGTGACGCGGTTACCTACACGGAGCACGCTCGCCGGAAGACGGTCACCGCCATGGATGTCGTCTACGCCCTCAAGAGGCAAGGTCGCACCCTTTATGGCTTCGGCGGTTAAGGCTATGTTTAGGCTTAGGGTTTGGTCGGGGATTTGATGTGTTTCGGATCTGGGATTGAATTGTTTCAGTTAGGATTGGGTATTCTGATACTATATTTTGCTGATATGTAGTGATTATATGTTTATCTTTTGTGGTGTAATTGAATATTTGTGGTGATTTCAAATCTTATGAAGCCCAATCAAATTATGAACCTTCCAATTTCTATTACATTTGGTGTGGTCACGAGCTACTGATTCTTTCTTTTCTTGTATTTTCTGATTGGTTGTTGCAAGTAGTAATTCTAAATAGAGGGTACAATGTTGAAGGGAAATGAATTTGTTAATTCGGTAGAAGGAGACCAAGGATCTAGATGGGGTTGTGTGAAATGTGCACAGTTGAATCTAAATATTTTAGGTCCAGTGCATCCTTCTTATTTATGGACGGAAGGTAATAGTTGGCTCATAAAAGTAATTTTCGAGCTCAGCCATCTAAGACTTTTTTTCGGTTGCCAAATTATACTTCACTATTTATTTTTATTTTTTTAGTCCCAGGGTTTGATTCTGGAAATGACTCCCAAAAGGGTCGTCTGTCTATATTTTGATAGTAGTACCGTTCTTTAAAAAATGGATCTCTCTGAAAATTGGGTTGGGAAAGTGGGCTTTCAAAATTGGTGGGCTTTGGTTCAAAATATAGTTGAATGGGCACTTGGCTATGAGATGGGCTTCTTTCGATTTAGAATTTTGACGGTTTATTATTCATCAATTCCTCTAGAATTTTGTAAAACATAAATGAAGGACCTTTCCTTAAACACGAAGATGGCATGTATATGTAAATTGTAACTTAGGCCAAAAGCAGTCGAGTAGAGAGAGGTTTAGGTTGATAAAATTCAACTCTATCCTGCATATTAATTTTGATGACTTCTAATCCAGTGGGGAGCTATATTGACTTGATATTTTTTGTTTATTTTCTTAAAATTTGAATTAGTTAAGGTATTGAGCATTATATAATAAAGATTGACTTAGTTTTAATTTTAAAATTAAATTTTCCAATTTTAGAATAAAAATTTATCCCATTTTTTTTAAATACATGTGAAGATATTATAACCCTAAGAAATTTCATTTAATTTATTAGCACCTATTTTTGAAAGTTTAAAAATATAAATAAATTTGCTTAATTATTAATTTAATCAAAAAAATTAAATTAAGTTAATTTTGGCGAGATAGAGAGAGTATTAATTAGTTAAGAAAGTGATCAAATATTCAAATCAAACTAGCTTACTGCCGCCAAAAGTTAACATGTTAAAGTGTATACTGTTAATCAAAATTACATATATATAAATGAGAAAAGTATTCTAAGGCAACCCTAGCCAAATGGTTAAAATTATTTAATAAAATGACATAATTTTGTATAAAATATTTAATAATTTTTTTAATGTAAAATCCTAAAAGGAAAAACTTAATCTCAAGGGATAAAATTATGTCGTTTTGTTAAGTAATATTAGCCAAACTCTTAGATAACATTTTAACATCTATATATTGTTTGTTGGTTAAAAAGAAATATAATTTTTACATATATTTTTTGTTTGTTAAAAAGAAATATATTTTTATTAAGCGCGTGCGCGCACACACACATATGTATATATATAATTCTGTCCTGTCACAATTACTATAATTTTAGCAAATACTAAGAATAATTTTTCATTAAAATTCAGTTTAAAAAGTTGTATATTAGGTAGTACCAATTTCCTGCAATTGATGGAGCTGATTTCTGGACTAAATTGACGTAGAAAGATGAATTCGGGGAGTGTACAATGTTACACGGAGTCTAGCTAATGAATACTGGGTGCAGCTGTGAACTGAGTTGTTCCAAATTGAGTTTGAGATCAACTCAAAAAATTCGAGAAGACTTGAATTTGATACTTAAACGAGTCAAATTTAAATTTATTTTAATATTCAAAGGTTTATACAAGCCGAATATAAGTCACATACTGTTCGTTTATTTAAAATATCTAATTTCTCATATATCATTGATCGTTGTTCAATAAAATTTGTTGATATTTTCTCATGTACAATATCAAGTATACTCGATTTATTTAATATATTATATTTAATAATTAAATTCTCTACATACTTTAAGAAGTGAAAGTGGTTTTTATATTTCATGTATATGTCCGTTAATAGATTCAAGAGTGATGATATCATCTCATTAATTTTTTTATAAAACTTGAGATCTAGTCTGAAGAGTTTAAATTTAAATTATTCTAAATAGTTTACTGAATTAATTTTATCTGTACTTTCATAATATAAATGATATAATTCTAATTCGTGTATATCTCAAATGCTCGCCAATAACCTGACTATTAAACGAATAGAGTCAAGTTAAACTAAAATACAATAAAACGAGTCAAAATTGAATATGAGAAAAGATTACAAAATTATATTCGAATTCGAGTACGAATCTAAATATTTTTAAAAATTATAAATAAAATTTGAGTAAAATATTATTGGGCTCGATTCGACATGATCGTTTTGGCTCCTAATCTTATCTGTAAAAATATACCTACTTTTGTTACTTTAATGTTTATAGACCATGCCTATCCGATGACTGCCCATACCATAAATTTATTAGAGTTGCCTTCAGTGGCATAAATTTTAGAACCCTTTTGAATTAAAATTAATAATAGCAACTTGCTTCAATCTCATTGTTTTTTTTTTTTTTTTTTGATATGTTAAGTAGAATTTAATAATCCTGACGTTGTCAAGGTTGACAATCAAAACCTCTTGATTTTTTAGAAATAGACTTAACCACTATATTAAAAAAATTTGATCAATCTCATTGAATTTAATGGGGTCAAACTCGAAACCATCTTAGTTAGAGCAAATTAATAATAACAACTTGCTTCAATCTCAAATCTTCAAAGAAATGTTTCGGGTATGTTTACGTCGTCCTAAACAATTTATCCAAAAACTTTATAACTAAATGTGTCTTGGATGACCTTACTATTTGGAAAAGGACTATAATTCATGTATTGTGAATCATTAATATTTTATTAATCGTGCTACAGTGAATGTTAATATAATGTCATTTGAAGCAATAAATAAGTCAAAACTTATACGAGTACTTAATTTAGTTAAGTAATGTAACTAAACTAAAATTGCACTTAATAAATGTAGTTTTAACTAATTAGATCTATTACTTAAATGACAATTAAATAATTGCACCTCATTCAACCCACCCCTGTACTACTACTACAGGATCTGCATTCCATGAATTACAGACGTCACAGCTTCTCTATAATAGCACTCCATTTCTTAAAGTTTTTTGGTCCAGGTAAACATTTAATTATCATGCACTTTCTCAAATTAATTTCGGTGACTTGAAGAGTTGAAGGTGCTACGTGTGAACCTGATATATTAATATCTGGGACAGATATGTGTCATTTTCCCTCTAGAAGAATGAATTAGAGTTTTAATTTTTTTTCTAACAGGATTAATGGCAAATTTTCCTTTATCATACTTTTCTAACGGTTGTCGTTGACTATTTTATTACTAGTCAATAGTATCTGTGGCTTCCAAGTGTTTAGCAAATGTGCAAGTAATAAATTTTGTTGACTAATTTTATTATATAGTATATATTTTGCTTAAGATCGAACCAGCTCCCGAACTTTTAATTTTTTACCACTGTTAATTGGTTCATACGAAAAGGTTAATAATATTCTATAAAAATATGTCTAAATTTAAAGTGTCTTAGAATAATTTTCATTCATTATGGAAAATTTATGAACTAGGCCTATACTATTTTGAGATAGGGGTCATTTAAAGTGAAACACCTAGCTCACTAGTAAGTTACTAATATGCCATGGGCCCATGGCCAAGCAATACTTATTTCCTATATTGTATTATTATAATTGTTGGCAATAAGATATTGATGGATTTTAAATTGCGATCGATATAAATGGAGCTGGAAGCAGATCCCTTCAAGCGGTAACCCTACCTGACAATTATATGCATCTCTACTAGGTCTCTTTCCCCTTCTAGAAGGAAGCCCACCACTTCCCCTTTTCTCTCTCTTTGCTCTTGTACTCCTCCTTGTTTCTTCTTTCTAGAAGCCATGGACAATGAAACGCAAACTTAACTAATAACCATCTCTCTAAATCTCCCCCTATGTCCGCTTCTCACTTTCATTTTAGTACCATAAAAATTTAGTAATGTAATTGTGCTTATATTTATCATTCGTGTAAGTTGGTAAGATTCATTCATTTATCAGTATCTTAGACTTTAATGGCAATGTTCAAACGAGAAAAGATTTACGATAGATATCTAAGCATTTTGAGATGAGAAGAGAAGATGTTTAATAAGTAACGAAATGTTTTGAGAAGTTAAAAATAATTATAAATTCGAAGATTGTTGAACATGTCAACCTTTTAAATTGTTACTGAATCCATGGACAGGCAAGAGACAAATCTAGAGAATTAAAATATCTTAGTAGTCAGGAAAAAAAAAGTAAAAGCAATTCCCGTAATAGCAACTAGAGAAATGTGAGCAATCTAAATCGTGAAAACGAGATTGTGAGAGAGCAATATACAAGTATCATGCTGCTGGGCTAAAATTTTAGTAATGTACATGTGCTTGTATTTATTTTTTATTGACAAACCCTAATAACAATATCAGGAAAAATTCGTTCATTCAATAAAATCTATGAATTACACATATAATAAAGTTGAGATGATATATATTCTATCCAAAATGAAATCTGAATTCCAAATTTTCATGACCTAAGCAGAAATAAAATAACAATCAGGAAACATCTATCGTAGGCATGTTGTTTTCCGCATCGTGTATCCAAATTAGCATATTTGTAATCACCTATTCATCATCATAGACGAAATCAAATCTCTATATAGAGAGAATTTAAACTCTTAAAAGGAGAAAAAAGACTCCTATAAGATAAGAGTGGAGAAATAACAAGAGATCTAACTTTAAACTAGGACAAAATGAAATCTCACAAAAGGGAAAAATAAACTCCACGGATGAAAAAAAATATGAACCAAATAAGCGGTTCATCATAATCAAAAGATCTACAGAAAGGTCTCTCCAAAAGAAGAAGGAAAACCTTTGTTCCAAAATTATAACTACATTTTTTTGAAAAGACACATTCTAAGCAAAATTTTGTTTTTTTCTAGCATATAACTAATATTTAGTAGATATGTAGTTGTTGCGGCATATTATTATTCAATCTACCTTATAAGCAAGTAATTATATTACATGTAAGAAATTTCAAATGAAAAATTTGCCAACGGGACTAAAAGGAAAAAATTATCTCTAATTTTTTTGAAAAATAGGGTAATTAAAATTTTTCAACTATATATCGATGGATCTCATATATAGTATAATTTATCCAACTCATCAACCTTCAAAACCTTTGTCATATTCATATTCCCTTCATCTTTGTCCCTTCCTTTTCTATCTTGCTACCCAACCCCGCTCCCTAATATTTTATTATCATAAGATATGACAAAAATTGTTTTTTTAGTTTTCTGCATTATAATAATATATTTCATAGATCGATTTCATCCCACTCTAGAACAAAAAAATAGGTCCACCCATTGTCATACTCATATTCCCTTTCTCATTTTGTCTCTCATACATAATTAAATTTCATCTCACTCTAGAAGATACACGAGTCTCTCTCTATATATATAATGCCTTACATACCATTTCAAAACATATCTTGTAGCTAGCTAGATTTCTTCTCTCTTAATCTATCACACAAGATTGACACCCCCACCCCACCTCTATCCCTTTACCTAACAAATTAAAATGGACAATAAGTTTGTTTTCCAATATGATCAAGAAGAAGAAGAAACAATCTCTCTCAGTGATTTTTCCTTAACCCCTGATGAACATGAAGATGATGATGAATATAGAAAAGAGTTGTCAACGTTCCAAGATCTCCGATCACCATCCTATCATCAAACCGACCTTTTCGAGTTCTTCAGCGATCTCAATTCCAACAATATTATGTCCCATGCCGAAGATATCATCTATTGCGGTAAGCTCATCCCCTTCAAAGAGCAATACCAATCTACACCCTTCATTTATCAAAATACGCCAAAACACGCTACTCCAACCCATAATAAACTTCAAAACTTTCATCGACGCCGCTCCGAATCATTATCCGAGTTAAAAAGTACTTCCCGATCCAACAATACACAAATAAGTATGAGAAACAGCCGCTCTCTCGATTATCAAAAACTGAGTAGAACCTCAAGCATGAGATCCGATCCACCGGAAAAAATTCATCGGAACACGTCATCGGCTAGGGGTTCGGCAAGATTTGACGGTAATGTAAGAATACCTAAACCCAAGTGGTATTTTATGTTGTTTGGCAATGTAAGGTTTCCGCCGGAGATGGATCTCCAAGATATCAAGAACCGCCAGGTCCGTCGGACCTCGTCGGCTTCTTTTTTCCCGTCGGTTGAGATGGTCAAGAAAGTGCCGGTTAACCGGAAAAGTTCCTGGGGAGTACTCAAGGTTTTGAGCTGCAGAGATGATGCTAGTGTTCATGTAACGACGTCGCTTGCACGCATGCCACGAATTTGATGATTCGATTGGAAGTTGGGACCCGCCATCTCGTGCTACCTCAAGTGACTCCCAACATGAGTTTTCATTTGATGACAGACCTGCCGTTGGAAACCTATACAGCTACGTGCGAGACAAGGTTTGGTAGCCGAAGGGTATAACAGTCAGAATAAGAGTTGATTTTGAATGGAGGTTACGATAATTAAAGAGTTTACGTAAAATGAAAGATTCGGATAGAGTGCTGGAGCGGGACATGGTCAGTGATGGTATCCTCATAATTTGTGGATTGGAAGTGGGGCCAATTGAAATCGATGGGAATCACAAACCTCCCGACATCCACATGAAAACAGATAGTATATTTATTTTATTTTATTTTATTTATATGTATACGTAGTAGTACTCGTCCTATTGGATTGGAGTAATTGTATAGGAATATTTATTTCGGTTTTTCTATATAAGATTATTTATTTTTTAAAAGTTGGTGGACGATTGATTATTCATAATTTGTACTAGTTTGCGCCTACTGGTAGGCGGTAGCAACATGAAGATTACTTGCTGAAAAATGAAAAGAGCTCATGTATGAATTTATATATAGAATACTATCTCCTTCTAAATTATAACATCATTTTTAATTTTTTAAAATTAATTTAAAATTAGCATAATTATTTTTAATTTTAATAAATATAATTATAAACTACTTAAAGAGTATTATTCATTAAAAAAATTATTATTTCATAATTTTTAATAAATTATCATAATTTTTGAGTTTAAAAATATTTTTAATTAACTTTCAAAAGTCAATAATAATCTTATAATTTAAAACAGATAGAATATTTTTTATTAAAAAAGGTGAGCAAATAATTTTTTTGACATATTCGATCCCTATTTTATCTCTTCATTTCCCCTCGTCCCTATAAAAGAAACTCCTTCGCAATTTTAAAATTGCAAACATGTAAGGTATGCCAAGTGCAACGAGTAATTGTGATTACAAATTTCACCAGCTTGGTTCTCAACCGAAAGTTCATCGTGTTAGAATTTCTACAACAGAGAATATCTTTAATACGACACTCCATTTTATTAATCAACTGTACTTCCTTTAGAAAAAGTTACAAATAAAGTTCCAATGTCTTCATAGGAAGGCATAATTTGTTTTTTGGTATTTTGAAGTCCTTGTTATCACAAGGTATTGCAACAGGGGGTGGGGGAATTGAACCCCAAATTATTACCATGCAAAGTCTGGGAAACATCATCTCAACTAAAGGCTTGAGGTGCATAATTTGTTCAATATACTAATATATTAGTTTTTCTTAAGCTTTAAAGGGATATATGTGTCAAAAAAAAAGAGAAGTTTGTTTAACTTTTTTACTTTTGTTTCTAGTCGCACTTTTTTGTTATTTTTTTAAGAAGGTTTTAAATTTATTATCAAAACATTATTTCTAATGTATGTCTTATAAAATTCTTAATATGCAATAATAAATAGGATTCTAAACTTCTAGTGTGGAGAAGTACTAGAAAAAGTTCTTTTTCAAACAAAACAATCTATATTATTAAAGGAGAAGGTAAAAAATAACTAATTTAGATAAGCCTGTGTCACTACTTTTATCTTTCCTTTTACTTTTTCTACACACAAGTAATGTGATAAACTATTATTTAAGGTAAATAAACATTTAATTTGAGACTATTTAAATTAGTAATAAAGACTTTTATCCTAAGACGGAGTATAATATACCCCAAAAAGATGGACATTTTAATGTGATAAACTATTATTTAAGGTAAATAAATATTTAATTTGAGACTACTTAATTAGTAATAAAGACTTTTATTCTGAAATGGAGTATAATATACCCCAAAAAGATGGACAAATGGAAAACCCATTGCTAGAAAAAAGGTGCAAAAGAGAAATTGAAATAGTAGACCCTACTTCATATGATTCAACACAACATACAAATTTGGTCCACCAAAGAAATCTTCATTACTGGTCCAGCATTCAACAAATTGACCAAATTTAGTACGACCTTGAATCTTGGACTAGATGCATGAAAATGAAAGGGCAAGACATTAACGAGGGAGATATGAAGATTGTTTAAGATATTACAAGTTGCATGAGAGAGAAATAAATATCGTTACACATTTGGAGGAAGATTACAGTACATTCAAGAATGCTGCATTTCTGAATAAAACAATACTGTTTGTATAAAGGAACGGAAGGAACATAGTCATGCAGACAATAAGCATACAGAAAACAAAAAAACAATGAAGACGTCAGCATGCTAGACACAATAGCTTGCCCCCAATTCACAAAGGTGCATATATAGTCAAAATCACCAATTTGATAGATAGTCGATGCATAAATCTATCAACAACGGGCAACGATGAAATCAAAAAAAATATAGACAGCTTAAAGCTACTCTTAGTAGCCACAGACAAGCCCTCCATGGCTTTAAAGCATTAGCTATGATGCTCTAAACACTCCAACAAATACAACTCAATTATTTACCGCCTATTCATTACAACCACTTGTCTAACATCGAACCAAAGACTAAACAGGTATGACCATTAGACCCAAACAGAATCAGCAACAGAACCCATATCTTTTTGGCAAAAGAACAATGGGGAAAAAATGTAATGCAAACCTGCATTTAGTTATTTACTTGTGTAACACGCATTTTATAAAATTTTGGAAAAATTCTTAAAATAAAATTTAGAGTCCTGCCATTTGATTTTTGCCCATGATAAGGGAAAGAGAAAAGTTGAATATTAAAAATTCATAAAGAAGCATAATCATAAGAGAGGAAAAAAGCAATGTCTTATTTGAATCACAATATCACAATTAATGATTTAAATGAGCACGGCCCAAGTAAATTACATTTCTGTTATATAAAAATAATTGTTATCAAAGAGGAAAGGTAATATGTACTACTATGACTGGCAAGGATCAACAAGAACCAGAATAATTTGGCACTTATTATTTAAGTTCAAACAACAGACATAGCATAATATATACCTACCAAATTTACCATCTATAAATGAAACCAATAGCTGATAACAGAGAAACATGATTTTCTCAAAGCAAACAGAAGATCTAAATTACAGGCTACAACTCAAAAAATGTTACAGACTACCAAACCCCGAAAAATGGATAGAAAACACAAAGAAACACAAGAAATGAACAATGAACAAGACTTCATTAATTGCATATATAAACCCCACTTTCATACCTGTGATCAATCTCATAAAAGTCCATGCTACCCTCAGATGCAGGCCGCAGAGAAATCCCGGACAACAATCTGGTACCTTGTGAAGAAAATTTCACATAACCAACAACCTCAATTTCTTCCAAACCATCTTCTGCACTAGAATCCACAGGCATCCTAGCTCTAAGCCTCCCAGGACTACCCTTTAGAGGAATCTCTGGAACATGCCATTTCAATTCTTTCTCAGACCTATTCAAGATGGCTTTTGGTGAAACCTTTAATAGTCTTGGGTCCATTGGAAGTTTCAGAATAAATGTCACATCTCTAAGTGGGACTGGCAAATCCGGGTTGGAAACATACTGAATCATCATAGAAAGTAAAGTCCCACTGTGTCGTATGATTAACCGAACCCTCAAAGGCAGTGGAGTTAACCGGGGTAGAAAACTGTACTTCAAAACGGGTATAGGGTCAGCGGAGGGTGCAGTCCTCACGTGAAACATCCCATTCCCAAGGCTACTGATACAAGAGCTTTGCATAACAAATCTCTTCACACCACTTGTACCATCAACCCTGAAAGAAAACTCAGTTTCTCTATCATCAGAAGATTTCGGGGAAAGTGTTTTAAGGTAGACCATGCCCATCAATCCAACTCTTGCGAGCAATGACTCCCTGAACTCTGCACTAATCTCTTCCACTATGTACATTTCAGGTCCTTTCATTTCAGTTTTAGTCACCAAACTATTTTCAAGAGGAATGGCAGCACCATCCACCACTGTTTTGGGTGCCTCACTGGTGTGTAACAATTCAAGCCCACCAAGACCCTGGGATTTTGCAGCTTTCTTTGGACCAACAAACTCTGATGCATCCAAACCACCACCCCAAGCCTGATTGAGCCCTTCAAAATCTTCTGGCAATGTGGAGCTATCATGACCAAACTCTATACCACCATACTCCCCTTCAAATCCTTCAACCCCAATGTGTGTTGACTGTGTAGCTGCTGCTGGTGGTAATATGGTGATGTCTAGACCCGCCAATGCCTTTGACAAATCAGAACCTGCCTGCTCTTTATCTTTCTTAAACCCACCCACAAGCTCCTCAGGCTTATTAAGCTTCTCACTAGCTGCAAAAGGATCCTTCTCCACTTCATCCTCTTCCACTTTTTCCTTCTGATCTGTCTCAGCAGACACGCCCTGTCCAGTTAAAACAAGTGTTTCCGCAACCTCATCACCTGCCTCCAACGTCTCCATAGGCAATTCAAAACTAGCCATTGAAAACGACTGCACACTAGCCTCATGCTCAAAAGAATGAATTTCAACATCAGTCCAACTATCCGCCCCCCTAATCTTACTTTCTGTGTGTATGGCTGAATGCACCATTTTGGAAAGATTATCCCCGTGCAAAGATGCCAGCATTGCTGCTAGCCTAATATTACTAACACCCCTCAAAACTATATCTAGTGCCATGTAAATTTCGGCATATTTCCTACTTAGTTTCTCAGGTGTAACATCAACTCCACGACAAGCAGTTACAACAACACTGACAGCCTGATTAACAATACTAATACATTCGAAGACATTGTTCACACAATCATCATCAACAGTTGTGATCCCCAATACATAAATTGAATTGACCAATCGGTAAATAACACGGTACCGGCTCTCTACACCAACAATGACTTGCCCACTTGAGGCAGCAAGCGGATCATCCCCGAGTGATGTGTCGCCATCCTCAGCAGAATGGTTCTTGCCAGCGGCAAAAGCAAGACGGGTTTGACGAAAGGCAGAAAGTGCCACAAGGGCTCGGGCCGGTGGGAACCATTCACGGGTTTGGAGCAAGATATCGGATCCATTATTGGGTTGGAGGGAAAGAGCTAAACAGGACATTGCTAACCCTAGAGTCTTTTAGATCTAGGGTTTTTTTATCAAATTGGTGTCAGATCTTGTAACTCTGGTCAGAGTGTAGTTTTAATCTGGGGTTAGCTGTTGAAAGCGTTCAGTAAGTTTCGTGCATTGGATCTAATGAGAGATATGAAGTTGAAGAGTAATAGAGGAAAGTTAAAATTGAGATGAAAAGATTGAAAATTGGATGAAATTTGATATACAAACAATGTGAAAGTGAGAACGGGATGTACTTACCATGGGTGGGTAAAATGTTGGAAAATCAGTTCCTGCCTGATGCTTGAATCTTCATTTTCTGCAAAGATGAGCTTTGCGGAGAGAGGAGAGAAATGGCTACGTTGATGACGGACGAGTACAGATGAGAGTCGGGTAATAAATGGGCCCAAGTAGAAGTATAAATTTCAGACTTAATTAAACATAATATTCTATTCGATATAATCTTAATATTGTTCTCTTTTTAGCTTTTTAATATGAAAAAATATATATCTTGCAATAAAAAAAACAATTTGCAAATTTTAAAAAAAATCAATATTAATGTAAATTCATTGAAGTTTAAAACTAAAAAAATTATAATTAATAGTAATTTTTAAATAACTGACAATATTTAAAATTTGTAATAACTAAAATTTTTAAGTACTTATAATATTTATAATTGTATTAATTATATAATTAAATTGAATTCATAAAATTTCAATTTTTAAATGCTTTCAAATTTGTTCAATAAAAATTTTAAAATATGACCCTGTTGAGAAATTGAAACACACATCGTGATCGCAAACTAACATTATTAAAAATAGAAAAATCAAGTGAGGAATTGAGGTCGGTTTGTTTATTTATTTATTTGGGTAAAAATAAATGATGTGTACAATGATTCAATGTAAAAATAGTGAGATTCATTATTTTTACATTATAAGTCCCATAATTTTTATATTTAATCATTGTATACGTCATTGCATAAGTCATTACTCGTAATAAAATTCAAAAATAAGGTACCTGTTTGCGTAACACAGAAGGCAGCGGTAATAACAAAATAAACTGCATTCAATAAAGAGTTGTAACATATTACAGCTGCCAACAATTGATCCTTCTGCAAAAAAAAAAAAATCTTACGGATGGCCACTCGTAGAGAAAATAGTCGTGCAATGTCTGTTTATAGAAACCACTAATCATGTCCAATTTTCCGCTTTCAAGATTGTACCAAAATGGCAAACCATGCCATGTTAATAAAATCTGCTGTCGATTCGTGGGATGGAAAGCTTCAGTGCCAATGGGGGCAGGAGCTTTGCACCCAAATTTGTGGTGTGTTGAATAATCTTTGTGATACGCATTGATAATTTGTTGAAATCTTCAAGCACCCACACCTCAAGATCGGCATACTGAATTTTCCCCTCATATTAGCCCAAAAGATCGCTAGAACTAATAGAATTATGAGCATCTCCAGGCAAGTCCATCAGTCCTTGATTGGATTATAAGCAACTACAAAAACACCTTGGATCTTTCCAGCATATCAATTGGCCAAAAACAAAAGCTGGATCTGACACCCCAGCTCGCACTATTCGGTAATTCACCCATTCATACGTGACGTGCATGTTGGATCGCCTTTGCAAATAAATGCCATAGCCTAGCTGTATGGTTTGTGGGGGGTTTTGGGAGTGTATTGCCATTCTTTTGTGGCCGGATTACATACTATATATATATAGGGTGATTCATATCAGCTATTTGTTATAAATCAATTCTTGACAAATAACATTTAATCCACACATTTGGTATACGGAACACGGACAAAATTGGGAGAATTCCAGAACTCTAAAAGGGATGACGAGCAAAACATGACCCGCGGATCAAGCGTCCGTAATTATTTGGTTGAGTCTTACATTGTAATGTAACTTGTATAACGCATTAAGATATATTTTTCCCATTTGATTGCAAGAATTAATAATGCTGCAACAAATCTTGTAACACGCAGACATGTTTATCCCCTCCATCCCAAAATAAACATATATAGTAATCCTATTTTACCCCGGCCTGATTAAGGAATTTTATTTTTCTCCAAATTCATAGTTAAAGGTTTTTTATTTATTTGCATTCAAATCTAAACTCTCTCTCCCCCGCCCCAAGCCCCCAATGCAAAGGCTTTTTTCTCTAATCTGCAGTGCACTTAAATAACCAAGAACATTTATGAATTTGGGGTCCGCTTAGTATAAACACGAAAGCACTAATGTTGCGTTTAAATTAAAGTAATGTTGCGTTTAAATTGAAGTAATGGAATAAAAAAATGAATGAAATAATTTTAAGGTATTTCAAGTATATGTTTAATTGTTAATGAGAGTGAGTGGTCTAATATGATAGTAAAATTATTATATATATCAATTCTATTGGAATAAATTTTATTCCATCACCTTTCATATGAAATAAAAAACAAAAAGATGGAATGATCCACTAGAATGGTTTATCCTCCAAAATGATCATCTAATACACTATTTTTCATTACATTATTTCTTTCATTCAATTCCTTAAATCCAAACATAACATAACAGTTATCATTTGAGGTCCATCTGCTCTATTATCATATCAAGAAAATTTATGAATTTATACGTAAATTTAAAACAAAATATATTCTTAAATTTTAATTTACAAATGATTTACTGCAAAAATTCTGTGGTGCAAGCGCCTAGTCCTTTAGAATGACAAGTAATATAGAAATAAGAATAAATATATTACACATAAATTAAACACAATATTATTTTTATTATTAAAATATGTGTTTTTATATTAAGATTCGTGTCATATAATATTTTTAAATAACAAAAAGAATATTATATTTGATTCGTATGTAGTTATACTTTTCTAAAAAATAATCATTTAAGCATTAATTTCACGTAAATTACATGGTAAGTATATATTTACGGTTTCGTTCTATTTTTTCCACATTTTCACCAGTATTTGGTTTCAAAAATTAATCACAACTCTCTCTCTCTCTCTAGCTAGCAGATTTTTTAATTTCTCTTTCTAAATAATTGTTAAAGGGTGCTTCTAGAAGAAATGTCCGGAGACAACAAGAACACCTGGCAATTTCGGATTAAACTCACACGAGAGAATTTTCAAACAGACATTATTATGTGTTGAGCATATTTATGAGAATATTTACAATATTTAAATTGAAAAAGTTAAGCAAGGTCGTAAATGATCATGTTAATGCATGCCGCTACAACATGAGGTTAGGCCTAGCACTCATCGGAGGGGGTCAGTATAATCTTGTGGGTGTCAAAGATTTATCATTCAAAATTAGGGATCATTGAAGGATCATTTCCCTGCTTTTTTAACTATATTATTAACAGTAAGATTTATGGTGCGTATCTTATTTTTATTATTCCATCGTTTTACAAAATGAGTAATATTGGTAAATTTTAGTGATAATAATATAAAATATGAAAATAACACAATATTATTAAGTTTACTATCATAATTGTCTTATCAAACCACACTACTAAATTAATAAATTATATTAACATATTTTAATATTTTCAAATGTAAATATGATATTTCTATAATATTCAACTACTATGTTTTAAAAACTCCACAGGTTTTAATATATAATCCACTGAAAGTGGATGATGAGCTTTGATTGCGATATAGTGACCATTTGACAGAGAGGTACGTGAAATATTATTTATATTTTTCTAACAAAATGCTTTGGTAAAAGAGTAAAAATAATTTTTAATTACGAACTTGTAAAAGTGATTTTGAATAAATGAAGGACAATACACACAAAAAATTGTAGAATGGATTTTTAGTTTTAAATATTACAATGATAACAAAAAAATATTATAAAAAATAATTTATAAAATAATGTAACAAAATATAATTAATTAATCGATGATAAACCATGCATGTGTACCAACCAAATCACACTCACAAATTTACTCATTGTGTTGGCCAAAAATGCTTATGCCAGAGCATAAATTTAAACATTAAAGTACTTTTACTCGACACCACCCACCCACCCAAACAGGCTCATAATGAGCTTTTGCTGAGATGGTGGAGTTTATTATTTATTTGATTCAGCACCAACCAAGAAGAGTCAGAAGTAATAACAAACCCTAGAATAAAACGAGGATCTATCTGTGCATGTACACGTTCTTAATTTTAGTTTACTATTCATAATAAAGCTGTCTCAAGTATTTCTGTAACGTGACAATAGGAAAAGTAAGAATAGAGGAAACCTCAAACCATGATGAAAAGAAAGTAGCATACATTTCTCTAAAGAACAAACAGAGGAACAGAAACAAGACTGCAGAAAGCCATGCAAGAGAAACCCTTCCTTTACACTTGCAAGTTTGAAGAGAGAATACGAAGGAAGTAAAGAGCACAAATATACCATTATTGTACCTTCCGTCATTAGGTCCTATGATTTCATGGAGTATAAATGTATGTATCACAATGCTGACACTATCAATGTTAAGCTTGTTTTTAATCCTTTGTTGCTCCAATTTACATTATACAGAGTATATATAATCATCTTTAACAACTCAATATTCTTGCAGCAAGTAAACTTGATAGTTGTTTAACTCACTTCAGAACGTCCTGTTGGCAGACTTTTCCATTAACACACACTGCTCCATAATCTGCACATTTGTAATTCCATAAAAATTTAAATTAGCTAAATTTTGACAGTCAATTCCAATTTCAAGACTTGAATTGAATTGCCAAACATAGTTTGAAGTTTAATACCTCTAAAGAAATTGACACCAACACTTAGATTTCTGCTCAACAGTAAAAGGGAAACCTAGTGTCCAGGTCATAAAGGAAAATGATATTTATTGCGACCAAAACATGTTTACTTTTGTTGCAAGTAAACACGTCAATCAATTCCCCATGTATTTGTATCATATACCAACCATGTCATTATTCGATTCGCAACAAGACTCGGTATGTTTTTCGTCGCAACATATAGCTTATGTAAAATTTGTGTTGGTCAACATTTCAAGTGGTTGAACTACTCAAGATGAAAGATGCCTCGGGTATTATTGCAATTTACTGAGGGTGCCTGTTCAATAAATTTTGATATCATAAGGCAGTTTGAGCTATTGGTTCAACTGAAATGTGTTTTTTCTACAACCACACAGTTTGAGGAACCACGACTGCCAGATTCTGTGATGGTTAAACCAAGGACCATCCCTCATGACTGAGTACCATTGCCCTACTCCCATGTTGAACTTCAACAGAATGTTTAATAGGGCAAGAATCAGAGTTGACGTTGGACGCTCAAACATGTCTAACAGCCAAATTTTAATTTTTGTTTGGAGTTCAAAGTGTTAGGTAAAAGAACTCGCAAACATGCCTCATAAATTCTACCACATGATGACGAGGAAAAAAAAGGCTTATAACCCCCAGAAATCATGCGAGTGCTTCTAATTGTAGACTAAATCTAAAAAACACACAAATATTCATAAGGAGACAACACAGGATCAAAGAAGAGTAGCAAAATGAAATGAACCTTTTACAATTTCTTATTGAAGAGTAGCAAAATGAAAGGAACCTTTTACAATTTCTTATTGAAATGTTCTACACCCAAATCAAGTGGTGGAATATTGTCACCTAACACTTGGATTATATAGAAGATATTCAAGAAACATGGGACAGTCTTGCTAACTCATTTGATATGAAGAACAAATTGCAATGTGCTTAGAAGCCCTCCTTATTAGTTCTTCTCATGTTAATTTTTTCATTTATTAACTTTTTGAACAATCAGTATCAAAGGTTAAATGCATACCTCTTATTGAGCTCTGAACCAATAGAAAACAACCTGCTCTCAAGTTGAATAGAGTATAAAAGGCACTGCAAAGACAGAAGAAAATTTAACACAATTTCCAAACTGAAAGTGCCAACTCATAAGCTTGTGTGAGAAGTCTACATGCTACAAAACAATCAGTGGTTGATAACACCAAAAACTAAAATTGACATATTCCAAAGCTAATTGAAATGGCTTCAAAAGTAAGTGATACCCTACTGTAAAGAGTAATTATATGGCTCTTCTCTATCTGGTAATGTATTTAAATGGACGAGCTAAAAAACAAACTGGATGTCCTATCCAATTGTACCAAGATCATTCTTGTGGCCATTAAAAGGCTATCTTCCTTAAGGTTACTTCGCTACATTCTCGTAATGGTTTAAAAATAAAAAGAAGCAGAAACCATCTTAATTAGAAGAAAAGGAAGAAGATAGCAAGCAAAAACATGAAGATGGAAAGTTGATATCTATGTAGCAGACTGCATGGATGCTATTACATATTAATTAGCATGATATCATCTGAAGACTAGAACACGAGGCCACTGACACTTCCAGTTAGTTATTTTGACACTAAAGCCTAGAACTTACTTTAGGTATTGAATATTATTTTCTGCACAAGTTCACAACTGATTAACGTATAAGTTATCAAGATGCACAACAGGGTAACATTGTTTCATATACAAGGTAAAGCAATTAATCCACTTGCACAACAGTGAGCTAACCTTGGGAGAACAAAATCTTTTTTCCCCTAATAAAAAGCATTTCTTAGGTGTCTTTAAAATGAAACTTCTATTTTTGTAAAAAACTGCCAAGGATTTTGCCCAAGTTCTTTCAGGCTAATTATGTCAGGATCTGTAAAAAAAGACTAAAGGTTGTACCCAGTGCTCCCCACAAATAGCAGGATCTGGGGAAAGTCGTTAGGATAAAAGACTAAAACATTTATATTTATAATTGTATACAAACTATACATGCATTTCAATTTATAAACATATCAAGTGAAATACATGAAAGAAGAACTCCCAATGCATTATATCTTAACCTCCAATGTGCAAATATTTATATTATTGATAGGACAGATAATTGGAGGAAGCAAATATAGCAATTTACAATTACTTTTTTAAGTGTGGTGTGCAATTTCTGCAGTAATACAAGAGCTTACCAATAAAAAGAACAGTTATCATTATAGCAAGAGTAAGTTGGACAGAATGATTTCTTTGCAAGTTCAAGGTCTGCAGCTGTCTCTGACTTCCACGAACCATTCTGAAAAGCTGCAGAACCATTATTTGATAGACAAACCAGATATCAGACAAACTGAGCCATCTTTTACCAACAAAAACACCTTTTGCATTGACAAAACACAAATGCAAGACTAGTTTTATTCACACAAACCCCTGAAAAATATAGAACAGTAACACATGTATCTGGTACAACAGCTATTTCCTTCCATTTAAGTAATAATTATTTTTACACAATAAAACTGACCTGATTAATCCCAGTAATTCCTCTCAACTGGGTCTGACATAATATTCCTCCCTTTGCTTGATGATGATCTCCGCATCTCATCTTCCCAAAGACAGGTTTGGAGCCCTTCTCTTTGGGTGTGGCCTCGATGCTTAACATCAATGCATTCTGATCTTCATTCTTGGAATCAATTGTAATCTTCAGAGCACCAATATTTGGTGAACTCCATGTTCTCCTTGTACCAATCTTTCTATCAGCTTGACAGCAAGAATCATCACTTGTTCCAGGAGATTCATTTGCTACTAGTTCTATGACATAGCTAGCATCCATATTTCTAGTTTCAACATGTTTCAAACCCTTAATTTGGTTTGAAATATCTCTCTTGGAGTCAACTTTTACATGAAGATCCGAATTCTGTTCCAATATATACTGTTTTCCTGAAATATTACTTTTTGTGGATGCTCCAAACTTGGCATCAGATCCATTTTCTGTTCTTAGTGATGTTCCAGAAGTTCCAGACAGAAACATGGCTAAGTCATCGCAGTCTCCTTCATCTAAATTCACCCATCGAAGGGGTTGCTTTCCATCCTCATTAAAAGATTCCCTCAACGCTGCTTCTACACTGGAGATTTGGTTTTCTATGGCAACAACAAATTGTGTATGTCTGTTTGTCGTAATATCATCAGCACGATTTCTGTAGCTCAATCTAACAGCTCTTTCAAACTCGTCCAACTAATTTGGTAACAAAAGTTCAATGATAACTATTAGCATAGCAAGAACTATGAAACTACTGTAGGGACAAAAAATAGAGTAGAAAAAAAGGAGAAAACAACCTGCCATTTTGTGGTACCTAAAGCAGTTTGAAGCTCCCTGCATAGTTCGTTCAAATGCTGCGGTGCCAACCCTTCTCTCCTCTGTCTTACCCAAGTCCTATAAGCTGACTCCATTCTGGCATAAAATATTTATATAATTATATAAAGAAAAGACTTAAATTAAAACTTGAGAAAAAAGAAAAAAAAAAACACCCAACTTACAAAAAATTCAAATACTCCAAAAAATTTCTAGAAAAATGAAATTACAGAAATAAAATTTTGAATTATATGGCATCCTTATGAATCTATGTATTTTCAATAGTCGATTTTCTGGCTTTTTTCTTCCTTATTCACATAGAAATCCCAAAAACTACAATAACATCCAAATACCCGTTAAAGACAAAAAGCCACGGTCTTGCGGTCTTGCCCACAAAAACTGAGAAATAAAAGAAGAATAAAATTGCAAACAGTTCATACGGTACAATCAAATCAAGACAAATAGCACTAAATTAATTTATACCGTCATAACGATTCAAACAGAAATTAAAGAAAACTGAATTATAAGGAACATACATATCAGCGGAATCTTGAACCTCCTCGGCCGCTGAGAAAAAGACGTCCTTTTGCCATAGATCAAAACTGCTAGCAACCAACATTTTTTTCTTCAACAAACAAGTGAACAGGTATCGTAAAATTGATAAGTATAATTACATATATATATATATATATATATATGTGTGGTAATACACAAGCTTCCTCTCTTCTCTCCTTTGCTAATAGGAAAGCAAAGAAGAGAGAGAGAGAGAGAGAGACGTATAAGCGTTTCTCTCACCCTTTTAATTTATCCCTGCAATTTTTTTGGGTATGTATATAGTATACTGGTATGCTTTTCTTTTCAATTTTTTCGGGTTTTGTTGCGCACAAAAATGGGTTGTTATCTGCTGTAGCACGTACCCACTAAACAATGGATCTCAAAATTTATGCAAAATAATTTGTATACTTATAAATTTGTAATTAGTTATAATCATTATATATATATATATATATATATATATATATATATATATATATTGTAAGACCCCGAATTTTATGAAATACAAAATTTAATTTTTCTTCATATATATATTTTTTTGAAACAGTAAGTGGTTAAATCGATAAAGTTAAAAGTTAAGGATGTTATGTGCAAATTTTATTTTGTCGGACAATATTCGCTTTGTCGGGGAATATTCGTTTGGTCCGACGGCGCCGAAATAACAAATTATTGGTGGACCCCACAACGGAATATTTGTCGGATATAGAAAACGACAGAAATAACCTTTTTAAATAAAAATAGTCAACGGAACTGTTAAAATACCGGTGATAAAAGAATAGTAACATACGGTAGTTATTGGTATTTTCTGTAGCACTCGGTACTCTACAGTAACACACGGTATTGCATAGTGTCTCATATTATTGGTCTGATAATTGACACCGTAACTGTTACGCATCATTTCATCGATAATTGTCACTGCATAATATTTTATATTATCAATTCAATAATTGTTGTTACACAGTATTTTGCATTATTGATTTAATAATTGTCATTACACTGTATTTTATATCATTGAGTCAATAATTGTTGTTGCACTGTTTTTAAAATTATTGAACCTAATAATTGTCACAGTAACATATGCACAGTAATTCACATTATTGAATCAATAATTGTCATTACACAGTAATGTATGCTTTATTTTACATTATTGTTATCTCTATTATGATGTTATTTAAACAGTTGTATTTCATTAATTTATTGAATTGATATCTAAGAACTAACTATACTGTATTTATAACAATTAGTCATAATAATTGAATTGATAAAGTTATTTGTTTATAATATAAAGTTAGGTGATTATTAGGTGATATGAAATGAATGGTGTAGATTAAAGTGTGAATTATTGTTGAATAATTGAATTGATTTGTTTATAATATAAAGTTAGGTGATTATTAGGTGATATGAAATGAATGGTGTAGATTAAAGTGTGAATTATTGTTGAATAATTAAATTGATTTGTTTATAATATAAAGTTAGGTGATTATTAGGTGATATGAAATGAATGGTGTAGATTAAAGATAATATAATATTTGAAATGGATGGTGTAGATTAAAAGATGCTCTTTAAATGAATGGTTTAGATTAAATGAATGATAAGATTTTTGGCTATAAATAGAAGCCTTAACTTAAGGATTTTTCATAAACTTCCTTACTTGTTCTTTCTTTCTCTCTCTAAATACTTCTTGTGAAAGTTCTCTCTAAGTGTGCTTAAGTCATCTTGAGTATTTGTGAAGATCTATAAGTATACGTGTACTGTTCAAGTTAATCAACCTCATTTAAATCAATATTCAGTCACGTGTTGAGGTAAGGGATACCATCTTTTTCATCTTCCATTATTCAAACGTACTATGGTAAGGGATTATCATTATTTGATTCTCGATAATAATATTGTTTCTTCCTTACTCATAAGACGTGCCTTTTATTTCCATGTATTAAATTGTGGGAATAACCTTACGGAGCGAATTGCCGCCTGTTGGTGAATAACCTTTCGTATTCATTCATTATTAATCTCTGAGAATAACCTTACGGAGCGGATTGCCGCCTGTTTGGTGAATAACTCTTTGTACTCAAATTCTATTAAATTGTGGGAATAACCTTACGGAGCGGATTGCCGCCTGTTGGTGAATAACCCTTTGTATTAATTTCCTTCACCTTTTGTTAATCAAACCTGCTACGGTAAGGGATATTATTTTCTTTCATACTCCTAAATCGAAATTTATTATGAAACTATTGCTTCTATAATTCCTGAAAATATTATATGTTACATAATAGTTGAACTTCATTATTTCAACTGAACCTTCCTATTTACGTGAACCTTTCTATTGAATTGTAACCGTTATTCTGAACTGTGGATCTTGAATATCATTTTTAAATTTCACTCCACATCATGTTGACAATTTGGACATTATTTGAATCTGTACAAAGTAAACTTCCGATACTTATTGTTATCCTATTTCTTCTGTTCATCATTTATATCATTCTAATCATCCAAAAATCAAGCTGTTGTGAATATCTGTAGCCGGGGGCACAGATGTGATATATTTGTTGAACAGATGATAGGTTAAAGGCGATATAATAGGTTAAAGGCGATACATCTGTTCGGTGTCTTTTATGGCACGTGGTGAATGTTCTCTTTGGCCTGTAGTGCAAAGATGAACTATTGTTTGGTATGATTATGACCAAAGGCTGAATCTGATATAATCATGACCGTTGGTGCTATATTGAATATCTTTGGCCCGTAGTGCAAAGATGAACTGTTGATGTGCATGATTATGATCAGGAACTGTGAATTTATATTATCATGACTAATGGTATTTCAGATGATAAAAGTTGATGATGTTTTTACGAAAAAGAGAAGCGAGTGGACATTATAGTCTGCATTATTCTTCTAATAGATTGCTCATTCCGCTGCTATTATTGATCTGAACATTGTTTAAGAATTTAACTACAGTTTTTGATATAAACCTTGTAGTCTATTGTATTCTATCAAGAACTCAACTGTTGAAGGCTAATGATAATTTATTCGTCATTATCTTAGTCATGATATTTCTTACTGGGCTATTTGAGCTCACCCTTTCTTTTGTTCCATTGTTTTTCAACAGGAGATGAAAACATAACAGGGTCTAGCCGGGGAATGGAGTGAGGGTCCGAGGAATAGTTATTATAGTCTTCACGTTTTGTAAAATAGTGTGGCAATAATAGTGAAGACTTAGTTGTGTATTATTATACACTGTATTGTTGTACGTTGTGCTTTGCTGTAATAATTTTGTTGTAGTCTTTTGACGACTCAAGTTTGGGCTGTGTGGGCCCAGATTTGGGGGCGTCACATATATAATGAATTATTAACTAATTATACATTGATATATTATTTTATAATATATTTTCAATAATTAAAAAGACCTTACATATTGTAGCAATATTCGCACACAAAAAAAACTATTGGTAAAATCATGTCGAAGTAAAATACAAACTCCATTCGGTACGTGTCGTGTTTCGGGTGGCTGGAGCAACATAAGCGATGTAATGGGTTGTGTACCTGATAAATTCTGCAGGATAAGATTACGACAAAAGAGGGGTCGGCGGATAAAGAAAGAGATTAGTGAATGGATGACTGGATGTTCCAGTCCAGTGGCATGGCAGCCTTCCATGTTGATCGCATGCCCAGCCAGCCACTCACTTCAAGTGTGTGGAGGCGGAGACCACAAATCCCACCGTAGTTACCATACACCAACAATTATCCTAGTAATGCTTTAGGGGATACAATACTAATATTCCTTGTTTATTTGACCAATTTCCGCGATTTATTTACTAATTTTCAGGATATCAAAAGTTACTTACTACTCCTTTTGTTTTTGTGACATTTGTAAATAATAATAATAAATTTAAAAATTATTCCACAAAATTAAAATTCTCTATTTTGATGATATATAAATGACGTAATATCTCAAGTATTATACAATTTTTTAACATGTTATCATTACATAATTAAATACTTAGACTATGTTTGTTTACAAAGATTATACTTGTGATATGATTATTAATGTTATTTGTTTTTAAATTTAGACTTGAAATTATTAATTCCAAAATTATAAAATAAGTTAAGATAGAGGATTATTTAATCACATGTTGATCCCATGTTCAACATGGTATTATAATCCCTACCATTTAGGATTAAATTTTTTAAAACAAAATTACCCTCCTTTTTGTAAAATGACCATACTATCCTATTCTATTTAGCCTAATCCAGTATTGCACATCGGGCATGATTTTCGATCGAAAGCTTCGAGTGGAAAGCTTTTGCTGGTCTCTCTCCACCTTTTTTCATAACAAATTTAAGGTAAATTTCCTCTCTCTCACTCCCTTTTTAGGTGTTTTTTGATCAATTTTGTATTTCTCATACTTTAATTTTACATTTAAGGATGGTAAACAGTTATCATCAATTTTTATAGAGGTAATACAGATTATTTTTTTTGGCTGTATTTTTTTTTATCGGATCGTGTTTTGGTGATGTTTATCATTTGAATTTTGGGTTTGAAATTTGAATTTGTGGATGATATACTCTGGTCTGGTAATTGAGAATCGTTGATTTACTGATTCATTCTTTTTCATCTTCTACTTTCATGATTATAGCTTAGTAGATGACTTTGAATATAGTAATAGTAGGTGCATCTTATCTGTTTGATGAAATGCCATAAATATATTTGCATTGCAATCCATCTTCTCTTTATAGCTAGCTACGTGTCTTGATTGAGAAGTGTACAGCTCGCTGTCAATTTGGGAAAACTGCTTTGTCCAATCAGTTTACATTATCAATTGGGGGGAAACAAAGTTTTCCTATTTTTTTGTTTACATTGCCAAAATGTTAAACCTGTGTAAAGCAGCACCTCTATACCTTAAGCAGATTGCCTGGAAGCATACTTATTTAGGAGATATTTCTGTGATACTTGTTGTCTGTTAAATGCAATGTGGAGTAATTTTTTTTAATTTTGTTAGTCTTACTTGCTGATTTGTGGGAAAATGTGGCCAAAATTATATATGCAAATCTTTCCCTTGCCCTCTCTGATCTTTCTGGTTGGGGAATTAATCATAAAAATGATTGGATCTACAAATCTACTATATAGTAACAAAAAAAAAAAAAATCAACTAAAATATGTACAGCTGGATTAGGAACCTTTTATTACACTTTTGACTCAATTTTTACAGCGATATAAATATTACAATTAATATCAACAAAATTCATTACAATAATTAGCAACACAATTAGATTTATCATAAATAATTATGTCATTGATATAATCGCTAAAAATAATATTTGTATTGTTAAATATATATTAAAAAAATTGAGTAAAAAATGTAATGAGAATGTATGCTAATCCATGTTGGTTAAACACTCAATAATGTGGCTTGTAAATATTTACAGTATATAGATAAATTATTCATATATATATATATACGTTCTGACATGTGTAATATTTTCTTACATCTACAATGTAGAAGTTTTTTTTTTCTTTAGAGAATATACCCAACTGATGTCGACCTTTTCCTAAGCTTGCTAATTGAGATGAAGAAGCAATATGTAATAATAAAATTGGTCAAATAGATTTAAGTCATTTTAAAACACTATTTAATTTTAGTTCTAAATTTTATATCGAAACAATGCTTAAATTTAATTACTATCAAAAAACATTTGTTTTTCTTTTCAGTTAAGGATTGACCATATTTTATACTTTGGAGTTTGAATGAATAGAGATAGTTCTGAACTTTAAATTTTGGTGGTCAAGTAAAATAGTTAATCCTAACTGTTCTTCTAATTTTAGTTTTGGTCATAAGTGTGTGTGTCTATATATATTAAATTAATTAATTAAATTAAATTTCTCATTTAGACAAAATTAGTATATTGATTACACTTTTTCTTGACGAGCATTTAATGTGTCAACAAACACGAAAATTTTGTAACAATTGTCAAAACTTACAAAATTTAGTGCATTGATTTTTAATTTATTAAAAAAATTGTTAATTAAATTAAATTTCACATATCATGTATTTTGCATTATTTATTTGTTAATTTATATGATAAATGTGCTAATTTGTGATAATTAAATTTAATTGTTCATCATTTTTTGATGTATAAACAAGTTTAAATTATAGTTTAAAATATGTTATTATTAGTAAGGGTATAATAGTCTAACAAATATTTTTTTATCCAATCCTTTAAGTAATATTGAAAAAACGAACATAACATAGAATTATTTTAAGTTATCCCATGAATAATCTCACAAAAAACAAATATATGATTAGGATTATTTAATCCTAGGATTAATAGTCCTGCGATTAGGATTATTTAATATATATATATATATATATATATATATATATATATATATATATATATATATATATATATATATTTAAAATTTATAAATTATGCAAATAAAATTCAAGTATTTAAATAATGAGTTATTCTACACTTATTTTTTTTTTTTTATCCGTATATAAGATAAATTAGTGTGGCTTCACTTGATTTTATTTTTAATCCAAATAAATAAATCATACTGATTTGTTTTATATGCGGATAAAAAGAGTTGGTACGTCTAAATTTTTCCTTAAATAATATATAACATCTGTGAGTGACTATATTTAGATATAATTACCTAATCCCAACCGCAGACTTTGGTTGATAAGAACATGACTAATTTGGGTGTATAATTTAATGAGCTTCGTTTGGTACAGTCCTGGCACCTGTATTATCCAACAACAAACTAGTACTATTAATCTAATTAAATACTATGAGAAATCTGAAACCTAACCTTTACGGAATCATAATATTCAAGTAAACTGGATACTCCATAAATTAGCTATCTATAGCCTATCGGCAAACACTTGAACCTAATTAAATTCATTCATTTGGAAGCCTAACTTGTTTTCTGAGGTTATTCATTTGCATATACACTTTAGAAGTGCTAATGGCGTCACCATTCTTTTCTTTCTTGTAAGACCCCTCCTATATCCCGCAAGCAAATTGTCTTTCAAGACCCAACCCAACATAAACAATTTCAAATTATTCTTTCTAAAAAAACTAAGCTAATTAGTTAATGCAAGTCCAATAATGTCTTGTCTTAAGGCATAACTGGACATTCTCCCACCCAAATTACTAAAATAATACTCACTAGTTTTCTGATGACCACACATCTAAAAGGCTAGAGATCGATATTATGTTCTGTTGAAATGGACTATCCATTATAATTAAAATAAAACAAGAGATACTGCTAGCTACCTTGCTATTATAATGCTCTTAGCATCAATCAATCTGTTGAGATGGTAAACCAAATGCTTTATGCGCTTGCCGACAACTTGACCTAACATTCATATATACCACAGAAACTCATTACGGGTCGCATTATAGGAACAAAAAATATGTGCTGTATACAACAGTTTCCAATCAGTGTCTTACTTTCAGAATATTTATGTGGTCCAATTTAAAGAAAAGATACCATCTACCTACAGCTGCCCTAGGCCATGAATTTGGACAACTCATGTTCCACTAACTTGCAACCAGCGCGTTACAAGAAGTTATGATTGAGGAGAAAATCTTTCTTTGTGAATCTTTGAACTTCCATGCTAGCTTTACATCCCAACTGCCATTTTCCCTATGGCTAAGAAGAGAGAGATTTATAATCAGAAATTGCTTCTATGAAAAGAAAAAATTGCATGCTGCCTAGAGAATCTATTACCTATCATCAGCATTAGTCTCGCAAAGGACTTGCATCATTTCTTCAAAGGTAGGGAAAGAATATCTTTAAAAATTTCCAATTCAATTTTCAAGTTTTCTTGCATCTAAAATCATTACATAAAACAGTACGTAGTCAGTTTGATGCAATTGCAAATCAAGGAGACAATTAGCAAATGAATGAAGAACAAATACATTCACAGCAGAGAAAGATGAAATACTTACTAGGGTATTAGGGTGAAAAGTAGGAGCCCGAGAGCTCCACGGAGTAAGATGAAATATTGCATTATGTGCAGATATATCTGTCAATCGAGAACATGAGTCAGGTAAAACAACTCATAGAAAGATTTCACAAGTTAGATGGGAAGAAATTCAAGTAATTAGTAATCATTTAAAATATTACTCAACATGAGTACGCCTAAGTGATTAATTAATCACCCGTCAGACTCCAATCAATCAACCAAGACTATAAATTGACTTAATCACAAGGATGGCGACCGAATAAATTACATCTTTCAAAGCACCAGGAGAATATGTTATATAATCTAGGAAAAACATTTTAGCAGATTATTATGACCCAAGTGATTGTGTTGTTTTACCCAAAGGAGACAGAGATAAATAGACTATTTTATTCATAAAAAAAATCTAGGAAGTATATGTATTAAGAGATATAATGCTGGTATATTTCCCTTGAGGTCCAACCATCCTGACTTTAAATTCTTTTGAACAGGGGTTAAAAGTATGCTTTCTAATAAACAATACATTCTCTGGCAGTCCTAGAATGTAACTATATTGACTATCAAGGGGTTAAATGTAGGAAATGGTCTAAGAGCTCGAGGAAAGGGAGCAAGAAGGAAATTAACCGAGTGATTGAGGAAGCCTGCAATAGGAATTAAGCATGTTCATAGCTTTCTATCAGGGAACATAACTTTCATGCTATTGGAGTACCACAGCTCACACGCCCATAAGAAGTGCTCCCATGTGTATAGGTCTTGAGGAAATATATCAGGGTGATCATTGTAAAGTGAGGGAAACAACTCAGCATACTGAGAGTGCAAGTGCTGCCAGAAAATAAACAGCATTGCATTAAGAAAATGGATTGCTAATTTCATACTGAAATGCAAAAATCACAGCTAAAAGAATAAAAAAGAAAACTTGCAAGAAGCTGTTTTGTAAAAAGTTAAACCGGTAAACCCCCTAGTGGATGATAAATTTGAAATCTTCTACTCTTTCCGACTCGTTTTAATCGGTGCAGTAGGACCATATTTTAAACTGGAATTAAAGAAAATAAAAATAAAAACTTTCAGAGACAAATCCAATAGTTTATCCTATTTCCTTTAACTCGTGGTTATGACTAACGCAACAATATTTGTTAGAAAATATTGGAAATATAAGCTACTACAAGTAATCAAATAAAAAAGGTGACTGATGGCAGCGACACGAAATTGTTTTTTTTTTGGTGGGGGTGTCACGGAGTGGAAAGGGTAAAGAGGGGAAGGGTTCTCCAAATACCGCTCGTCTTATACAATTATTTCTGACAAAAATATTCATTATTATTTATTCATACATGCCTCATCAAAAAGGCTGGACCATCTTTTTTCTGTAACCTCATTTTCTGAAAAAGGATACAGAGCCTAAATATCACATAGTTTGAATTTTCAGGAAGAGAATATTGAAAGGCTTGATAACCTCTTTGGCTTGCACTATTTCTTCTAGCAACAAGGTACCATCTAACTCCATATTGCATCAACTCCGAAACTCAAGCCTGTGGCTTACAAAAAATCAGAATTAGTCGAGAGTCTTCAAGTAAAGATTATATTCCCCTTCAAACACAAGAAAATCCAGATCTTTTCTATATTCCTTTACTCAGACTTTCCATCTCTTTCACTTGACCATGTCAACAAAAAATAGGACATAGAAGAAAGAAATCCAAGGATGGGAAGAGAGAAGGGGGGGGGGGGGGGGGGGGCTGAAGGTTTGATATGAGCATCAATACAAATACTATATCACCTTTTTAGGAATTGATGGATTTTACTATTTTTAGGTGGGAACTTGAAACCAAAAAAAATTATATTCATATCCAAGTGTAGGAGCATAATTTAAGAATGTAAACAATTTAAGTAAACAAGGTCAATGTTGTTTATAATAGTTATAAAACGTATTTAATACATGCATTGTTTTCAAGAAAAGGTGACAGAAGAGCATATACAAAATCACTTAAATATAGCTCATTGATGATGTTCAAAATGTTCATAGGAAGTGAGCAAGCACTGATAACCACTCTGATCAATTTTAGTCTTTGCAGGAAGGAAGATGAAAAGAAAAGCCACTCGAATGTACTTAACAACCAGATGAATGTAACAGAAGATTATAAGAGCAAAAGGCAAACCTGTATTAAATACTTCAGGCATTGTATCGAAGTAGAACTTAAACTTTGAATTACGGTTGTGCTTCTCCTTCATACTCCGCAATAGCAACATTGTTTCAGAGGTAATACCGTCGATCTTTTTAAATATAGGGAACTGTAATCAGGAAAGAGTAATCTAAATTAACTAGCATTCGTGCAAGTAATATATTGAGTGTGAAAGGAAAGGAAACAATAAATTGCAAAAGGGATGACCAGAAGCCATCACGACTAGATGCATAAACATAATGTTCAACCAAACAAAAGATTTAAAGCTAAAATCATTCCAGTATGCGTGAAAAATTGTCATCCTAATTTGAAATGTTTAAAAATATCCGTCTCTACCAGGCTTCTAAATCTAACAGCTAGATTACTTTATCCGTCTAGCATGTTGTTTTAAAATGAAGATCTACTTACATTATCATGTCAATGGTCAGTTTCAATACGTGGACTTTTATTTTGTAGTACAGTATTCTCCATTCAATTTATGCAGTTGTTCTTCAAGAAAGAATACAGATGAAGAGGTTGAATCAAGATGTTAGGGAGATAAACTGAGGTTATTCTGAAGTAACACAGTGCTTTAAGGATGAAATGTACTGTGTCCGATTCATGCACAAACTCCTCGGAAAAAATGACTGTAACAGGGATCTCAAAAGCAATGTCTCCCACTTTCAGATGTTCTCTGGCTATGGCCCCCCTTCCAGCTCCTTCAACAACTACAAGTCAAATAATGCCATGGAAATAGAGCATAAAAAATGTTAACTTTCTCATCTCTTCATTAGTGGGACGACAAATAACAATCCCTATCAAAACAAAGACTTACAAGCTATCTCCAATTTTGTCTTAACACCTTCACTTTCACCCCACTGTAATAAAGAGGTCTCCCTATCATAGCGACAGTTTCCAACAATTTTGGTCTCCTCTCTGATTTTAATCCCCAATTCACGGAACTTATCAAGAATTATGCTGTGCAAGTCTTGTAGGACATCTACCCATAAGTGTTTAGAACTCAAGATAGACTTGTCAAGTAGTGATAGGATTGAATGGAGAGCCTCTCCAGTTCATTCCTAAGACTGTGAAATGCCACTGATTGAATTACATCACTTAGAGCAAAGTAGAGGTCTACCTGACCCACAATGAGATCACTAGCCATGCTAGAGTTGATTTGATGTCAGATAGGCAAAGGTTAAACTAATATAACCAGTGGCATTGTAGCAAGCTGTAGCAGGAGACTTGGGAAGCAAATCAGCCAAATCCATGAAAAATAAAAACAATTTAAGGTAGATACCAGCTTTTAGCTTTAACAAATTGCGGTAGACCATTCTAAATGATATCCGACTAAGTATGTACTTTTAGCTTTCAGAAAAGAAATGCATTTTACCTCGTCCAAGCATATGATTCTCGCTTTTTGAAGCAATACTTCCATCATTGAATTTAGTGTATTGATGCTATAGGTGCCTTTGAAGTACATACATTCTTTGGGATCAATATTCCCACAGCTTCAGGTAGTTTCTATCAAATGAGGTAATAAGAAAGAGTAATCTAAATTAACTAGAAAATCAAGAAGTTAATGAAAAAACAATGAATCTAATATGAAATATCAGTTAGCATCAATTGTATTACAGTTCTTTTAGAACTTCTAACCTTCTTTTTATCAAAGAGAGGATCCTTTCCAGATAGTTCAAGGAGCAATGGGTATTCATCATCAGTCTCAGCATAACTACAACTTACATGCTGCAGCATAAATTATTAGCATCAGTTTTTGTAAAAGGGTTCTTAATCATTTCATAGCAAACAAGTTAAACTAGTTCATTATTAAAATTTATACTCCCTTGTCCATATATGAGAGTCATGTTTATTATATCAACTCTTTTCCAGATTTTAAAATTTGCATTGGACACACTTTAGCCTAATGTGATGGAGTCCATGAGGTTATTCAAGAAAGAACAAAATCAAAAGATTTGGAGGGATCTACGTTCTAAAGTATAATTTATTTATAATCTATACTTTAGAGTCTCTAAAATGTTCAATGCGTTATTTATATTACAGTATTTTAAATTTAAGTCATTTGAGTTTTTAGAAAGGTTAAGACTCATTAGTATTTCAAGTTAGCAACAAATTGCAGTCAGTCATCTGTCAATGTTTAGAATCTTTAGATCCAAGGTCTATATTTATTATCTAAGTCAAGCATTATCTAAGGTCTACATAAAGGTTTTCATGTAATTTTTCTAGGGTAGTTATGAGTTTTGAATGGATTTAATAATTTTAATTAATGTTTATTTCTATGGTTTATTATACCTACGATGGCTGAATCTTTTGAAACTGATCTTCCCACATTCTATGCTTCGTACCTTCTATTCTTCATCATATCATCTCTTAATTTCTTTTCCAAATCATAATAGTTTAGATGATTTATTATCAGTATTAAACTGTAACAAGAAATATTTATAATTAAGAAAAATTAGTTATTGTGTCAAACGCAAATCTTAATATTTGACTGGGTCAATAAAATAAAGAGTACTGTCATTTCAAGAAAAAAGGAGTATGACAAAACATAATATACACTGGCATATTCAAACGTAACCATGTTCACACTCGCAGCTCTTCACATGGTTACATAGTATTGTAAAGACTAAAGAAGCAAAAACAACCACTAATTCAGTTATCTTACTTCATCAGTTAAATACCGTAAGTTGTCTCCCAAAATAAAAACTTACAAACTGAGTATTCAGGAAGAGAGAATTAAATAAAGGGGAACCTAAACTATCATCTTTATCCGAAATAGCAATCCCTAATTCTACTTTTCCTCTCCCATTTCGCATTTGAAAATTGAATCAGAATAGTAATGAACAAGAATGTAACTAACCGATAAGAATTGATCGACATATAATATCATTCCAGTCTGCAATAGTTAAATACATATATATATATATATATATATACACACACACACACACACACACACACACACACAAACATACCTGTTAACCTATGATTGTGAATACTGAGTAAGTTTGTGTGTGTTTAATTTCTAACACAGCAAGAATCCAACAGCCAAAAATAAAATTAACAAAAACAGAAGAAAAAGTAATTGAATTGCGGTCACCCTATATGTTAAGCTAATTTCATCAAAAATTTTATCTATATTTTAAAATCTTCAGCAAAATTTGATAATTTTGTGTCATATTTAATTTTTTCTCTTTTATTTCTATAATTTTAAATATATTATTATTTTATTTTTTAATTTACCTTTTTTATTTTTTATTTAGTCCTCTAAATTTTATAAAATTTTAATTTTATTCCATATAATTTACACACATAACGCATATATCACTCAGTGTTAATATAAATAATATGTGTTGGACTACGTATTTTAATAGCATATAATGTTAGGCATGGTCTTGTAGTCCATTAAGCCTAGTGCGCGCATAAGAGAATTCTTAAGTCCGATAGATTTGGGATCGCTTTCTTTATCAATTTGGATACTAACTAGTTGTCATATTTAATACTAATTGGTATGAAAGTTACTTATCCAACATTGATTAGCGTGACAATTATCTTCTACGATAAAGATTCCACTACACAATTCCTATTAAGAATTGGAGTCCTATTGGACAATATGATTACTATAAATACATGGTGAACAACAGAGATACACACATCTTATTTTACCTTACTAAATACTTTCTACCTCCATCGTTAACATATCTTGAAACCTATACTTACTCTCATACTGGAGGTATCCCCAGGTGGCCCAAACCGTTAAATATTTATGGTGGTTCTCTCTATGCAGGTCCCCGTCCAAGTCGATGGTTGAATGTGATGACGAAATTCGAGCGTTAACATTGGTGCTAGAAAGAGAGCCTTATAGTCTTTAGTAGCTATCTTTTTTCAACCAAAAGAATAACCATGACGACCTCACCACCCCCAAAAAGCCATAACAACTCCCAGAGATTCACGCTCACAGTCACATTACACAAACTGATGCTGACAGGCAGCGCCGCCTTTGAGAAATGATTGATAAAAAGAAAGCTCTTGATCTCTAGCAAGAAAAACTTGATAAATAATATGTAGACCTGACCAAGGCTAAAAACAATTTGTTGAGCCAGAGAGGCTCAGCCTTTCGCTCAGGCAATCATGATCGACACACAGACCGATGTTATGATTGTTATCTTGATCGGATAACTATAAACTCCCGGTTAGTGCACTTTAAGGACCTAAGAAAACAATCGAGATCTCTCACACGGCGAAACAGGAATGATCGAGATATGAGACATCGAGAGGGTAGCCATATTGGAGAATTATCCCCGAATAAGACTTTTGACAGGTGTTGGAGATCAAAGAAATCACGGATATCACCATTCATAAAAGAACTCAAAAAGGCAAGGATCGACAGAAGTCTCAAAGTCCCTATTTTGGAGATGTACGATAGAACAGGTGATCCGTATGATCATACCTTTTCTTTTGAGCAGGCTATGCATCTTCATGGTCATGAGGTAGCGGCGATGTGTCATCTTTTCATATTCACTCTGAAGAAAACAACAAGAGAATGGATAATCTCTCTTCCTCCATGCTCCACTTGTAAGACCCCGAATTTATGAAATACAAAATTTAATTTTTCTTCATATATATTTTTCCTGAAACAGTAAATGGTTAAATTGACACAATTGAAAGTTAAGGATGTTATGTGCAAATTTTATTTTGTCGGACAATATTCTTTTTGTCGGGGAATATTCGGGCCGTACGACGGCGCCGAAATAACAAATTATTTGTGGACCCCACAACGGAATATTTGTCGGATATAGAAAACGACAGAAGTAACCTTTTTAAATAAAAATAGTCAACGGTGTTAACTGTTAAAATACCGGTGATAAAAGAATAGTAGCATACGGTAATTTATGGTATTTTCTGTAGCACACGGTACTCTACAGTAGCACACGGTATTGCACAGTGTCTCATATTATTGGTCTGATAATTGACACCGTAATTGTTACGCATCATTTCATCAATAATTGTCACTGCATAATATTTTATATTATCAATTCAATTATTGTTGCTACACAGTATTTTGCATTATTGATTCAATAATTGTCATTACACTGTATTTCATATCATCGAGTCAATAATTGTTGGTGCACTGTAGTTTAAAATTATTGAATCTAATAATTGTCACAGTAGCAAATATACTGTAATTTATATTATTAAATTAATAAAAATATGTAACGTGTTTCTTACATTATTATGGTAACATTATTTTATATGTTGGACTCACAGGAAGAATAAATAAATAAATAAAAAAATAAAATAATTAATTTTACTATTTGAAATAGTAACGTGAATAGTGACGTGAATAGTAACGTGAATAGTAAGTGAATAGTAAGAAACATGTGGGACCCATTGTGGGGCCCACATGAAATGTGAGAAATGTGAGAATTGCTGAAGAGTTGGTGGAGGCTGCTGCGCAGCCTCTGCTGAAAATTTTTTATTTCACCTACCGTGCATAGTAACTTCTTTTCTCCTATAAATAGATTGTTCAGCTGAATAGAAAAATCACACCTAAAACATAAAATTTTTCTATAAGAATTTTATGAGTTTTCTCTGAGAATAGTAAGGCTATTTTGAGTGTTTGAAAGCCAAAAGGAGTGCAGGAATTTTTCAAGTAAGTCTTTTATTAAAGAGTAGTAATTTTATAAATTCCTATTTTTCACGGTATTCACAAATCTTCCTTTAGAAGACTCTTCTTTGAGAAGATTCATTTTTAAAAGCTTTCTTTGGAAGATTTATTTTGGAATATTGTTTTTAAAACTATTTTAAAGTTGGTATTTTATACTACAAAAATTATGTTAAATATATATAATTTTGATAATTCATATTATACGAGTTATCATATACTTTGAAATTTATATGTGGAAATTACTAATTTTATTATAAAAATATAGGTTGATCAACCTCATTTAAATCAATATACAGTCACGTGTTAAGGTAAGGGGTATCATTCTTTTCATCATCATAAATGGATATTATTTTCTTTTTTACTTGAAGGGATTATCATTCTTTGATTCTCGAAAATAATATCGTTTCTTTCTTGTGCCATTTACTTCCATGTATTAAATTGTGGGAATAACCTTACGGCGCGGTTTACCGCCTGTTGGTGAATAACCTTTTGTATTCATTCCTTATTAATCTTTGAGAATAACCTTACGGCGCGGATTATCGCCTGTTTGGTGAATAACTCTTCGTATTCAAATTGATGGGAATAACCTTACGGCGCGGATTATCGCCTGTTGGTGAATAACCCTTTTTATTTGTCTCGTGTGGAAATAATTTGTCTACACGAATTATCACATGACACTTTTATTCCATATTCGTAAGTGATATCATTTTCCTTTATACTCATAAGGGATACCATCTTTTTCATCTTCCATTATTCAAACTTACTATGGTAAGGGATATTAATTTCCTTCACCGTTTGTTAATCAAACCTGCTACGGTAAGGGATATTATTTTCTTTCATACTCCTAAATCGAAACTTATTATGGAACTATTGCTTCTATAATTCCTGAAAATATTATATGTTCCATAATAGTTGAACTTCATTATTTCAACTGAACCTTCCTATTTACGTGAACCTTTCTATTGAACTGTAACCGTTATTCTGAACTGTGGATCTTGAATATCATTTTTAAATTTCACTCCACATCATGTTGGCAATTTGGACATTATTTGAATCTGCACAAAGTAAACTTCTGATACTTATTGTTTATCCTGTTCTTCTGTTCATCATTTGTATCACTGTTATTTGTATTAATCATCAAGAATCAAGCTGTTGTGAATATCTGTGGCCGGGGGCACAGATGTGATATAATTGTTGAACAGATGATAGGTTAAAGGCGATATACTAGGTTAAAGGCGATACATCTGTTCGGTGTCTTTTATGGCACGTGGTGAATGTTTTCTTTGGCCCGTAGTGCAAAGATGAACTGTTGGTTGGTATGATTATGACCAAAGGCTGAATCTGGTATAATCATGACCGTTGGTGCTTTATTGAATATCTTTGGCCCGTAGTACAAAGATGAACTGTTGATTGGTATGATTATTACCAAAGGCTGAATCTGGTATAATCATGACCGTTGGTGTTATATTAAATGTCTTTGGCCCGTAGTGCAAATATGAACTGTTGATCTGCATGATTATGATCAGGAACTGTGAATTTTTATTATCATGACTAATGGTATTTCAGATGATAAAAGTTGATGATATTTTTACAAAAAAGAGAAGCGAGTGGACATTATAGTCTGCATTATTCTTCTAATAGATTGCTCATTCCGCTGCTATTAGTGATCTGAACGTTGTTTAAGAATTTAACTACAGTTTTTGATATAAACCTTGTAGTCTATTGTATTCTATCAAGAACTCAACTGTTGAAGGCTAATGATAATTTATTCGTCATTATCTTAGTCATGATATTTCTTACTGGGCTATTTGAGCTCACCCTTTCTTTTCGTTCCATTGTTTTTCAACAGGAGATGAGAACGTAACGGGGTCTAGCCGGGGAATGGAGTGAGAGTGCGGGGATAGCTATCATAGTCTTCACGTGTTATAAAATAGTGTGACAATAATAATGAAAACTTAGTTGTGTTGTATTATCCACTGTATTGTTGTACGTTGTATTTCATTGTAATAATTTTGTTGTAGTCTTTTGACGACTCAAGTTTGGGCTGTGTGGGCTCAGATTTGGGGGCGTCACAGTTGGCATCAGAGCTTAGGGATATGGTCTTTAATGGAGATCTGGGGTTAGAATTAGGAGGGGAGAGACGAATAGAATCGGTCACTAGTGTGTCCCACCTAAATTAGATTTTATTATCTAATGAGTTGATTTGAATATAGGGACATGAAGTGATGAGTTAGTTTATTTGAACTAACATTTATTTTGTGACCACAGTTTAGTATGGCATCTGGAAATCAAGAGGTTAACTATGGAATACCCGAAGCAAATGTAGCCGAGAATAAGGAGGCCCCAAACAATCCTCCTGCCAACTCAGGAAATAATGTTCCTGATAACATGATGAACGATGGATTCTTTAGGAATTTCATGCAGTTCATACAGAATCAAGCAAGAGGAAATCCAGTCAATAATAACGGTAGAAACGCTGGTAATTTGAGGATGGTCACTGTCAAGCAATTTAAAGAATTGGGACCACCTGAATTCCACGGGAAGCCTGACCCACTCAAAGCGGAGGCATGGCTGAAGCAGACGACAAAAATACTTGATGTCTTACAATGCGCTGATGATCAAAAGGTGCCATTTGCCACTTTTATGTTACGAGGTGAGGCAGACCATTGGTGGGAAGCGGTAAAACGTATCCAACCTTCAACACTCGAAATGTCTTGGACAGAATTCGAAGAACTGTTTAACGAGAAGTATTTCCCAGAAAGCATCCGCCATATGAAAGAGGTGGAATTCATTAAGCTGGAGCAGGGAAACATGACAGTTTCCCAATATGAAGCTAAGTTCGCCGAGTTATCTCGTTTTGCCACCCATCTAGTGGATGACGAAGCACGAATGAGTCAGATGTTCCTAAGAGGTTTGAGACTCAAAATTCGTCAACAACTTAGCTCTCATAAATTCAGTTTGTATTCAGATGTTGTGGATAGGGCTCAAAGGGTGGAGCAAACAGATGAAACATTGCAGCCAAGACTTAATGATCAGCATAGAGAAAGGAATGACAACAACCACAGGAACGAGAACCATCGAGGAGGTAACCAACACTTCGGTGGTAATTCCACATCAAATAACAGAAGAGGAGAATCCAGTGGGAACAATTTCAAAAGAAAGAGATTCCATAATAATTATGGAAGGGCACCAGCACCAGTACCAGCACCAGCACCGACCCCAGTTTCAAGGGGAGAAGATCGACCACCAGTGAGATGCTATAGGTGTGGTCAGGAAGGTCACATCAGCCCAAACTGTACACTGCAGTCCAAAAAGTGCTACAGTTGTGGGAAAGAGGGTCATCTTGCGCAATTTTGTCCTGCCACAAAATCAAGTCCAGCTGCAGTGATGATACCAAAAGCTAGTGCAGATAAGGGAAAATCTGTAGTTCAAGGGAGAGCTTTTGTTGTGACATCCCAAATGGCACGAAACTCGAACGAGGTGATAACCGGTAAGCTATTCATAAATTCTCGTGAAGTCTACGCTTTGTTAGATACTGGTTCTACCCATTCTTTTATCTCACCTGCATGTGCTCAGCGTTTAAACTTAACTCCTGAAAATTTGGACTTTGACTTATCAGTCGAAACCCCATTAGGAGAAATGACCATTACATCTACTGTCTATAAATCTTGCCTAGTTCAAATCAACAACCTCACATTACCTGTTGACCTTATTTCTTTGGAGATGCATGAATTTGATGTGATTTTAGGAATTGATTGGTTGACTACCCATCATGCTAAAATTGATTGTTTTCATAAGATTATTAGTTTTCATATTCCTAATCAACCTGTCATGCAAATTCAAGCAACTAAACCATTGAAATCTATAACTGTTATTTCTAGCCATAAAGCCATTCGTTTATTGAAAAACGGATGTCAAGCCTTTTTAGCTCATGTCACTGATTTGAACAAAAATACGTCAAACTTGAATGATATTCCCATTGTTAATGAGTTTCCTGACGTTTTTCCGGAGGAACTTCCTGGTTTACCCCCAAACCGTGAAATTGAATTTTGTATTGATCTTGAACCTGGTACCAAGCCCATTTCCAAAACTCCATACCGAATGGCTCCCATTGAACTTCAAGAGTTAAAAGTCCAACTACAGGAATTGTTGGATACTGGTTTCATTCGTCCGAGTGCATCACCTTGGGGTGCTCCTGTTCTATTTGTGAAGAAGAAAGACGGGAGTATGAGATTGTGCATTGACTACCGAGAATTGAACCATGTCACCATCAAAAACAGGTATCCGTTACCTCGAATTGATGACATGTTTGATCAATTACAAGGTGCTCAACATTTCTCAAAGATTGATCTCCGTTCTGGATATCATCAGTTAAAGGTTAAAGCTGAGGACATTCCAAAGACTGCTTTCAGAACTCGTTATGGGCATTATGAGTTTTTAGTCATGCCTTTTGGACTAACCAATGCTCCTGCAGCTTTCATGGACATGATGAACCGAATATTCAAGGAATATTTGGATCATTTTGTGGTTGTCTTTATTGATGACATCCTCATATACTCCAAAAGTCGTGAGGATCATGAACAACACCTGAGATTGATACTCCAGAAGCTCCGTGAGAACAAATTATATGCCAAGTTGAAGAAATGTGAGTTCTGGCTTGAGGAGGTCACGTTTCTTGGGCATGTGATTTCTAGTCAAGGAATATCAGTCGATCCTGCGAAGATTGAAACGGTACTAAATTGGGAACAACCCAAGACAGTAACCGAAGTCCGAAGTTTTCTGGGCCTAGCTGGTTATTATCGAAGATTCGTAGAAGGATTTTCTCGAATCGCCACTCCATTAACTCAGCTTACTCGGAAAAGCACAAAATTCATATGGAGCGAGCAATGCGAGAAAAGTTTTCAAGAGCTTAAGAGGAGACTTGTTTCAGCTCCTGTTCTGACCATTCCATCAGGATCGGGAGAATTTGTCATATACAACGATGCTTCAGGCAAAGGTCTAGGCTGTGTCCTTATGCAACATGGAAAGGTTATAGCCTATGCCTCTCGACAACTCAAAGATTATGAGAAAAATTACCCTACTCATGATCTAGAGTTGGCAGCAGTCGTTTTCGCGTTGAAGATCTGGAGACACTACTTGTACGGAGAGAAAGTGGATATCTATACGGATCATAAAAGTCTCAAGTATTTCTTCACCCAGAAGGAACTCAACATGCGACAACGACGTTGGCTTGAGCTGTTGAAGGATTATGATCACACAATCCAGTATCACCCGGGAAAGGCGAACGTTGTAGCTGACGCTTTGAGCAGAAAATCTTATGCGAGTACAAGTGCACTGCTGACAACACAAAAGCGTATTTTGTACGACTTGCAAAAGATGGAGATGGAGCTAAAGACACCAGGGACCCACTCGAAGATTGCTCACGTGCAAGTAGAACCAGCTTTAATCGATAAAATTAAAGCTGCTCAAGCTACCGATCCGGAACTGATAAACATGATAAAGAAAGTACAAGAAGGTACCATTCCCGAAGCAAGAATCGACGAGAAAGGAATACTTCGAGTCAACTCTCGACTCTGTGTTCCTAACGATCCTGAATTAAAGCATAAAATCATGATGGAGGCACACAACACGCCGTTTGCAATCCACCCAGGAGGTACCAAGATGTATCGAGATCTTCGACATACATTTTGGTGGAACAATATGAAAAGGGAGATTGCAGAGTTTATCTCAAGGTGCCTAACTTGTCAACGTGTCAAGGCAGAGCATCAAGTACCTAAGGGTCCATTACAACCACTTGAGGTTCCCGAATGGAAGTGGGAACACATCAATATGGATTTCGTGACGGGTCTTCCCAAAGTTTCTCAAGGCTTAGATGCAATTTGGGTCATCGTAGATAGATTGACCAAATCCGCTCATTTCTTGCCTATACGAGAAAACTTTTCACTTGAACGTCTTGCCGGTATGTACATAAATGAAATCGTGAGACTGCATGGCATGCCAGTTTCCATAGTTTCTGATCGAGATCCTAGATTCACTTCACGCTTTTGGATCAGTCTACAAATAGCTATGGGCACTGAACTACGTTTTAGTTCTGCATACCATCCTCAAACGGACGGACAATCGGAAAGGACGATCCAGACCCTCGAAGATCTTTTGAGACTTTGCGTACTAGATTTCAAAGGAAGTTGGGATAAGTACTTGCCATTGATGGAATTTTCCTACAACAACAGTTACCAAGCAAGTATAGGTATGGCTCCATTCGAGGCTTTATATGGACGCAAGTGTCGCTCTCCAGTATGTTGGAATGAGGTAGGAGAAGCAAAACTGTTGGGACCCGAGTTGGTACGCTTGACGACCGAAAAGATCCAAATGATCCGACAACGAATACAGACAGCACAAGAACGACAAAAGAGTTATGCCGATCTTCATCGGAGAGATGAGAGATTCAACGTCGGAGATCATGTATTCTTACGTGTTTCTCCATGGAAAGGAGTTACGAGATTCGGAAAGAGAGGAAAACTCAACCCTCGATTTATTGGCCCATTTGAAATCCTCGATCGGGTGGGAACTGTAGCTTACAGACTAGCCTTACCACCAAGTATGTCTCACATCCATAACGTTTTTCACATATCTATGTTACGTAAATATGTGAAGGACTCAAACCACGTCATTGAGTTAGAACCAGACGTTATAGCAGAAGATTTAACGTATGAGGAAGTACCTGTTAAGATCCTAGATAAGAAGGAACAGATCTTACGCTCAAAGGTTATACCTCAAGTTAAGGTTTTATGGAGGAACCAAGATATTGAGGAAATGACCTGGGAGCTAGAATCTGAGATGAAGTCTAGGTATCCATACCTCTTTGAAATGCCAGGTACGTCAATTTCGGGGACGAAATTTCATAAGGAGGGGAGGTTGTAAGACCCCGAATTTATGAAATACAAAATTTAATTTTTCTTCATATATATTTTTCCTGAAACAGTAAATGGTTAAATTGACACAATTGAAAGTTAAGGATGTTATGTGCAAATTTTATTTTGTCGGACAATATTCTTTTTGTCGGGGAATATTCGGGCCGTACGACGGCGCCGAAATAACAAATTATTTGTGGACCCCACAACGGAATATTTGTCGGATATAGAAAACGACAGAAGTAACCTTTTTAAATAAAAATAGTCAACGGTGTTAACTGTTAAAATACCGGTGATAAAAGAATAGTAGCATACGGTAATTTATGGTATTTTCTGTAGCACACGGTACTCTACAGTAGCACACGATATTGCACAGTGTCTCATATTATTGGTCTGATAATTGACACCGTAATTGTTACGCATCATTTCATCAATAATTGTCACTGCATAATATTTTATATTATCAATTCAATTATTGTTGCTACACAGTATTTTGCATTATTGATTCAATAATTGTCATTACACTGTATTTCATATCATCGAGTCAATAATTGTTGGTGCACTGTAGTTTAAAATTATTGAATCTAATAATTGTCACAGTAGCAAATATACTGTAATTTATATTATTAAATTAATAAAAATATGTAACGTGTTTCTTACATTATTATGGTAACATTATTTTATATGTTGGACTCACAGGAAGAATAAATAAATAAATAAAAAAATAAAATAATTAATTTTACTATTTGAAATAGTAACGTGAATAGTGACGTGAATAGTAACGTGAATAGTAAGTGAATAGTAAGAAACATGTGGGACCCATTGTGGGGCCCACATGAAATGTGAGAAATGTGAGAATTGCTGAAGAGTTGGTGGAGGCTGCTACGCAGCCTCTGCTGAAAATTTTTTATTTCACCTACCGTGCATAGTAACTTCTTTTCTCCTATAAATAGATTGTTCAGCTGAATAGAAAAATCACACCTAAAACATAAAATTTTTCTATAAGAATTTTATGAGTTTTCTCTGAGAATAGTAAGGCTATTTTGAGTGTTTGAAAGCCAAAAGGAGTGCAGGAATTTTTCAAGTAAGTCTTTTATTAAAGAGTAGTAATTTTATAAATTCCTATTTTTCACGGTATTCACAAATCTTCCTTTAGAAGACTCTTCTTTGAGAAGATTCATTTTTAAAAGCTTTCTTTGGAAGATTTATTTTGGAATATTGTTTTTAAAACTATTTTAAAGTTGGTATTTTATACTACAAAAATTATGTTAAATATATATAATTTTGATAATTCATATTATACGAGTTATCATATACTTTGAAATTTATATGTGGAAATTACTAATTTTATTATAAAAATATAGGTTGATCAACCTCATTTAAATCAATATACAGTCACGTGTTAAGGTAAGGGGTATCATTCTTTTCATCATCATAAATGGATATTATTTTCTTTTTTACTTGAAGGGATTATCATTCTTTGATTCTCGAAAATAATATCGTTTCTTTCTTGTGCCATTTACTTCCATGTATTAAATTGTGGGAATAACCTTACGGCGCGGTTTACCGCCTGTTGGTGAATAACCTTTTGTATTCATTCCTTATTAATCTTTGAGAATAACCTTACGGTGCGGATTATCGCCTGTTTGGTGAATAACTCTTCGTATTCAAATTGATGGGAATAACCTTACGGCGCGGATTATCGCCTGTTTGGTGAATAACTCTTCGTATTCAAATTGATGGGAATAACCTTACGGCGCGGATTATCGCCTGTTTGGTGAATAACTATTCGTATTCAAATTGATGGGAATAACCTTACGGTGCGGATTATCGCCTGTTGGTGAATAACCCTTTTTATTTGTTTCGTGTGGAAATAATTTGTCTACACGAATTATCACATGACACTTTTATTCCATATTCGTAAGTGATATCATTTTCCTTTATACTCATAAGGGATACCATCTTTTTCATCTTCCATTATTCAAACTTACTATGGTAAGGGATATTAATTTCCTTCACCGTTTGTTAATCAAACCTGCTACGGTAAGGGATATTATTTTCTTTCATACTCCTAAATCGAAACTTATTATGGAACTATTGCTTCTATAATTCCTGAAAATATTATATGTTCCATAATAGTTGAACTTCATTATTTCAACTGAACCTTCCTATTTACGTGAACCTTTCTATTGAACTGTAACCGTTATTCTGAACTGTGGATCTTGAATATCATTTTTAAATTTCACTCCACATCATGTTGGCAATTTGGACATTATTTGAATCTGCACAAAGTAAACTTCTGATACTTATTGTTTATCCTGTTCTTCTGTTCATCATTTGTATCACTGTTATTTGTATTAATCATCAAGAATCAAGCTGTTGTGAATATCTGTGGCCGGGGGCACAGATGTGATATAATTGTTGAACAGATGATAGGTTAAAGGCGATATACTAGGTTAAAGGCGATACATCTGTTCGGTGTCTTTTATGGCACGTGGTGAATGTTCTCTTTGGCCCGTAGTGCAAAGATGAACTGTTGGTTGGTATGATTATGACCAAAGGCTGAATCTGGTATAATCATGACCGTTGGTGCTTTATTGAATATCTTTGGCCCGTAGTGCAAAGATGAACTGTTGATTGGTATGATTATTACCAAAGGCTGAATCTGGTATAATCATGACCGTTGGTGTTATATTAAATGTCTTTGGCCCGTAGTGCAAATATGAACTGTTGATCTGCATGATTATGATCAGGAACTGTGAATTTTTATTATCATGACTAATGGTATTTCAGATGATAAAAGTTGATGATATTTTTACAAAAAAGAGAAGCGAGTGGACATTATAGTCTGCATTATTCTTCTAATAGATTGCTCATTCCGCTGCTATTAGTGATCTGAACGTTGTTTAAGAATTTAACTACAGTTTTTGATATAAACCTTGTAGTCTATTGTATTCTATCAAGAACTCAACTGTTGAAGGCTAATGATAATTTATTCGTCATTATCTTAGTCATGATATTTCTTACTGGGCTATTTGAGCTCACCCTTTCTTTTCGTTCCATTGTTTTTCAACAGGAGATGAGAACGTAACGGGGTCTAGCCGGGGAATGGAGTGAGAGTGCGGGGATAGCTATCATAGTCTTCACGTGTTATAAAATAGTGTGACAATAATAATGAAGACTTAGTTGTGTTGTATTATCCACTGTATTGTTGTACGTTGTATTTCATTGTAATAATTTTGTTGTAGTCTTTTGACGACTCAAGTTTGGGCTGTGTGGGCTCAGATTTGGGGGCGTCACACCACTAATTCATGAGAAAAGTTGTAAGAGCAGTTCCATACACGCTTTAGCAACAATAAGAGGTGTGTAAGGATGACGACATCGCTACCTTAGGTGAAACAGAAACCTGATGAAACTCTTCAGCAATAAATAAAAAGGTTTAGAGTCGCAGTGTCCGAGTTCCCCATTATAGATTCAGCCCAAGTAATTCAATTTATAACTTTGGGGTTGCACGTAGACAACTTCAGTCGCTTGATTGAAGAAATCATCTCTATTGCTCCTCAAAGTCTAGCAGCGACCTATAAAAAGGTCGATTAGTTTTTAGAGTTGAAAAAGGCCCTCGCCAACCTTCGAGGTTCTTTGAGATTTGATGATGATTATCATCAAAGAAGAGACCCTAGAAGCGATAGAGCCGACAAAAAAGCTGATGGCAGAAAAAATTCCAGGGATGATCAATGACAAAAGAATGATAACTCCACCGAAAGTGATTCTAAATCAATAGCTACGCCAACCAAAGAGTTTAATGAGCAGTCATCGGGTTCCTAAAGCCTTCTGCGCTTGTACACACCTGAGGAGATCTCCATATAATTGTTGAAGAGCTTCAGACCACAAGCAAAAAGCCTATATCTCATATATGGCATAGGGTTTGGTGCTATTATCAGCAATCATATATGTACTAAATATTTTTTTAAGGTTATTTTAACCTATTATGTTGCTTATTCGATATCAAAAAATATGATAGTTCTATTTTATCACATTTTTTTTTCTATTTAAATGTATCACTTAATTTTTATTTTTTAGTCTTAACTTCAGTCTATCAGATAAGGCTAGGGGCATAGGAATATAATTAAACAGATACAATGTAAAAGACACATAACTCATCATGAGAAGAAGAGAATATTTGTCATCAAATAATGTCTGGAAAAAATTATTTACACATAAAGTTACACACAAGAGTACAAGAAAAATTTGACATCAGTCTCCGGGAGGATCCGAAAGAACAAATTTAAACCCCATCAGAAAAATGCCCCTTTTCTCGGATCATCTACTAGGTGATCCCGAAGACCTCAAATTGAAGAACCGCTGCACCAGTAAAGCACATCCCCTCGGTTGACATGTTTTTGCCTTTTTGCAGCAGGCTAGAGGTCCGAAGTGCTCTCGCCTTTGGCGTCCTTTCTCTTATATACCTTTAACCCTTTATGCAACTGAAGTCATCATCTCAAAAGTGGGTGGCGGTTGTAGAGGCTCTTTTATGGCTGATATTAAAATTATCGGAAGTCAGCAGAAAAATAGTGTCCTTGAGGATGATAGTGGGCCGCGAGTCGAAGCAAGAGCTGGTGTAGGAATCGTTTTAGGATTAGGAGAAAATTCAACAGCGCTGGGTTCAGCAATTACAGTCTCACTCGACAATTCTACCTTAATCGGCCCAAATGAAAAGAGACTTAAAATTTCACCTAAGTTTCCCCTTCAGTCTGACGTCCACAAAACCCCGAAGATCTCTCTAACTTTGAGTTAGTTGTCTTAGAATCTTGAAAGAGTTTTTTTCCTCTCAAAAGCATACTTTCTTCAATTTCTCGAATGCAATATTTCTTCGGTCATCTGAAAGTGTACTTTCTTCGGATTCTCGAAAGTAGTATTTCTTCGAACGACCTTGGCATCCCGAAGACTCACGTCTTTGGATAAAGGTCCTCAGATTCTCGAATGAGCTTTTCCTTTCTGTTTGACGCTTCCGAGCTCCCAAAGGAGTTTTTTCTTTGGTGTGATGCCTTTGGGCTTTCAAATGAGTTTTCCCTTCGATCGGACGTCCTTGGCGCCCAAAGACTCGTGTTTTCGAATAAAATATAAAAAATAAAATACAACCCACTAACATAGTTAACAGGTGGAGAATTTTTTATTTTTGTATTCCTTTTTATTTTTGCAATTGGTTATTTTTCCAAAGTACCAATTGCAAAAATAAATAAATAAATAAATAAAATTTATGTACAAGCTATGCTAATGGGTGGAGAAAATTTTGTTTTGTTTTTCCAAAGCACCAATTGCAAAAAAAATAAAAAATAAAATAAAATAAAAAAAATTAATATACAACTCGCTAACATAGTTAACGGGTGGAGAGTTGCAGTTGATACTTTGGAAAAACAAAAAGAAAAATAAAATAAAATTATCCACCCGTTAACTATATTAACGGCTTGTACATAAATTTTATTTATTTATTTATTTATTTACAATTGGTACTTTGGAAAAATAAAAAGGAAAATAAAAAAATATCTCCACCCATTAACTATGATAGCGGGTTTGTACATGATTTTTTTATTTATTGCAATTGGTACTTTTTCAAACAAAAAAGAAAAAATAAATAAAGATTTGTCCACCTATTAACTATTTTAGCGGCTTATAATTTTTTTTTATATTTTTTTTGTACTTTGGAAAAAAAATAAAATTCTCCAGCCGTTAACTATGTTAGTGGGTTGTATTTTTTTTTTTTTTTTTTTTTGTGATTGGTACTTTGGAAAAACAAAAAGGAAAAAAAAACATATTCATTCTCTACCTGTTAACTATGTTAGTGATTTGTTAAAATAAAAAACAAATTTTTTTTTCCACCCGTTAACTTAGTTAGTGGCTTGTATTAATTTTTTTTTCTCCTGTCCGCTAACGTAGTTAACGGTTGACATTATTTCTCTTCCATTGGATCATTATTTAAACGGTATCAAATACCTTTGTTAGAATAATAGATATAGTTTATGTTTACTATGAATCATTCTTATATATATATATATATATATATATATATATATGTAAGACCCCGAATTTTATGAAATATAAAATTTAATTTTTCTTCATATATATTTTCATGAAACAATAAGTAGTTAAATTGATAAAGTTAAAAGTTAACGATGTTATGTGCAAATTATATTATGTCGGACAATATTCGTTTGGTCGAGGAATATTCGTTCTGTCGGGGAATATTCGTACGACGGCGCCGTACGAACCAATCATTGGTGGACCCCACAAAGAATAATTGTCAGATATAGAAAATGACATAAATAATTTTTAAATAGTCAATGGTACTATTACTTTTAATTGTTAAAATATTCGGTGGTAAAAGAATAGTAATATACGGTATTACAAGTAACATACGGTATTGCAAAGTAGCACACAGTATTGCACAGTAGCACACGGCATTGCACAGTGTTTCGTATTATTAAACTGATAAAGTGGTTATCATACAATATTTGATTTTATTGTCACATGCACAATAATTCATATTATTAAACTGATAATTGTCACAGTAACATATGCACAGTAATTCACATTATTGAATCAATAATTGTCATGACACAGTAACGTAATCTTTCTTTTACATACTTTCTGCATTATTGTTATCTCTATTATGGTGATATTTAAACAGTTGTATTTCATTAATTAATTGACTTGATATCTAACTCAGAAAGTCAACTACACTGTATTTATAATAATTAGTCATAATAATTAATAAGTATGAATTATTGTTGAATAATTGAATTGATAAAGTTATTTGTTTATAATATAAAGTTAGGTGATATAAAATGAATGGTATATATTAAAGATAATATATAATTTGAAATTGATGATGTAGATTAAAAGATGATCTTTAAATGAATGGTTTAAATTAAGGAAATCTTAAAAGATAAAATGAATGGTATAGATTAAAGATAATATAGAATTTGAAATGGATAGTGTAGATTAAAAGATGATCTTTAAATGAATGGTTTAGATTAAAGAAATCTTAAAAGATGAAATGAATGGTATAGATTAAACATTATCTTGAAATGAACAGTTTGGATTAAATTAGGAAATCTTGATTATGATAAGATTTTTGGCTATAAATAGAGGCCTTAACTTAAGGATTTTTCATAAACTTCCTTACTTGTTCTTTCTCTCTCTCTCTAAATACTTCTTGTGAAAGTTTTCTCTAAGTGTGCTTAAGTCATCTTGAGTATTTGTGAAGATTTATAAGTGTACGTGTACTGTTCAAGTTAATCAACCTCATTTAAATCAATATCCAGTCACGTGTTAAGGTAAGGGATTATCATTATTTGATTCTCGAAAATAATATCGTTTCTTTTTTACTCATAAGATGTGTCTTTTCTTTCCATGTATTAAATTGTGGGAATAACCTTACGGCGCGGATTACCGCCTGTTGGTGAATAACCTTTCGTATTCATTCCTTATTAATCTCTGAGAATAACCTTACTGCGCGGATTACCGCCTGTGGGTGAATGACTCTTCGTATTCAATTTTTATTAAATTGTGGGAATAACCTTACGGTGCGAATTACCGTCTGTTGGTGAATAACCTTTTGTATTCATTCCTTATTAATCTCTGAGAATAACCTGACTACGCGAATTACCGCATGTTTGGTGAATTATTCTTTGTATTCATTTCTTATTTATCTCTTGTGAAAATAATTTGTCTACACGAATTATCACATGACACTTTTATTGCATATTCGTTTATAATATCATTTTCTTTCATATTCGTAAGTGATATTATTTTCCTTTATACTCATAAGGGATACCATCTTTTTCATCTTCCATTATTCAAACTTACTATGGTAAGGAATATTAATTTCCTTCACCTTTTGTTAATCAAACCTACTACGGTAAGGGATATTATTTTCTTTCATACACCTCAATCGAAACTTATTATGGAACTATTGCTTCTATAATTCCTGAAAATATTATATGTTCCATAATAGTTGCACTTCATCATTTCAATTGAACCATCCTATTTACGTGAACCTTTCTATTGAACTGTAACCGTTATTCTGAACTGTGGATCTTGAATATCATTTTTAAATTTCACTCCACATCATGTTGACAATTTGGACATTATTTGAATATGTACAAAGTAAACTTCTGATACTTATTGTTTATCATTTATATCATTCTAACCATCCAAAATCAAGTTGTTGTGAATATATGTGGCCGGGGGCACATATGTGATATAATTGTTGAACATATGATAGGTTAAAGGCGATATAATAGGTTAAAGGCGATACATCTGTTCGGTGTCTTTTATGGCACGTGGTGAATGTTCTCTTTGGCCCGTAGTGCAAAGATGAACTGTTGTTTGGTATGATTATGACCAAAGGCTGAATCTGATATAATCATGACCGTTGGTGTTATATTGAATGTCTTTGGCCCGTAGTGCAAAGATGAACTGTTGATCTGCATGATTATGATCAGGAACTGTGAATTTGTATTATCCTGACTAATGGTATTTCAGATGATAAAAATTGATGATGTTTTTTCTAAAAAGAGAAGCGAGTGGACACTATAGTCTGCATTATTCTTTTAATAGATTGCTCATTCCGCTGCTATTATTGATTTGAACATTGTTCAAGAATTTAACTGCAGTTTTTGATATAAACCTTGTAGTCTATTGTATTCTATCAAGAATTCAACTGTTGATGGCTAATGATAATTTATTCGTCATTATCTTAGTCATGATATTCTTTACTGGGCTATTTGAGCTCACCCTTTATTTTGTTCCATTGTTTTTCAACAGGAGATGGAAACGTAGTTGGGTCTAGCCGGGGAATAGAGTGAGAGTCTGAGGAATAGCTATCGTAGTCTTCACGCGTTGTAAAATAGTGTGATAATAATAGTGAAGACTTAGTTGTGTATTATTATACACTGTATTGTTGAACGTTGTTCTACCTTATAATAATTTTGTTGTAGTCTTTTGACGACTCAAGTTTGGACTGTATGGGCCCAGATTTGAGGGCGTCACAATATATATATACACACGCATACATGATTTATTTGTATAAATCATGCTTGGCTTTGATTTAACTTAATATTGGGCTTAACTCATTTGATTACTTAACTCAATTATTGAATCCTTGTGGTTTCATTAACTAAGTAAGCATTGGGTTAAATAATTTATTCTAGTAATTCTATAAGTTGGATTTTAATTCTCCTAACACAATGGACCATAACACATTATATGACATATAATATATATATTGGACTTAATATTATTTTCTATTAGTCCACTTAATTATTTTCTCATTCTCACAATTAATTACATTAATTGCTCAATTTATTCACCGTTACACTTTATGCCACACAAAACATAATACATAAACTTAGTTAATCATAACTTAAACTCATTCACTATCTTCACTTAATTTCTTTCAAAATTGATTCAATTTAATTGAATTAGTAACCCCCTCATCATGACACATTTATACAAAAAAATATTTTCAAATCATTCTATATTTTTATGAATAATATTATTTGAAATTTCTTAGTTATTACATGTATTGCTCCCTATCTTCCTTAAAAGTCACATTTGTTTAAAAAAATGGTCTAAAATAGATTTTTTTTTTATAATAGTATAAAAAAATAATATAATTTTAAGTTTGTCATCGTTATTTTATTGTCAGGAGTTAAACGAATTACTTATTATTTTAAGTAAAAAATAAATAAAACTGAAACATATTTGAAACTTTCAAAGTTTAATACTGGCAGGTTCAGTGTTAGTAGCTATGACAAAGATGTTCAAAATTCTTTTTTTTTTTTAATTCGAAACTTGAATGTCCCGACAATCTTGAAGGCGACAAGGCCGTCCCTTCCTCCGGTAATAGCAAGTCATACAGATAAAAATGCGGGCAAAATGGACAATTTTTCTTGTCCTTGCATGTAAACATACATACTTGGAGTTACATGTGTCCATTTCTTTCGTTTAGCGGCAGAGTACATGCCATGGGGATCAAGCAATAAATAATTTAACAACTCATTTCATAGCTTATAGTCTAAAATTGTTCACATTTACACAATTTGAAGTTATACCAATTTGTTCATATTTACGAGTTGAAATATTCGTACCAATGAAATGTCGTTAGAAATGACATTATTTTTAGGCTTATATGATATACTACATGTTTGGACTTGAATATCAAGTTACGAAACACTATATATTAACTCATAAATGACAGAAAATTTTAAAATAAAATTTATGAATTTTCAAGTGTCCAAAATGGATCATCATTGGTTTATGATGCTCCTTTTGTGTTTTTGACATGTAAGGTGGGGTTTGATTCGCCAAATAAAAATTTGATGTAATGTAATGATAATAAATTATTATGACATATTTGTTTAGTTAATTATTAATATTTGTGCAGCAATTTATTTAGTTTTTTTTTTTTTTGACTCTTAAAATATTTATTTTTATAATATTATTATTTATATGCATTCAAATTATATATAAATTATCAAATTTTATTAAAAAATTATTAAAATAAATATTATAAATATTTTAAAAATCAAAAAATAAAAATAAACCGATCGCTAACACTGACTGCTGGGCCCGGTAGTCCAAGACTTTTCCAACCAATGTACTTGATCCTGATCCTTCGTATCTGAAAGAGGATATTACTAAAGGTTCCTGCTTCCCACGTGTTGCAGGCATCAGTATAAGGTTCTTATTGACATAATGAGCACAAGGATGATATACTCCGATTCTTTTTAAATTAAAAATAGATTTTAATTTTTACTTTTTTAGTCCGTTCAAATATTAAACATATATATATTAGTTAATAATATAACACTTAAAAAATGCACTTGAGGTTTTGAAGACCCGTAATTTAAAATAGTATACCATAATTTTTTAATATTTGAAAGCAGTACATAATTTATTTTAGGTCCGTTTAACGTGTGTTCTAAAGGTACATATTAAGCGCAAAAAATAAGAGATGACATCTACTAAATATTATTTTCTTATATATTTGTACTGAATTTAATACATGGAATCTATTAATATATTATTTTTTTATACATTAAATTCAATATAAATATATAAATAAATAATATTATACATTGAATTTTACGTTTAGTATATACCTTAAAGATAAATTCTAAGAGAATTCTTTATTTTAAAGGGAATAGTGTATATAGTACAATTCATACGGGTGTGGATTTGTGCTGCTGTCCATTTTGTTAATTTTTTTAGGCTGCTAATTATTTTTCAACAATTATTTCAACGGTCCAAACTCCAAAGTTAAAGAGGGAATAGATTCAGAAATTGGATACGTAACACAATGTTATAAAGGACGGCGGATATTAATTTCGCTTACTATTAGTAGTATAATCAATCCATAATATCTCTCATGTCCGTGTCTGTTTCTACATGCAACAAAAATCTAGTGTATTGGAGTAGTAATAATATCCATTATCCAGTCTTTGACGCAATTCAAAGGCCAGCAGCGTTCCCGGACAAAAAGTGCCAGAATTTGTTCATCCAACTTGCCGGTCTAAGATTCTCGTATTTGAATTCCAATTGAATTGATTTCCACGTTTGGAAAAGGAGGCATTTAACTGATTTGGACACGTGTACTATACGAGAAGAAATTATTTAAGAGTGATTTATAAAATTATTGTTTTATACCATCAAATAATAATAATAATAATAAATGTCAAGTAGAAGATTTAGAAAAAGATCAAAGAATTTGAAATAATTATCATATTGTTTAATTACTATTTATTATGATAAAATTACTTAATCAATCATATTATATTTTAAATTCTTTGATCTTCTCCTAAATTTTCTACGTAAAATATTATTATCATAAAGATGGTGTAAAACACGTCTTCTTTAAATAATTTATTCTCTAATAATTAATAATGTCATGCAAAAATAAACATCATTCATGAAAAATAAAGAAATCATCTTTGACGCAAATATTAATACAAAATTACTAATATTCATTTTAAATTTGCTATTTTTGGCAAGATAAAAATAGTATTATGACGTGTCTCAACTCTTTTGGTGGTGAAAGAAAGTAGGAGATAGCCTTTTTAATAATCTCTCCGTTGCAATAAATTATTATTATTGAGCTCAATCCATGCAAATAATAAACTGTACTAATTTACAGTAAAGCTTGTGCTTAGTTAACCGAGAGTCGATTATCTTTGCCCTTTGTGTACCATTTGGGTGGTGGAGTTTTAAATCTCAACAGTAATAAAGATAAAGGTTGAATATGTGTTTAAAATTATGTCTTAAATTAATTATAAAAAAAAAGGCTTGTGCTTAGCCAACTCAATCAGAGAAAAATCCAAATAATTGAAAAAAAGAATCAAAAAGCAGAAGAAAGAATCTGTCTTTTTTTATTATTTACCTGGACAATGTAGGGGTTGCTATCATCAACCACGTAGGCCAACATCGAACTCTGGGCTAAAATGCAAAAAGTCCGATTGGTCTTTCCACCTCAGTTGTATCTAAATCGACAAAACACAAACAACAAATGAAATGATGGTGCCTACATACTTTCTCTCGTTCTATGTTAGAGGGGGGAGGAGGAGACTTTTGAGCTACTCAAAATCCTCCTTTTCTCCAACACAAAAGCCTCGAATCTACGCCAGCCATGTTCTTCTCTGTTTGTTTGTTTCTTTATACATTACTCTACTAATTTTCTGGCCGTCTTTTGATTATCCACTTCAACAGTGCTTCATTGATCATTACTCATCATCATCATTCATTCAACTAGATAAATATTAAAATCAATTTTAGAAGTGGGATCATCATGCAATAAAAATGAAATGAAGATGGCCTCAAATTTAAGTCTCCTACCATTACTCAAGACTTCGATAATCAAAACTTCAAAGGTGTCAAACTTTATTCTCAAACATGTTAACATGCAAGTGGATAGTTTAGGATAGGACTAATTCATCTCATGTCTCTATTTTTGAATGTTATTGATGTTCATAAAACAAAACACAGGTTAGGTTTGAAAAGAAATATTATGCCACAATTATTGAATTGAGTTGAACCTTTTGCTGGTAACATCACCTCCTGGCTTCTGCTCTAAAATTCCCAACACTTCAAATCAACAAGTTTTATCAGAGCCCCCCATGTGGGTCTATGGCCAGCGAAGAACAAAAACAAAAATTCCAATACTTCCGTCGCATTATATATATATATATATATATATATATATGATGCTCATCTTCTAAATGATACTTAGCTTTGACCCCACTTAATTTGTAAAATTCTTAAATTTAAATTGTCATGTGATTTATATTTTAATACCTCATAACATTAACCCTTTGCTTTAACCGAAATAAAAACAATTAACATCAATTTTGAACTTCAAAAATTTACAAATTGACTTGAAAAAATTTAAATGGGACTCCTTCATAAAACTGAGAAAATACTTGACAGTATCATCATGTGCATCGGATATCAATGATCCTCATTGGAGTGCCATTTCAAACTCTAAATGGACAAAAAAAGAAACCCAATATTAGCCAAACACCCCACATCCCAATCTACAATTATTTCTTTTATTTTTTTAATAATATTTGATGTTTCATTATTCGTAAGTAATAGCACTAAACTAAGATATATAACCAAAAATGAGAAATACTACGTAAAAAATGATGGTTTTTCTTACAAATCTCCACTTCTCAACCTGTATTCCCCACCACAAAGCCCATTAGCGAGACATACGGAGGAAAGAAAAAAAACTTAATTTAATTAAATATTTTTTTTCATTTCTCTCATTCTCTGTATCAAATTATTTTGTTATCACCATCATTATCTTCTTTCTCAGCTTTCTTGATACTCTCCTGCATCTCATCTTCACCACCTTCCTTTGGACTCTCCAATGCCCTCTTCTCTTGTTCCTCCTCTTCAACTTCACTTGAATTTCTCTCTCTTAAACCCCCGTTTGCTACTTGATTCTTCTTCTTCTCCACCTTTAACCTCAATGCCTCGATCAATTCCCAAACAGCCTTCTCTCTATCCCGCCTGTTCTTGATCAAAAGCTCACTGATATCAGCCGGTGTCATTTCTGCCTCATCAATCACCTCTTCCAATTGCTTCATCAAATCTTCTTCAATGTCCTCATCTTCATACCCCAAGTAATTCTTCAAAAGAATCTTCAACGATGAAAATGAACAATAACTCATAAAAATGTGCATATCCATTCTCCCACTTCTCAACAATGCCGGATCAAGTTTCTCGATATGATTAGTTGTAAAAACAAAAATTCTCTCACTCCCGCAGCAAGACCATAAACCATCAGTAAAATTCAACAAACCCGATAAAGTAATCGAATTCCCACCATCTTCACCAGCCCCGCCTCTCATTTCAGGCGGCCCAGCCCCATCGTACTGGCTCCGACCACCGGAATTACTAGTGACACTACTCTTTTTCCTATTAGTCAAGTTAATAGAGCAATCGATATCCTCGATCACAATTATAGATTTTGAACTTGTTTTCATCAACAATTTCCTCAATTCTGAATTAGTATGAACCTCAGTTAATTCCAAATCGTATATATCATACCCAAGATGATTCGCCATAGCGGCAATCATACTAGATTTCCCAGTTCCCGGCGGTCCGTAAAGCAAATACCCTCGCTTCCAGGCGCGCCCAGTCCGCTGATAAAACGCTTGCCCATCTGCGAAATCGCGAAGATCTGACATGATCAACGATTTCTTCGACGGATCCATTGCCAACGTATCAAACGTGCTGGGATGCTTAAATGGGACGGATTCCCAAGGATGCCCCCTGGCATCAAGTGACCCACCTCTTGAATTCGTGTACAAAAGTCTGTCCTGATTCTTTCTCCTAATTTCATTCGCTTTTTCCATGATGAAATCGAGATAAGAATCGAGAATGATGGATTTGTACTTTTTATTGATGCGGAGAGTGAACCCTCTCTTCTCCTCCGGCAGAGGCCGCCAGGAGAAGGTTTGGGATTGGCGCTGCGTGACTATGTGTTCCCACACCACTTGTACGCCGTTGTAAACGTCGATGAGACGGTCATTGTTGGACAAGCTGAAGGTGATTGCACTGGAATTGAGGCCGCGGGTGAGGCTGAGCCGATTTCCGGTGATGGAGGCGGAGCAGGAGAGGTAGAGCTGGACGGCGTTGTACAGCTCGTTGGTGTTGACGCCGTCGATTTCGGTGATGTCGTAGTAACAGTAAGAAGAGACCCAGTGGAAGATTCGTTGAAAGATTTTGAGAGAAGCAAACCTGAGCTCCGGCGGGATGACGGTGTGGAGGATGCTTTGGCAGAAGGCCCAAACGCCCATTAGAGAAGCCAAAGAGGTCCAAAACTCCTTCATGTCTAAAGATGCTGATTTCTTTTCTTTCTGATAGAATATATATAAATCGCCCTGGTCTACAGTTTACAACAGATTTATTTTAAGGACTGAAGACAGAAACTGTTGAAATGGATAGGGATAGAAGAGTAAGGTGGGGCTTTGAATTGAATGGAATGCAAGAAGTCTTTGGGTTTTACGATATGGGTGTTGCTGAATTTATAGAGAAGACTCGGCCTTTTTAACTTGGACATGGGAATATGTATTTAAGAGTTCAGTATTTTCTTAGGATATTGATATATTCACAAAACAACCCCCCCACCCCCCATATACAAAAAATCAAGAAAAACGAACTAGAGATGAATCCACTGTATAGACGATTGGTCTGTCATTAAATTATAAAAAATTGACGTTTTTGAGTTATAACGAAGATACGACCTGATCCGTTGAAGAGTCGGACTCATATATATATATATATATATATATATATATATATACTTAGTTGTTTATTCAAATATATGAATAAATTTACTTACACAAATAACTAAATATAAACTTTATCTCACTATAAAAAAATATCACAAAAATTAATGTCAGATCTTATTTTTTAATAATTAAAATAGAGTTTGTGTAAAAATTTATGTATAATATTTATGTGTATAAAATTATCCTAAATATATATTATAATTTTTAGAGTTGGATCACAACCGTAATGTATATTAGAGTGTACAATTATCATTTAAAATATTTAATTATCATTTGATCCTCAATTCTTTAAGTACTAATAAGAACTGGGTGGTGGTGTTGTTTCTGAAGCCTTGGGAAAAACCTCAAGTGGTTGTTGTGTCATGTGTGGAAAGGGAAATGGATGACAATGCTCCAAGTTTATTGAAAAAATAATTGAATTTCAGTCTAAGCGTGATGTGTTACTCCCTTCATTTTATTATATAAATCGTTTAAAAAATAATTATACATATTAAATTTTTTTATTAATATTAATATTAATTTAAAATTTTATTACTACTCTTATACTAATTAATTATTTTTTTTTCTCTCTTTCTCAATTACTCTATCTTTAAAGATAAAATAAGAAATAATTATATTTTTTTCTTATATATGTAAAACGTCTTATATTTTTGAGGAAAAAAACTTCTAAAACAACCTATATAATAGAAAGAAAGAAGTACATTATAAGTACATATATGGTGTCATATTTGTAGCCAACAATAATGTCAGTTTAGGTGACGTTTGATAAAATTGTACAATTAAGATTGTCAAGATATCGCGTGATAGTAAAATCGCACATTGAATCATAAAAAATAAAATTGAGGACATATGTACTTTAATGGACAATAGACATAATAAATTAATTTTTTAAGTTAAGATGTGATTTTAGATAAGCATATATGTCATGACTATGCTGTAAAATCTTTTCAGTTTAGTAATTGATATATTTTTTATTCATTATTTAGTTAACTAATTTTTTGTATCTTTATTAATAATTTTGTGAAACAAATTCTTTTATGTGGGATGAGGCAATTTTTTTTTTTTTGAAAGCACCTTTTATTTATTTAAAGTTAATAGACCAGTTCAATTAAAAAAATTAATGTGGTGCATAAATACTTTATATTAATAAGAAATAAAATACTAAAACAGTATAATTTCTAAAATCTTAAAAAAATAAATTAAATTATCTTATCCAAAGTCTTATTTTATTTCATACTATTGTAGTGTAGTGTGTTTATGGGTGGAGATGTGAAGGACAATAGAGGAATATGCTTGTCTCTTAACAATTTATATTTAGGCCTAAATATAAATTAGTATCTTGAACTTTTAACGTTTTTTCACTTTGGGGATTGAACTCTCAATTTTTTCAATTGAGTGATTAAACTTTTAATTTTTTTCACTTTGGGGATTAACTTATCTGTTTTTTCAATTAGGGGATTGAACTTTTAATTTTTTCCACTTTGGGAATTGTCTTCTCAATTTTTTTTAATAATAATAATAATAATAAAAATAATAATAATAATAGTAATAATAATAATAATAATAATATTAATAATAATAATAATAATAATAGTAATAATAATAATAATAGTAACAATAATAATAACAATAATAGTAACAATAATAATAACAATAATAATAATAATAATAATAATAATAATATTATTATTATTATTATTATTATTATTATTATTGTTATTATTATTGTTACTATTATTGTTATTATTATTGTTACTATTATTATTATTATTACTATTATTATTATTATTATTAATTTTATTGTTCTTATTATTACTATTATTATAATTATTATTGTTATTATTATTAGTAGTAGTATTATTATTATTGTTATTAGTATTAGTATTATTATTATTATTACTGTTATTATTATTATTATTATTATTATTATTATTATTATTATTATTATTATTATCATTATTATTATTATTATTGTGACGCCCCCAAATCTGAACCCACACAGTCCAAACTTGAGTCGTCAAAAGACTACAATAAAATTATTACAACAAAGCACAACGTACAACAATACAGTGTATAATAATACACAACTAAGTCTTCACTATTATTGTCACACTATTTTACAACACGTGAAGACTACGACAGCCAATCCTCGGACTCTCACTCCATCCCCCGGCTAGACTCTGTTACGTTTTCATCTCCTGTTGAAAAACAATGGAACAAAAGAAATGGTGAGCTCAAATAGCCCAGTAAAGAATATCATGACTAAGATAATGACGAATAAATTTTCATTAGTCTTCAACAGTTGAGCTCTTGATAGAATACAATAGACTACAAGGTTTATATCAAAAACTGCAGTTAAATTCTTGAACAATGTTCAGATCAATAATAGCAGTGGAATGAGCAATCTATTAGAAGAATAATGCAGACTATAATGTCCACTCGCTTCTCTTTTTAGTAAAAACATCATCAACTTTTATCATCTGAAATACCATTAGTCAAGATAATACAAATTCACAGTTCCTAGTTATAATCATGCAAATCAACAGTTCATCTTTGCACTACGGGCCAAAGATATTCAATATAGCATCAGCGATCATGATTATACCAGATTCAGCCTTTGGTCATAATCATACCAAACAACAGTTCATCTATGCACTACGGGCCAAAGAGAATTTTCAATATAATACCAACGGTCATGATTATACCAGATTCAGCCTTTGGTCATAATCATACCAAACAACAGTTCATCTATGTACTACGGGCCAAAATGAACTTTCACCACGTGCCATAAAAGACACCGAGCAGATGTATCGCCTTTAACCTAGTATATCGCCTTTAACCTATCATCTGTTCAACAATTATATCACATCTGTGCCCCCCGCCACAGATATTCACAACAGCTTGATTCTTGATGATTAATACAATTAACAGTGATACAAATGATGAACAGAAGAAATAGGATAAAAAATAAGTATCGAAAGTTTACTTTGTGCAGATTCAAACAATGTCCAAATTGTCAACATGATGTGGAGTGAAATTTAAAAATGATATTTGTAAGACCCCGAATTTTATGAAATACAAAATTTAATTTTTCTTCATATATATTTTTTTTTTGAAACAGTAAGTGGTTAAATTAACAAAATTGAAAGTTAAGGATGTTATGTGCAAATTTTATTTTGTCGGACAATATTCGCTTTGTCGGGGAATATTCGTTTGGTCGGGGAATATTCGTGCCGTACGACGGCGCCGAAATAATAAATTATTGGTGGACCCCACAACGGAATATTTGTCGGATATAGAAAACGACAGAAGTAACCTTTTTAAATAAAAATAGTCAACGGAACTGTTAAAATACCGGTGATAAAAGAATAGTAGCATACGGTAGTTTATGGTATTTTCTGTAGCACACGGTACTCTACAGTAACACACGGTATTGCATAGTGTCTCATATTATTGGTCTGATAATTGACACCGTAACTGTTACGCATCATTTCATCGATAATTGTCACTGCATAATATTTTATATTATCAATTCAATAATTGTTGTTACACAGTATTTTGCATTATTGATTTAATAATTGTCATTACACTGTATTTTATATCATTGAGTCAATAATTGTTGTTGCACTGTTTTTAAAATTATTGAACCTAATAATTGTCACAGTAACATATGCACAGTAATTCACATTATTGAATCAATAATTGTCATTACACAGTAACGTATGCTTTATTTTACATTATTGTTATCTCTATTATGATGTTATTTAAACAGTTGTATTTCATTAATTTATTGACTTGATATCTAAGAGCTAACTATACTGTATTTATAACAATTAGTCATAATAATTGAATTGATAAAGTTATTTGTTTATAATATAAAGTTAGGTGATTATTAGGTGATATGAAATGAATGGTGTAGATTAAAGTGTGAATTATTGTTGAATAATTGAATTGATTTGTTTATAATATAAAGTTAGGTGATTATTAGGTGATATGAAATGAATGGTGTAGATTAAAGTGTGAATTATTGTTGAATAATTAAATTGATTTGTTTATAATATAAAGTTAGGTGATTATTAGGTGATATGAAATGAATGGTGTAGATTAAAGATAATATAATATTTGAAATGGATGGTGTAGATTAAAAGATGATCTTTAAATGAATGGTTTAGATTAAATGAATGATAAGATTTTTGGCTATAAATAGAAGCCTTAACTTAAGGATTTTTCATAAACTTCCTTACTTGTTCTTTCTTTCTCTCTCTAAATACTTCTTGTGAAAGTTCTCTCTAAGTGTGCTTAAGTCATCTTGAGTATTTGTGAAGATCTATAAGTATACGTGTACTGTTCAAGTTAATCAACCTCATTTAAATCAATATCCAGTCACGTGTTGAGGTAAGGGATACCATCTTTTTCATCTTCCATTATTCAAACATACTATGGTAAGGGATTATCATTATATGATTCTCGATAATAATATTGTTTCTTCCTTACTCATAAGACGTGCCTTTTATTTCCATGTATTAAATTGTGGGAATAACCTTACGGAGCGGATTGCCGCCTGTTGGTGAATAACCTTTCGTATTCATTCATTATTAATCTCTGAGAATAACCTTACGGAGCGGATTGCCGCCTGTTTGGTGAATAACTCTTTGTACTCAAATTCTATTAAATTGTGGGAATAACCTTACGGAGCGGATTGCCGCCTGTTTGGTGAATAACTCTTTGTACTCAAATTCTATTAATCTCTGAGAATAACCTTACGTAGCGGATTGCCGCCTGTTTGGTGAATAACTCTTTGTACTCAAATTCTATTAAATTGTGGGAATAACCTTACGGAGCGGATTGCCGCCTGTTGGTGAATAACCCTTTGTATTAATTTCCTTCACCTTTTGTTAATCAAACCTGCTACGGTAAGGGATATTATTTTCTTTCATACTCCTAAATCGAAATTATTATGGAACTATTTCTTCTATAATTCCTGAAAATATTATATGTTCCATAATAGTTGAACTTCATTATTTCAACTGAACCTTCCTATTTACGTGAACCTTTCTATTGAATTGTAACCGTTATTCTGAACTGTGGATCTTGAATTTCACTCCACATCATGTTGACAATTTGGACATTATTTGAATCTGTACAAAGTAAACTTCCGATACTTATTGTTATCCTATTTCTTCTGTTCATCATTTATATCATTCTATTCATCCAAAAATCAAGCTGTTGTGAATATCTGTGGCCGGGGGCACAGATGTGATATATTTGTTGAACAGATGATAGGTTAAAGGCGATATAATAGGTTAAAGGCGATACATCTGTTCGGTGTCTTTTATGGCACGTGGTGAATGTTCTCTTTGGCCCGTAGTGCAAAGATGAACTGTTGTTTGGTATGATTATGACCAAAGGCTGAATCTGGTATAATCATGATCGTTGGTGCTATATTGAATATCTTTGGCCCGTAGTACAAAGATGAACTGTTGATGTGCATGATTATGATCAGGAACTGTGAATTTGTATTATCTTGACTAATGATATTTCAGATGATAAAAGTTGATGATGTTTTTCCTAAAAAGAGAACCGAGTGGACATTATAGTCTGCATTATTCTTCTAATAGATTACTCATTCCGCTACTATTATTGATCTGAACGTTGTTTAAGAATTTAACTGCAGTTTTTGATATAAACCTTGTAGTCTATTGTATTCTATCAAGAACTCAACTGTTGAAGACTAATGATAATTTATTCGTCATTATCTTAGTCATGATATTCTTTACTGGGCTATTTGAGCTCACCCTTTATTTTGTTCCATTGTTTTTCAACAGGAGATGAAAACATAACAGGGTCTAGCCGGGGAATGGAGTGAGGGTCCGAGGAATAGTTATCATAGTCTTCACGTTTTGTAAAATAGTGTGACAATAATAGTGAAGACTTAGTTGTGTATTATTATACACTGTATTGTTGTACGTTGTGCTTTGTTGTAATAATTTTGTTGTAGTATTTTGACGACTCAAGTTTGGGCTGTGTGGGCCCAGATTTGGGGGCGTCACAATATTCAAGATCCACAGTTCAGAATAACGGTTACAGTCCAATAGAAAGGTTCAGAAAATATGAAGGTTCAGTTGAAATGATGAAGTGCAACTATTATGGAACATATAATATTTTCAGGAATTATAGAAGCAATAGTTCCATAATAAGTTTCGATTTAGGTGTATGAAAGAAAATAATATCCCTTACCGTAGCAGGTTTGATTAACAAAAGGTAAAGGAAATTAATATCCCTTACCATAGTAAGTTTAAATAATGGAAGATGAAAAAAATGGTATCACTTATGAGTATAAAGGAAAATGATATCACTTACAAATATGAAAGAAAATGATATTACTAACCAATATGAAATAAAAATGTCATGTAATAATTCGTGTACACAAATTATTTTCACACGAGACAAATAAAAAGGTTATTCACCAATAGGCGGTAGTCCGCGCCGTAAGGTTATTCCCATCAATTTGAATACGAAGAGTTATTTACCAAACAGGCAGTAATCCGCGCCGTAAGGTTATTCTCAGAGATTAATAAGGAATGAATACAAAAGGTTATTCACCAACAGGCGGTAATCTGCGCGGTAAGGTTATTCCCACAAATTAATACATGGAAATAAATGGCACATCTTATGAGTAAGAAAGAAACAATATTATTTTCGAGAATCAAAAAATGATAATCCCTTCTAGTGAAAAAGAAAATAATATCCATTTATGATGATGAAAAGAAAGATACCCCTTACCGTAGTAAGTTAGAATATGAAAGAAGATGATATTCCTTACCTTAACACGTGACTGAATATTGATTTAAATGAGGTTGATCAACCTATATATTTATAATAAAATTAGTAATTATCACATATAAATTTCAAAGTGTATGATAACTCGTATAATATGAACTATCAAAATTATATATATTTAACATAATTTTTGTAGTATAATATAAATAGTTTTTAAAATAATATTCCAAAATAAATCTTTCAAATAAAGCTTTTAAAAATGAATCTTCTCAAAGAAGAGTCTTCTAAAGGAAGATTTATGAATATCGTGAAAAATAAGAATTTATGAAATTACTACTCTTTAATAAAAGACTTACTTGAAAAATTCCTGCACTCCTTTTGGCTTTCAAACACTCAAAATAACCTTACTATTATCAGAGAAAACTCATAAAATTCTTATAGAAAAATTTTATGTTTTAGGTGTGATTTTTCTATTCAGCTGAGCAAGCTATTTATAGGAGAAATAAGGGCACTATGCGCGGTAGGTGAGCACTGGCGTGCTGCCAGTGCTGAGAAATTCAGCACGCAGCCCACCAACCAATTCTCACATTTCATGTGGGCCCCACTGTAATGTCCTAGAATTTCCACATTTTTATTAATTAAAATATTAATTTAATTTCCAACGAGTTAGTTTTATGAGATTATTTAAATCTTTTTATGTGATTAATTAATTATGTGATTAAATAATTATGTAATTAATTACTAAAATTAATTAAAGGGGGTCACTAATATGTTATTAAATTAGTGAACAAACCCTAAAGTTTTAATATCAAAATAATTGATAAGTTTCCTATTAATTAAATATTCAATTAAATTGAATATAATGAGTGAATTAAATATAATAAATTAATTAATATGATTATTAATTAATGTAAATAATGTGAAATATTAATAATAATATTTATTAGTCCATTTAGTAATTTAATACTTATGGGTTAGAATATTTAATTATTTATTCAATATAATTATTTATTTAATCATGGATTGAATAATTAATGTGTAAATTATTAAATTAGCCCAACATGGGTCAATTAGTAGCCCAAGTGGAGAATAATAAAATTTGACAATTTAGTAGCCCAAACAATTTAATAGAAGCCCAATTGGTATTTTAAATTAAAGCCCAATGATTGGCCCACTTGGAAAAATGATTAAATAACTTATTAATTAATTAAAAGTGGAATGTGACACTCATTTTGGGACAAATCAAAAGTCACCAGCCGAGAGCCTTCAAGAAGGAGGAGAGAGAATGTGTTATTTTTATTATTATTATTATTATTTGATTTTTCATTTATTTAATTAAAAAGGATTGCTTGTATTGATTTTTTTTGTACATGGGCACCATGCTTCTTTTCACCTAATGTGGTTAACTTGTGTAAGTATCCAATAGGTGCATGATGGGCTAAAATTATTAGATATATTATATATCTATCATATTTGCAAGTATACTTACAAAATTAGGAGCATTGTGTTAGTCATTCTTCTTCTTCCATTTTCCAAGCTAGAGAGAGTTTGAGAGCAAAATATTTTGAGAGAGAGCAAGAGAAGGAGAAGGAGTACTAAGCTAGTGCATGTCATCTTTGTAAGACCCCGAATGTTATGAAATACAAAATTTAATTTTTCTTCATATATATTTTTTTTGAAACAGTAAGTGGTTAAATTAACAAAATTGAAAGTTAAGGATGTTATGTGCAAATTTTATTTTGTCGGACAATATTCGCTTTGTCGGGGAATATTCGTTTGGTCGGGGAATATTCGTGCCGTACGACGGCGCCGAAATAATAAATTATTGGTGGACCCCACAACGGAATATTTGTCGGATATAGAAAACGACAGAAGTAACCTTTTTAAATAAAAATAGTCAACGGAACTGTTAAAATACCGGTGATAAAAGAATAGTAGCATACGGTAGTTTATGGTATTTTCTGTAGCACACGGTACTCTACAGTAACACACGGTATTGCATAGTGTCTCATATTATTGGTCTGATAATTGACACCGTAACTGTTACGCATCATTTCATCGATAATTGTCACTGCATAATATTTTATATTATCAATTCAATAATTGTTGTTACACAGTATTTTGCATTATTGATTTAATAATTGTCATTACACTGTATTTTATATCATTGAGTCAATAATTGTTGTTGCACTGTTTTTAAAATTATTGAACCTAATAATTGTCACAGTAACATATGCACAGTAATTCACATTATTGAATCAATAATTGTCATTACACAGTAACGTATGCTTTATTTTACATTATTGTTATCTCTATTATGATGTTATTTAAACAGTTGTATTTCATTAATTTATTGACTTGATATCTAAGAGCTAACTATACTGTATTTATAACAAATAGTCATAATAATTGAATTGATAAAGTTATTTGTTTATAATATAAAGTTAGGTGATTATTAGGTGATATGAAATGAATGGTGTAGATTAAAGTGTGAATTATTGTTGAATAATTGAATTGATTTGTTTATAATATAAAGTTAGGTGATTATTAGGTAATATGAAATGAATGGTGTAGATTAAAGTGTGAATTATTGTTGAATAATTAAATTGATTTGTTTATAATATAAAGTTAGGTGATTATTAGGTGATATGAAATGAATGGTGTAGATTAAAGATAATATAATATTTGAAATGGATGGTGTAGATTAAAAGATGATCTTTAAATGAATGGTTTAGATTAAATGAATGATGAGATTTTTGGCTATAAATAGAAGCCTTAACTTAAGGATTTTTCATAAACTTCCTTACTTGTTCTTTCTTTCTCTCTCTAAATACTTCTTGTGAAAATTCTCTCTAAGTGTGCATAAGTCATCTTGAGTATTTGTGAAGATCTATAAGTATACGTGTACTGTTCAAGTTAATCAACCTCATTTAAATCAATATCCAGTCACGTGCTACGGTAAGGGATACCATCTTTTTCATTTTCCATTATTCAAACATACTATGGTAAGGGATACCGTCTTTTTCATTTTCCATTATTCAAACATACTATGGTAAGGGATACCTTCTTTTTCATCTTCCATTATTCAAACATACTATGGTAAGGGATTATCATTATTTGATTCTCGATAATAATATTGTTTCTTCCTTACTCATAAGACGTGCCTTTTATTTCCATGTATTAAATTGTGGGAATAACCTTACGGAGCGGATTGCCGCCTGTTTGGTGAATAACTCTTTGTACTCAAATTCTATTAAATTGTGGGAATAACCTTACGGAGCGGATTGCCGCCTGTTGGTGAATAACCTTTCGTATTCATTCATTATTAATCTCTGAGAATAACTTTACGGAGCGGATTGCCGCCTGTTTGGTGAATAACTCTTTGTACTCAAATTCTATTAAATTGTGGGAATAACCTTACGGAGCGGATTGCCGCCTGTTTGGTGAATAACTCTTTGTACTCAAATTCTATTAAATTGTGGGAATAACCTTACGGAGCGGATTGCCGCCTGTTGGTGAATAACCCTTTGTATTAATTTCCTTCACCTTTTGTTAATCAAACCTGCTACGGTAAGGGATATTATTTTCTTTCATACTCCTAAATCGAAATTTATTATGGAACTATTGCTTCTATAATTCCTGAAAATATTATTTGTTCCATAATAGTTGAACTTCATTATTTCAACTGAACCTTCCTATTTACGTGAACCTTTCTATTGAATTGTAACCGTTATTCTGAACTGTGGATCTTGAATATCATTTTTAAATTTCACTCCACATCATGTTGACAATTTGGACATTATTTGAATCTGTACAAAGTAAACTTCCGATACTTATTGTTATCCTATTTCTTCTGTTCATCATTTATATCATTCTAATCATCCAAAAATCAAGCTGTTGTGAATATCTGTGGCCGGGGGCACAGATGTGATATATTTGTTGAACAGATGATAGGTTAAAGGCGATATAATAGGTTAAAGGCGATACATCTGTTCGGTGTCTTTTATGGCACGTGGTGAATGTTCTCTTTGGCCCGTAGTGCAAAGATGAACTGTTGTTTGGTATGATTATGACCAAAGGCTGAATCTGGTATAATCATGACCGTTGGTGCTATATTGAATATCTTTGGCCCGTAGTACAAAGATGAACTGTTGATGTGCATGATTATGATCAGGAACTGTGAATTTGTATTATCTTGACTAATGATATTTCAGATGATAAAAGTTGATGATGTTTTTCCTAAAAAAAGAACCGAGTGGACATTATAGTCTGCATTATTCTTCTAATAGATTACTCATTCCGCTGCTATTATTGATCTGAACGTTGTTTAAGAATTTAACTGCAGTTTTTGATATAAACCTTGTAGTCTATTGTATTCTATCAAGAACTCAACTGTTGAAGACTAATGATAATTTATTCGTCATTATCTTAGTCATGATATTCTTTACTGGGCTATTTGAGCTCACCCTTTCTTTTGTTCCATTGTTTTTCAACAGGAGATGAAAACATAACAGGGTCTAGCCGGGGAATGGAGTGAGGGTCCGAGGAATAGTTATCATAGTCTTCACGTTTTGTAAAATAGTGTGGCAATAATAGTGAAGACTTAGTTGTGTATTATTATACACTGTATTGTTGTACGTTGTGCTTTGTTGTAATAATTTTGTTGTAGTCTTTTGACGACTCAAGTTTGGGCTGTGTGGGCCCAGATTTGGGGGCGTCACAATCTTCTTTCACAACATACTTTGGGAGAAAAAGAAGAATAGCCATTAAATCAAGGTAATGGTTATTTTAAATGAAATTTTGTTTTTAAATAAAATAAATCATCATGTTAGTATAAACATGTTAATATGGTTATTAATGTGTAGTGGTAATATATATGCCATGTTTGAGTTTAATATGCTTGGTTTGTATTTTGGTATATTTTATATGCTAAAATGTTTATTTAATAGTGTGTAAACAAGTTTTGGAATTTATGTCCAAAAATATTTTTATAAAACTTAGGTTTGATGTTCTAATATTATAGAACATTAAATCATGAGAAAAACAAAGTTTGAATCACTCAAAATGGAGTTTTATACAAAAAGTTATGATTTATGGTAGTTTATGTGATGTAAAATTTTTTATAAAAAAATAATGATATTAAATCATGAAAAATTATTTTTTTATGTTATAAATTAATATAAGGTAATTGGTAATTTTTTTGGATTTTTATTGAGCATTTAAAGCTTACTTGATGTTATAATTTTTATTAAAGTGGGTATTTTCTGGTCACTGTTCACGTTCTGTGGGAAGAAAAATTTTTAAGGCTTTCCGCGGAATGCGCGGCTGCCACTGTTCACCGAGGACGCGGAGCCAAACGACGTCGTTTGGCGTCCGTGAAATTTTACTCCGCGCGTCATGCGCGGAGGCCATTTCCGGGGTTTCAAAAACGACGCCGTTTTGGTCCGAAAAACTGGTAACGCGCGCCATGCGCGAGAACTGTTTCCGGCAAAATTACATTTTTGCCCCTCCGCGTTTTTCTTGGCAGAATTACCATTTTGCCCTTCGATCAGTTTTCTGATTATTTACGAAATTGTCATCGGTCCGGTTTTTCAACTTATTTACGAAAATGCCATTCGGGTTAATTTTAATTAATTTAAATATTTAAAATTTTATTTAAAATTATAACAAAAATAATAATAATACAAAAATAATATTGGAGAGGATATTTTTCATTAAGTTTAATATTTAAATATTTTAAATATTAATCTAGTTAGCTAAACCATGGTTAAGTTAAATAAATTTATTATTTATTTATTATTTTAAATGTTAATAATAAATAAAGATGATAAATTAGTAATTATTATTAAATGCCTATTAAATAATACTTAAAGAGAGATAAAATTTATAAATTAATTATTTATTATTTAAAAATTATTATATAATAAATAAGGATAATTAAGTAATTAATTATTATTTAATTAACATTAAATAACGATTAATGGAAATTAAGTTATTAGAGTAATAATTTATTATTTAATTTAAATAATAAATAAGAATGATTTGATTATTATTTAACCTTAAATAATAATTAAAATTAATTAAATAATTAATTATTATTTAATTGACATTAAATAATAATTAAAGAGGATTAAGATTAGTAAACTATTATTTAATTTCCTTAATTAAATAATAAGTAAGGTTAATTACTTAGTTAATTATTGGTTGATTAACATTAAATTAAATAAGATTAAAACTAAGTTAATAATTATTTATTATTTAATTATAATTAAATAATAAGTAAGTACAATTAGTTATTATTTATTTTAAATAATAACTAGAGTTAATTAATTAATTTCTATTAAATCAATATTAAATAGTAATTAAAAAGAGATTGAGTTAATAAAATAAATTGAATTTAATTAAACAATTATAATAAGTTGTTTAAAGGTTCAATAAGTGTCCAACACTTAAGTAAAATATTTTCTAACTTATTAAATTATTAACCTAATATGATTGAGGGTCTATAAGGTTAATAACATTGTTTTGACTAATGTAATTTATGTGTTAGTACTTATGTGGTAAATAAGTTCGTTATTAAGCATATAGTTATGCAAATACGTCTTACTAATTATTAGACCGACTTTATTAATGTTAGGTCTTTCAAAGCAAGTTAGTTAAAGCTAGACAATTATTGTAGCTGAGCAAACATGCAAGTTCTCTAACCCTACTCAATTATTATCGTTGAACAAGTTTCCATACTTGTATTTATTGTTAAAGCTTGCAGTGGTTTAATTATTTAAAATTATTCCACATCCATATTGTTTATACAATCGCACTTAGTGCATTTGAAGCTTATTAGTTCTTGATTCATGAACTGTATTAAAAATGTCTTAAGCTAATAATTCAGCTAGACATTACGTTTCTAAATTCAATAACTTGAATACTTTTAAAAGCTTATCCAAACCATTGTTGGGTGCGGATTTCTTATATTAAGTCTGAGAATTGAACAACCCTAAATTAGGGGATTTTGTGTCGGGAAATCGACTTTGGGCGCCAGTGACTAAATGTAATGCATATACAGCGGGTTGAATAGGCTGATCCCCTTGAAAACCAAACAACTCAAAGGGTCAGAGGAAACTCTATTATACCCTAGTTAGTTCAGGGTCCTTAGTGACCACTCAGCATTTTAAGATTCAAATATTCTGTTTATTAAAATTTGAATCCTGTTTCATTCACAATTGTTATATCTATTGTTGAATCATTGATGATATTTTCCCATTCATTCATGATATATTAAATCTTTATGATTGTTCTAAACTTGCTGAGCAAACTAGTTGCTCATTCTTGCTATATCATGAACCATTTTTCAGATAATCCTGATTGCTCAAAGAAGGATAAAGGAAAAGGAAAAGCCAGAGCTTAAGTTAGCTTATGCATGCTAATTAGATCTTTAATTATGTATTTACGGTTTTTAAACCTTTTGTAATTCCTTGTGATAGGAACTGTTATTATGTTAAGGTTGATAGACCCTGGTATTGTAACCTTTTGAAGGGAACCAATATGTATTATTCCGCGATATTTAAATGCAATGTATGTATTTAATTGTTAGTAATGTGTTGAATAGTGAGAACCAAACTCGAGGTTATGGAACCCGGATTTGGGATCGTCACACCCACCAATGGGTCCACATGTTTCTTACTATTCACGTTACTATTTCAAATAGTAATTTATTTATTTATTTATTTATTTTTATTATATTTATATTTATTCTTCCTATGGATCCAACATATAAAATAAAATAATGCTACAATAATAATTCAACAATAATGTAATAAACACGTTACAGATTATTATTAATTTAATAATATAAATTACAGTATATTTGCAACTGTGACAATTATTAGGTTCAATAATTTTAAAAACAGTGCAGCAACAATTATTGACTCAATGATATAAAATACAGTGTAATGACAATTATTAAATCAATAATGCAAAATACTGTGTAACAACAATTATTGAATTGATGACATAAAATATTATGCAGTGACAATTATTGATAAAATGATGCGTAACAGTTACGGTGTCAATTATCAGACCAATAATATGAGACACTGTGCAATACCGTGTGCTACTGTAGAGTACCGCATGCTACAGTAAAATACTATAAATTACCGTATGCTACTATTCTTTTATCACCGGTATTTTAACAGTTAGCACCGTTGACTATTTTTATTAAAAATGTTACTTCTGTCGTTTTCTATATCCGACAAATATTCTGTTGTGGGGTCCACCAATAATTAGTTATTTCGGCGCCGTCGTACGACCCGAATATTCCCCGACAAAACGAATATTGTCCGACAAAATAAAATTTGCACATAACATCCTTAACTTTCAATTTCGTCAATTTAACCACTTACTGTTTCATGAAAAAAAATATATGAAGAAAAATTAAATTTTATATTTCATAAAATTCGGGGTCTTACAATTATTATTTTTATTATTGTTATAATTATTATTATAATTACTATTATTATTATTATTATTAGTATTATTATTATTATTACTATTACTATTACTATTACTATTATTAACTTTTTATTATTATTACTATTATTATTATTATTATTATTATTATTATTATTATTATTACTACTACTACTATTATTGTTATTACTATTATTATTATTATTGTTATTACTATTACTATTATTATTATTATTACTATTATTGTTATTACTATTATTATTATTAAAAAAAATTGAGAAGATAATCCCCAAAGTAGAAAAAATTAAAAGTTCAATCCCCTAATTGAAAAAACAGATAAGTCAGTCCCCAAAGTGGAAAAAATTAAAAGTTTTATCACTTAATTGAAAAAATTAAGAGTTCAATCCCCAAAGTGGAAAAACGTTAAAAGTTCAGGGTACTAATTTATATTTAAGCCTTATATTTAAATTGAAGTCTTGACCGAAAAAATAGGGTAATAAATTCATACATAGCCATCAAAAAAATTGTCAAACAAAATTATCGTTTTACAGGAAAAAAATATTATGTTGAACAGATATATTAAGACACAAACAAACACTACCTTAAACTAGATTAGTCTTATGCTAGTATCCATTGAATCTTATAATTGTTTTACATTATATGCATGATACAATAATTTGGTCCGATAGTTGCTGTGATATTTCATTCATTTAATAATTTTTTGAACTTTTAAAATTTCTTAAAAAATTAGCAGAACTGATAATATATCTAATTAAGAAAATTATCATAATTTTAGTTGCATCAAATGACTGAATATAAAGTAATGTTGTCAGACTCGAACTGGTGATTGAACCGAAAAGGGTACTAGGTGGATGAATCACTTATTCAATCAGTGGTCAAACTGTTATTGAACCAGTGACGTCATAAATACATAAAAAAAATTATTAATAAAATTTTAAAGTATCTAATTTTTTGTAAGATAAAATATGGTGAAATTATGCTATAATATTATTAAAAGTATCTAATTTTAAAAATAAAAATATTTTATATCAAAAAAATATTTTAAAATTAGTTAATTGGGTCAACTAACCGATTTTATCGGTAATTAATTGAATTTTAATCGATTCGATGAGAAAACGGCTCTAGGGTCCAATCGATTCATTTATCCAACTAATTTCTAATTAAATCGTCAAACCGATTTTCAAAATATGTATAAAGTGAATAATATTTTCTTTAACGCTTTTTTCATGTGAAAAGTAAAAAGGTTTATGTCGTAGAATTATTATTATTTTTATAATAGGAGAGTTTTTTTTTGGGGGGGGTGTCCCCGGGAAATAAAGCGAAAGCAAAATATAGGAAAGGCGACGGGGGAGGGGGATATTGCTGGCGATGAGACATAAGTACAAGGAAAACAGCATAGATAAAGGGCTAAAAGTCAAAGATGAATTTGGTTAGTTGGCTTGTGAAAGAGACGAGAGATTGGGGGCCTCCCTAGTAGATCTACAGTTCTACTGGCCTTATATATAATTCGAGGTTTATTTTTTCTTGTGCCCATTAATGGAGGAGATATTCCAAAACCAAAATGCTGTCACGCATAAAGCTAGCTAGGACTGAGATTGTGAAATCTATGGGGGGGGGGGGGGGGGGGGGGGGGGGGGGGGTCCAAAAAGGTCTTGGGAAGACAAAATGAAAGGTAAATAGAGAATTGGCGGTTACGTTCACAGATGCGTACTCTCTATTTAACAGCTAGCTAGCTGTTTAATTTTAATCATATACAAGATATATATCTATATTAGTTTATTAAATAAAGATATGGGGTATAACACTGCTGAACGCCATAACCAAATGAGACCCGTCTATATTTTAAAAATAATTTTATTAAACAAAATAATGTAGTATTAGAGGTAATCTGATGACCATGATCACACTTATATATTATATAATATATGTGTGTGCATGTGAGTTTCAGATTGCACACAACCATAGATACAATGGATGCAGTAGTAATATATTGGAGTTCAGAAGGAATAAAGTATAAGAATACATAGTGGATCCCACTTACAGTTTTTGTATTTCTGTTTCTTTTACTCCACCACAGTACTTGCAAAATTGGTTTCTTTTACTCCACCACAATAAAGTATAAAGGAATAATTTTTGATTTATCGGTCTGAATGAAGTCTAGTACTACTATTAGATTTTCCTCGGTTCTAGGCCATCTTCGTCATAATCTCAGCCTGGTGCATATCTTATTAGATAGAGGAGTATTTGCATTACTTTAAATAAAATTTACAGAGTGTATTTCATTTATGCTCCGAATAAGTATGATAAATATATCAACACTCATAATTGGGAACAATTGAAGGAGGAACAGGATACTGAAGTAAAGGAGGAACAGAATGTAGAATGTAGGAAATACTGTCAGCTTCTTCTCTGTATTTGTTTTTCTGTTAAGGAGATTATTAATTTAGTCTTTTTGTGTATTTTAGTTTGGGCAGTTTAGTCTTTGTATTGTTTTGTTATTTCTGGTATTTGAGTGCTACATGTATGCATCTTTGCTGCTGTAGTTTTTCCAGTTGATAAGAAATGAAGCTTTTTTATTATGTTCCTGTAGAATTATCATGGTATTAGAGCCAGAGAGTTTCGATAAAGAGGGTTTTCATAAAGCTATATCTTAGATCTACATCTCAGTTCTTCTCAGTTGCTAATTTTGATTAGATCATGTTAATCATCTCATCTCATCTCATAGCATCCAGTAATACCAATTTAGTGTGAAGTTCACTTAAATAGAGTGATTTCCATTGAATGTTGTTATGGCTTCATATGCTGCATGCAACCGTTGCATCTGCTTCTAATCAGTCAATAAGTGGAATCATTGATGCTAATCATCCCTACTATCTTCATAATTCAGATCATCTAGGGATGATTCTGGTTACTCAATTACTCACAAATAAAAACTACAATCAATGGAAGAGACCAGTAATGATAGTTTTATCAACAAAATATAAATTAGGTATGATTGATGGTTCATTTTCAAAACCAGCTGAAAATTCTCTGTATCTTAATCATTGGATTAGATACAATGATATAGTAGTTTCCTGGCTGTTAAATTCTGTGTTATCTGATATTCATAACAGTGTTGTGTACCTACCAACATCTAAAATGATTTAGGATAATTTATCTACTAGATTCTCTCAAAGTAATGTTCTTAGACTGTTCTATTTGAAAAAGAAAATTACTATGTGCACTCAAGGATCCTAATCAATTATTACTTATTTCACAGATTCAGAACACTGATTGATGAATTGGATAATCTAGCAAATATTCCCAATTGTATCTGTGCAACATGTACTTGTGAGGTATCTTAGAAAATTAAGGTTATGAGCAAGGTTTAAAACTCAGTCAATTTCTAATGGGATTGAATGATTTATTTACTAGAATTAGAGGACAAATCTTACTAATAAATCCTTTAGTATCACTTAATCAAGCCTAATGCTGCAAATTGAACCAAACAGTTCGGGCTCGATTCGAGCCCGACTCAAAAAAATGTGAGCGAGATTCGAATTCGTTAATAATATGATTCAAATATGAACACAAAAAATAGTTCGAATAAAAATACGAGTAGAATCTGAATAAAGTTATACTCGACTCGTTTAGTATTCAAACTATTCGAATTTTTAATCATGATCCGATACATAATCGATTGATACATATTTTAATCTATACTCGATACATTCTCTTATAATATATACACAATTAAATAAATTTTGAATAATTAGTTAATATTTATTATTTTATTTTATTTGTAATTTTAATTTTAATTTTATATATTTAAAGTGTAATTATAATTATATTTTTTTATTTCTAAGTAAAATAATAAGTTTAATTAATAATTACATGTATTATAAAACTAGTTATTATGTGGAGACTCGAATTCAAGTTTGAATTTGAAGTTCATGAGTAGTTTGAATATAATTATCGAGTCGAATTGAATTTGAGTAACAAAAATTCGAGTCGAGTCGAATCTGAATAAAATTTTTCAAATATAGTTCGAATTCGAGTATGAATTTAACCTTACGAGTCGAATTCGAGCAATTTAAAATCCGGATCGATTCGACTCGTTTGCAGCCTTAATCAAGCCTACTTAATGTTACTGCAAGAAGAACAACAGAGGGATAATATCAGTAATCAATGCATTACAGCTGAAAATACTGCTATAAGTGTCAAACATCAGAATTACCAGAAGAATACTAAAAGTTTCAACAAGAAGTCTGGATCAGGATTCTCTCCTATGGAATTATCAAATGTTACATGCACTTATTGTCATCAAGACAAACACACTTGAGATAAATGTTTCTTTCTGCATGGATATCCTCTTTGGCATAAGCTTCATGGACAACATAAGCCTAAGTTGAGAACCAAAATTGGTGCAAGTGCTGCACAAATTATAGCTCAGTTGTTTGTTGATAATGATATTATTTCTAAAACATCAAAATAGTAAGTTACTGAAGATACATCATCTTTCTCATATGCTCAATACAAACAAATCAATGAGATGATTCAACCAGGCATAAAAAATATGAATACTACTATTCATCTATCTGGTAATGTTCAAATTGTTCTACACTCATATTTTGCTAATCCCATACATCAGTGTGCATCTGTTCATATGACACAGTGAATTTTAGATTCACGTGTTACAGATCATATAACTCCATATTTTCATATTATCGAGAATCCTGCACAAGTCAATACTGTATTGCACTTACCAAATGGCAATGCATTTTCAGTAACTCATCTGGGGACTGTTACATTTCACTCTCATCTTAAACTTCTAAATGTTTTATGTGTTCATTCTTTTCAGTATAATATTCTCTCTATCCCAAAACTAACCAGAGATAGTCATTGTTTTGTATTATTTCACTTCACAAAATTGCTTCTTACAGGACCCTACTATGAAGAAGGAGACAAAGATTGGTAAACAGTATGATAGTCTCTATAAATTGCATTTCAAGTTTAGTGCATCCTGTAATTCAAAAGAGATATCTTCTCAGACTTGTCTGCATCATTTTAATCATAATGTTACTTATTTGTGGTATGTAAGATTAGGTGTGTACTTACAATAATTCTAAAACAACTTCCATTTCACATAGAATGTAATATTAAAGCACATTGTGATGTCTGTTATCTTGCTAAGCAAACTAGAGTACCTTTTTCTCTTAGTGAGTCTTATAGTCAATTCATATTTGACCTTATTCACTGTGATGTTTGGGGACCATATAAACATCATACTCATGGCAATTGTACTCATTTTTTTAATAATTGTAGATTATTTTTCAAGATGTACATAGGTATTTCTATTTCAGCATAAGTCACAAGTGCTTGTTTTTATTTAGAATTTTATTACCTTTATTCATACTCAGTTTCAATGTTCTGTTAAAGTTCTTAGATCTGACAATGGAATAAACTTCATTAACAAAGATATCAATTTTCTCTTAACTTCTATTGGTATCATTCATCAAACAAACTGTTTTTACACACCTCAAAAAAATAGAATTGTTGAAAGAAAATATAGACACCTTTTGAATATAGTAAGAGCTCTAAGGTTTCATTCTTATATTCCTATTTCATTTTGGGAAGATTGTCTCTTGACTGCTACTTATCTTATAAATAAGATTCCAATAAAATTCTTCAGGGAAATCACCTTATGAACTCTTATTTAGATGTCCACCTGCTTATCAACACTTAAAAGTTTTTGGTTGTCTATGCTTTGCTACAAATATAATGCAAGATTTTCAAAATGTGTTTTCTTGGGATATCCATATGACAAGAAGGGATATAGAGTTATTAATCTTCAAACCAAAAAGTGTTTTGTTACTAGAGATGTTAAATTTGTTGAACACATATTTCCTTTTCAATCTTTGTCTAACCTTGGAACTTCTACTAATACCCATCTTTTTCCTCATATACCATCTACACTTCATAATTCTGATGATGACATTTGTGATGTATCTCCATCAACTTCTACTTCTGATATTCATTCTCATATGAATACTTCTGATCATAATACTATGGATGACGTTAACAATGCTCAATCCTATTATGATCTCAATTATAATGTTGAATCTCCCATACACTTACCTTTTAGAAGACCTAGGGGTGAGCATGGTACGGTTTGAAGCTTAAACCGCACATGAAACCGCTTAGGTGCGGTTTGACAAATTCAAAACCGCACATGAAACCGCTTGTGATTGGTGCAGTGCAGTTTTATTTGGTGCGATTTCGGTTCTAAAACCAATTGAAACAATTAAATTTTATGTAATTTAAATTAACAATTTAACATCACACAATATTAAATACCACTTTTATAACACACACAACTTTACTTATAATATCTTGTCTAAACAAAAGTAAAATAGAACTTACATAAGGGATAATTCCAAATGGATTAATTAACTTTTTTTCTCACATATGAAAATTCTAAACAAAGATAATTACACGAAGGATAATTTCAAATGGATTAATTGAAGGGTGACTTCCATAATAATGCTTCTTGATATGGTTCATGTTGAAAATAGTCAAACAACGGGGAAAAAAATGGTGCGGTTTTTCTATGTGCGGTTTTGCCTAGAAACCAAACCCAAACCGCTAATTGGGTTTTTCAACCCACCTAAAACCGCCACATATGTCGGAACCGTTGGTGTGATTTTAATTGGTACGGTGTTGGGATGTGATTTATTGGGCACAACCCTTTTGCTTTGGGCCCTGAAATTATCTTCTATGAGGACTGAGTCAGGTCGTCTTCCCTTACTAGGGCAAGATGGGTTAGGGGACAGCCCATCCCTCCCATTAAGGAGGGTTGATGAGACGTTTGGTGCAGTTCAGCTTACTTCAACAGGTTGGGTCAGAGAGTAGCTCATACTAGTATGTGCTAACTGGGGCAAGTGGAGGAAAAAACGTCTTGTCTTCACTCATGAAGGGACGTTCGTGGGTGCATGGACGGATATATGCAAGCAAGCTCCCAAACCAAAAGGGAAGGTTTTCCTAAAAAAAACACTTAGCTATCAAATATCTAACGTATTCCAGCGTACATTTTAAGATTCTCCATTGTGACGTTAATCGCCTGAACTTACTCTCACACCGGAGCATCCCCGGACGGCCCAAGCAGTAACTGTCCTGTGGGGTGATAACGGTTTGTTATGTGTGCAGGTATCTTGCTGACTGGTGATTATGGCAAGAGCGAGAATTAGACGTCAACATACGGTTTGTGCGATTTTTTGTGCGATTTCGGGGCCAAATCGATTTTTTGCTCACCCCTAAGAAGACCTACAAGAACAAAACAAATTCCAACCAAATTTCATAATTTCACCGGTTTGCCTTCCTATCTTATAAATTCCAATTTATGTCATTCACATAATAAGGACTTCTCTGCTACTCCTTACTTCATAAGCAACTTCATATTATACGACAGATTTACAGCTACCTATGTGCAGTTTCTAACAGCAAAAGCTCTAATCTCTAAACCAACAACATACTCTTAAGCTTTTAAAGACAATAACTGGTGCAAGGCCATGATCACTGAAATTACTGCTCTAGAGGATACTCATACTTGGGATATTGTTCCTCTTCCTCCAAATAAAAAGGTGATTGGATGTAAATGGTTATATAAAGTAAAATATAAACCAGATAGATCAGTTGACAGATATAAAGCTATGTTAATGGCTAAAGGATTTCCACAAACTGAAGGCTTATATTACTTTGAAACCTTTGCTCCAGTGGCCAAAATGACCATTGTGAGAGTGCTTATTATTGTGGCTACTTTAAAAGGCTGGTCTTTAACACAAATGGATGTCACTAATGCATTCTTGCGTAGTGATCTTGATGAGGAGGTCTATATGCAATTATCTCCTGGATTTCAGTATCTATCTGCTGATAAAACTTTTCATGTTGAAAATACAAACTCACACATTATTTGTAAGCTCAGCAAATCCCTCTATGGTCTTAAACAGGCTCCAAGATAATGGTTTCTAAAGTTTTCTTCAACTCTGAAATTATCTGGATTATGTCAATCATATAATGATAATAGTCTCTTCATATATGCCTCTACTGCAGATTATGTTGCTATTCTAGTTTATGTTAATGATATTTTGATTACTGGCACAAACTGTTCTTTAATTCATCAAGTAAAGCAGCTTCTTAGTAGTCAATTCAAAATCAAAAACTTTGGTCCCTTGAGATTTTTTCTTGGTATTGAAGTTGCTAGATCATCCAGAGGAATTTATCTAAATCAAAGGAAATGTTTGCTAGATATTCTGAAAGATACTGGTTTAATTGCAGCCGAACCATCTAAAATTCTTATACAACAATATCATACTTTGTTGAATTCTTCTAATAATATGTTATCAGACAGATATTAGTACATATAGAAAACTTGTAGGTAGACCAATATATCTCACCATCATTATACCAGATATTACATATTAAGTACATGTCTTAGCACAGTTTTGATCCAAGCCTACATCAGTTCATCTTCAAACTGTCTTTAAACTTGTCAGATATCTTAAACAAGCTCCTAGTATGAGATTATTATACTTTGCATCTTCTACTCCTACTGAAATTGCTCTTACTGCTTTTTGTGATTCTGATTGGGGAGGTTGTAAATCTTCAAGGCAATCTTTGACTGGTTATTTTGTTCTTTTGGATAATTATTTTATCTCTTGGAAAATCAAGAAACAACCTATAATGTCTAGATTCTCAGCTGAAGCAGAATATAGGTCAATGGTCGACAATGTTGTGAAATCACCTGGTTGTTTACATTACTTAAAGATTTTGGTATTCATAATTTCACATAAGTAACATTATTTTGTGATAATAAATATGCCATATACATTGCCTCAAATTCAGTCTTTTATGAAAGAACAAAATATATTGAAAATGATTGTTACCTTGTTAGAGAGAAATTGTTTAAAGGAATTATTACCACAACTCACATCTCTACCTCTCAACAATCTGCTAATCTATTTACCAAGTCCTTATTATCTGATCAAATTCATTTTTTAACTGCCAAGTTGGGAGTACGTAATATGTTTCATACTTCCAACTTGAGGGGATGATAATAAATATATCAACACTCATAATTGGGAACAATTGACAGAATATAGAATGTAGGAAATAGTGTCAGCTTCTTCTCTGTAATTGTTTTTCTGTTAAGGAGGTTATTTTAGTCTTTTTGTGTATTTTAGTTTGGGCAGTTTAGTCTTTGTATTGTTTTGTTATTTCTTTTATCTGAGTGCTATATGTCTGCATCTCTGCGATTCAGTTTTTCCAGTTGATAAGAAATAAAGCTTTTTTTATTATGTTCCTCTAGAATTATCACGAAAATTAAATATTATATCAAATATTATATATATTTATATTATTAAAAAATAATATATAATATTAAAGTTTATATTATATTTTATTTTTTAATAATATAAATATATATAATATTTAATATAATAAATAAGATAATATTTAATTATTACGTGTGTGGACTTGTGCTTGTGTTCCTCCTTCTCTAGTTTTGTTACTTAATTTTTATATTCCGCTGGGCCTTACTAAAGAAGGACGGAGATAATGAATTGCATTTTAATAATCAAGGTGGGAGTTTATTAGGACTAATTAATAACCGGTTCTTATCAATCAATCAATCAAGTTGCATCTTCACGTGCTTTTAGATGACGTGGATCGCACTCTCTTTATGTATAGAAACCAAAAGGGTGGAGGTGCTCCTCCTCTTCGTATTTTCTATTCTACAATAAGTCAACGGGCAGAAAAATTATTGTATGCCCCTGGAGCAATGCTCCACCCTCTCACATGAGGGGGGGTCCAAACGGGTCACATCATGTGTGGACCCCACCCTCATGTGAGAGGGTGGAGCATACTGTAGCAATGCTCCTGGGACAAAAAATAATTTCTCCAACGGGCAAGTCAGGTCTCAAGTGGTTTATACACTGGTAGTAGCAGTAGTAATAGTATAGTTATATCTTTAGAACCGTAGGCCCTGCCCTCCTCCCTCAGCAACAGCTTATTCTCACAACAAATTTTTTAAAGAACAAAAAAAGTTAGGCAAGTCAAGGTGCTATAAATGACATGAAAACGTTGAGTGGATAAGATTAATAAACTATTGGATGGACCCCTCTAGATCTTAAAAAAGCCATTTTCTAAAGGACCAATTGGTTCGAAGAAAAAACAACAACATCATATGCTTGTCTTGATGCAAACACACTCAAAATAGTTTATCTTATAAATTATTTAAAATATATTATTTAGTTTTAAAATATTATTTCTGAAATTTATAAAAAAAATTATATCATATTATTTTTTTTATAAATTAATTACAATTAAAGTTAAATAATAAAATGGAACGGCAGAAGTATGATTTAGGGAAGAAAAAAAAGTGTTTGAGTGGAAGGGAGAATCCTTTTGGGTTTTTGGGGGGTTTCTTGAGAGTTGAGAGCATCAATGAAATAATGAGTTGATCCTCCTCCTTGTCCTAGTCCTAGTCCTGCAGGATCGCATGCCAAGGGTTGATGCAGACAGACTCTGCGGAGTTAGTAACAACCCCACACTAAACCTATCCTCTCAACCTCCGTCCTAATTTTAAAAGTGTATAATGGTTGATTTGGTCTATTTTATATATATATATATATAAATAAATTATTTAAATTGATTATAATAAATTAAAAATTAAAATTATTCAAATTTTTATTCTGTAATTAATTATCAATTTATTCAATTATCGATTAAATCGAATCATTTAAACAATTTGATCAATTATAAAACTTAAGTATAAACTCTGTAATATAATTTCCTAAAAATGAAAAGTAATTGCCAGTATGTATAGTATGGGAGATATGTATGTTAACACTTCACCTATTTATAAAATGAATTTTTTTAGAATGTGTCCTTAGGACACATATTAAGTACGGAATTCAATACATAATATTATTTTTTTATGTATTTATACTGAATTCAATGTATAAAAAAAATAATATACTAGTAAATTATATGTATTGAATTCAGTGTAAATATATAAAAAAAAAAATATTTAATAGGATTTATCTTTTATTTTTCGTGCTTAATGTGTGACCCTCGTAAAATTTAAAGGTAGCGAGCAGTAAACACGTTGAGTTTTGGATGTTGCCACAGTAATTAGACGTTGTTGCCGTGTTCATGGGTGTGCAGTAAAGTAAAATCCATTAATGATATCCTACCAAAAAACACCCACCCACGGATGATGGCTGAGTTTCTCATGCGAGTTTATCATTTGAGAGGTGCGGTATTACCTGCATCAGAGAAACCATTAAAGCATTGCTGCCTTTTGATTTGCCAACATAGTATGCTGTTTATTGTTTGATTGGATATAGAAGTTGAACTTTAAACTACCAATGCTATAATTCTCTAAATGCATGGTAGGTGACAAGAAGTGTTGACACTGAAGGTGGCCAGCTAAGTCCCCAGGAAAGGAAAACTGTTTAGGCAGCTAACCTCTTGTTTTTTAAGAATTTTAGTAGTAAAGTAATTTATTTATATTTTATAATATATAAATATTTAATTATTAAAAAAGTATATAAATTATATAATTATATTATAATTTTAAGTAGTTCGGTCGATTTCAATTTTTATGAAAATTAAATCGAAATCGATCGGACGAACTTGAGTTTTATGTTTTTAGAATATAAAATTTTTTAGTTTAATTATTTTCATTTTGATTTATTAACAGTTTAATTCGGTTAAATTAATTAAATAATTATTTTTTATTTTGTTCCCTACCTCCAACCCCCAAGAGACCCACCAAAACCTGGTCCAAATCACTCAAATATATTGAAGCAGCTTTCGCTTTTCGTACACCAAATATTAGTGGAGTATTCGATAAAAATTAAATAAAATAATTTTGAATATTTAAATAATTTGAATAAATTGAATAAGATAGATTTTTGAATACTGAATGAAAAAAAATTATTTGATAAGTGACATGTCTGAAACATCTAAATAATATATTTTTACTATTCTATCCCTTTGAAAAAATTTAAAATTATTATAAATTTATTTAATATAATATTTAATTTTTTTTTTACTTCATTCAGTCAGAATTTAACTATTCAGTCAAAAAAAATTAGACTTAGTCATTCAATCTAAAAATCTGATCGATTCAGTCATTCAATTTTAAACAAACATAATTGACCAATTCAACTACTCAAATATATTAAATTCTAATCAAACACCCTCTTATTCTCACAAATGCACACACGCTGACACTCGCTCCTTCGATCTTTACGGTACAACTTAATATAAATTCAGGCCCCTATCTCATTCTTAAAACATAACATGTGATATACATATATACTACTATCATATCATCACTAGATAAATTATTTATGGCCTGCCACTCTAATTTCAGATAATCTTTCTACTCGCTGGGACTCGATAATACAACATTCATTTTATATTTTTTTTTTATCGTTTAATTTGTATATATATTTATTTTTCACCTCTACGTACATCTTTTTCACTAAAATATATAATTTATTTGGTTATTAGCATTTGTGAATTAAATAAATTATATTTTAAATAAATAACTCTTATATAAATAAAATTTTAAAATACATTTAATGTTTCAAACGCTGTGTAACCAAATATACACTATATAATCCTTCTCGAGTCAAGTTGAAATTAGTGAATTTATTCAAATTGAGCTCAATCTTAAACCAAGTTTTATGCAAACCTAGGCAAACTAAATTATATTTAGATAATTTTAAAACTAATTGTTGCTATCAACAAAAAAATAATAATTAATTATTGTTATATTTTTGTATAATATACTGTTTCAAATTATAAAACCAATATTATAAATATCATAAATTAACTAAAAAGTACTATCATTTATAAAAATTTGTTGTTTTGAAAATTTAAATTAATATTGTTAATTTTAAATTTAAAATATCTCAAATTAACTTTAAAAAAATCAATAGTTATCTTATAATTCGAAATAAAAAGAATATAAAATTAACTATTTTAATCAATTAAATATTAAGACCGTAAACAAACACGACCTTAGATAATCATCTCACTTCTTTTAGGGCTTCTAATAGTCTAATAAATAGTAATGTATGCAACCAAACATTTCATTTAAGCAAAAAAGAAGAATGTCAAAAAACCAAGGCACCTTGAATCCCAAGGAGATGAGCATATTTCATTTAAGGCAGTTTTCTCGTATCTGAATTTTGGAGATGCAAAGCATCCATACACACGAGGGACCAGCCCACGACTCCTCGGGATCACAGAGCCACAAGTTGGTTTGGGACTACCCGACTATGTATTTTTTTGTTACTCAAAAATCTCGACACAAACAAACACAGACGTCACTCCCATGTTTCAAATTTGACGAAATCAACCATTTCCAATTCCTATTTAACAAACGTAGGTGAGAGATACACGCAATAAAAATTTCTATTAGTGTTTGTTTTACGTGTACAGATAAAAGGACTCTTCCCGACCTCATTTTTTTTTTTTTTGCATACTCCATTTTTAAATTAGAAATATAATTTAATTTTTGAGATCAAACGACGATATATTAAATTTCAAAATTTATATTACTTATAAAAAATTTAAATGAAATAATTTTTGTGATTAATAATTTTTATTATAAACTATACAATTATAATCCTTGTATCAACTAAAATTAAATAAATTTACATCAATTTAAAATTTAATATGTCGTTGTTTGACCTCAAAAGTCACAAATTGTCTCTTTAATTTTGAAACAGCCTAGGGGAGTACTATTTTCTAAAATGAACCCTAGTCAAAGCCAATTAAAGACGCATGATTATCCCATATAAGAATCCAAATGAACACCACACTATATGCCCTAAGATTCATTGGTTACATAATTCCTATACGAATCAAGCCATTAATCAATGGCAATAATGAGAAAACCAACGGATACATACATGAGTAGAACAGGGTAAAGTGCAAGAGCTCTTCTACTTGGGTTGACAGCAGTACTCATGAATGGATATGCAGCCCAAGAGCTCCAGGCCAGCGTAACACATACCACCACCAACTTCACTATCACGTTGTCCTTTAACATGCAGATCAGGGCACCAACATCCAAAGGAAATAGGCAGTAACCCAAAAGACTCAAGCTCTGGAAGAAGATTATGTGACCACCCTAATAATACCATGAACATGACAAAACTTCAGTCAAACAAATGTCAAATTTTACATTTTTCAGTTTTAAGCGTACAGCACAAAAGTTCCATTTCTTTCTTAAGAAATATTCCGACAACTGACCAATTTAAAACTCTAAATTCAGCAGGAATAAAATTAAAAACCTACGCCAGAGATGAGAGATTACCAGTAACAAGACATTCAATGTCAAAATTACAGCACCTGCTGCAAGCAGTGCAAATGAAACGGCAAAAACCTCAGACTGCAAGACAATTAAAAGAATCTCAGGCTGGAAAAAAGGCAACTCAAAAATAAATAATAAAAAAGAGCCATTAATAATTAATAAGTGAATAGGCAGATCAGTCACATGTAACACAAACTGAAAAAGAGCTCAAGGTACAAGATGCAGATTCTGCCTTCTCCAACAGGAAGTAGTTTATTAGGAGCATACAAAACCATTTGCAGATATGGAATGGAAGCAGTAAATTGACACTAAAAGTTAAATGATATGCTAATTGAAAAGAAACAAAGAGAAAGAAGAAAATATGTCATAACAATTACATAGGATTTCTCATATGTATCATCCCATAAAATCCTTTATTAAAACTAACAACCCTATGGAGTTCAATCTAACAAAACTCTGGAAGCATCCATCCCATATAATCCTCTCTTTTGTTACCAAAAATTAAAATGACAGCTGTGAAAAGAATTACCTGCAGAAAAAACTGTATTAATGACCAACAGATGATACCTAAAAATCACTTATATAGATGACAGATGTTGCTATTCTTCCAATTATTTTTCTCATTTAACAACTAGTAGAAATTATCAAATTGACAAAATCAAAAGGGACTTGCTAACATACTATAGTGTTTTGAATTTGGAGAATAGTCTTACTATTGCATTATACTAAATTATTAATTAAAATCAACAGAGAAACTATAGCCTTACTTGTAACAAATCCGTATGCTATTTTGCGGTGTTCATTATCAGCGGTTGTTTTGCTTCAGCTCATTTTGCGAAGATTTTCTATGGGGAACCTAAGTCTTGATTTAGAACTTCTAGGGGTCCTAGGAATGAGATCCTTTATCATTTCTTTTATTCACTTCATGGGAATATGTATTGATGCTTAAAGAGGTGACAAACGTAGTTTAGTGGGGGGCTGTGCAGTGGGGTGGAAGAAGGTAGAGTATCTCAACTTCAATTTGCTGATAATACCATCCTTTTACTTTCAGAGGGTTTCAAGCATTTAAGAACGCGTGAATAATTCTTCAAGTATCATACAATCTATGGGCAGTGTTCTAAAAATTCCCGCCTAGGCGCTAGGCCCCCCCCAGCGCCACGCCTAGGCCGCCTAGCGCCTAGCCTATGTCCAAAGAGGAAAAAAAATCCCTCCAGAAAATTATACGGAACTGAGTGGGTAAGACGGAGAAATTAGGCGAGACCTAAGAGGAAAATTTAGGGCTGCAATTTTTTTTTTTTAAATTTTAATAACTAAGCTACAAAACGACATCGTAGGAATAAATGAATAAGTTGAGGATTGTTCGGGCCTTACTTGGGAAGTGGTTGGTGAAACATTCGAAGCGGATAGCGTGCTATAGCCTAAGAGAAATAGTAAAAATGTTAGAGTAAGATAACTCCATGTAGAATTTTTTTGTCTAATGATGACACGGAAGAAGAGGGAGATGAAGAGTATGAGTGTGAACCCGATGGGGACATTATCTTGGAGGAATATGAAGAAGAAGAGTTAGAGAGAGATATAGAGGAATATGGAGATGAGAACTATTAGTTTGTATTTTTTATTATTTGTTTGTGTTTGAACTTTAAACAATTGCATGTTTCTGTTTAAACTTTGACATTAGCAATATGGATATGTGTTTGAACTTTAAGCAAAGACTTTTATTATCTTTATTATAGATTGTTTTCCTTTATATTATTGTTTTGTTTGGATAAATGTAAGATAAAATATTAAAATTAGCTTAAAATAAAAAATCTCGCCTAGGCCCCCTACGACCATCCGCCTGGCGCCTTTTAGAACCTTGTCTATGGGATGAATTTCAACTTGCTCAAGTGCAGTCATTTGGGGTTAATAATTAACATATGCAGAGGACCTTCTAACACATTCCTCTATGAGTGGGTGTTAATTGAGGACTTTTTGCTTGTTTTTATCTTGGTGTGTCCTTTAGTGGTAATCCTAGGTCCATAGCATTTTGGCACCCATTTGTGTCCATAGCATTTTGGCACCCATTTGTTTAGAGAGTTGCTCAGCAGCTTGATAGATGAAAAGAAGTTGCTTTAATTCGGGCTTGTTAACTAGTATAGTAGTATTGCCTGGCAAAATAGGTCAGAAACTACAGGTCAACCCAAAACCATTTAACACTATTGGGTTGAATGCCAATTTTGTATGTTATGATTAACTATAGTTTGGATCCATATTTTGAAAGGACAAATATGAGTCTAAACTTAATAACTAGTTTCAGCCCATATTCAAATATGAGAACTCATTTAGATAAGACAACAAACATTTAAATAAGGCTGCAAGCCTGAAACATTTGTTGAAGCATAGGATGAGAAGTACGTATTTATCAAAGTGCGTTAACCAGTTCATCAGTTTATACTCTCACATTAATGCATCAATCTAGATCCACAGTTTCATTACCTATAATTTCTCAAGTTCAGAGCAACGCAAGTTTTTGGTTTTTTTTTTCAAAGTGGAAACAAATAGAGCGAGAAATAAATAAAAAGTTAGAAAGAGAAAGTGAACTCCTACATAGAGATAGAATGTGAATGAAACCTGAAAATATGTTTAACTTGGATTCAACCCATAACTATATGGATCCAAACCATTTAACCTATATTCTAAATAGATAATATGGTTTTAGTTTTAAATTGGTTCATAACCTATATTATATAACCCAAAACCAACCCAAACTACTTTTTGCAGGCCTACTCCTGTATTACTTGTCCCTGTTTGGGATCCCTTCAGCGTTTCAGATTTCCTAGAAACTTGATGATCATTTTCTTTGAACAGGGAAGGGGGGCAAGGGCAAGAAATGAGAGAATGGATCATTTGGTTGAGCGAAAAAAGGACTGTCTAAGCAAGAGGAAGTTTGGATTGGGTAACTTGGTATTTAAGAATATCACCTAGGTAGTGGGTGGCAAATGGCTCTGGCAATTTACCTTAGAAACACCTCCCGTTGGCATTAAGGGTTTAGTTTTATGCAAACTTCATTCTCCAATGTTCATATATCATGTATTATGGGATTCAATCTCCCCTCCCGCAAACTTACTTTATAAGCATCTGATGGTCTTATCAGTCTCTAAATCAATTAGACTAAATCAATTAGAGGAAAACTAGTAAACAATAATGAACTGGTTTGCATCTCAAAATAGCACTAAATCACCTAATAGATTCAAGGCTATTTACTGATGAATTTTTTTGGGTAATTACACCGAATATTTACTAGAAATAAATAAGAGAAGATAACTAGCTTTGAAGATCATGATCCAACTATGTATATGAGAATCACAACTAAATAACTTTATGCCATTAATCCTAAACTAAAAATAAATAAATAAATCTCGTGAACAAAAAACTTAAGACTCCTAAGAAACTTGAAAACCCCAAATTATAGTATTATACCAAGTCACAAGTCACAACTAAAAGCTAAAACCGCTTCTGATAAAATAACTCACGTACCCATTTGCACTCACAATTTACACGAGAAATATACATTACGACTGTAGCACAAGATGTATACAGAAATACGATGCAACTACGCAAGTGAAAACTGAACCTTCTTGACGGAAGCAGACCAGGATAAGGTGAGACCCAGAAAGACAATGAAGAAGAATGGCCCCCAAAGATCCCAATCCCTTAACGCCTTTCCCGGATCCTCCCGATTCGGGTTGGGGAAAACCACCAACTTCAAATTGCTGACAATCCTAGACATATCCCTCTTCACCGTATCCCACACCGGTTCCGTCAACGTATTTGGCGGCGACCCGAATCCAGTAGCCCCGATATTCGAATGGCCATGATTCGAATTAGGAGGCGGAGGGCGTGGGGCCTGAGGAACAGGAGTCGGCTTCTGATAGGCGGAAGGAGGAGGGAGATTGGAGGGCATGAAGGGAGATGAGTTAACAGGGATTGAAGCTCGTGGAGGGCTGGGCGGTCGGGCCGGGAGGACGGTGGCGGGACCCGCATTGATGAGGTTTTCGATCTCATCAATGTCTGATTGGGAAGATGGGTGGAGAGGTACTGTGTCGCTGTGTGACATTTTTCTTCTTCTTTTCTTGGGAAAATGGGTTTTAGTGAAAGTTTGGGGGGAAAGTTCTGAGGGGAATTCAAGGACTGGAGATGGGATTAGACGAAGTGGGTGGTGTGGAGTAGGGTGTAAGGTGAGGCGAAAGAGGGTGATCGGAGGACATGAACTCTGCGCTTGTGAGTTTGCGGAGGAAAGAAATGAAAGGAATTTAAAATTTGAGAATTGATATAGCGAGGAATCCAATTCTTCTTATAAAAATATCAATTTTTTAAAATTTTATAGAAAGTAAATAAAATAAAGGTTTGTGGAGGTTTGATATTAAATTTTAATTTAAAATAATATATTATCATTTTTTTATAAAATTATATTTTAAAAATTATTATAATGATACTTTTAGTATTTTAGTTTGTAATTTAAATGTTTAGTAAAAAAAATTTTAATTTTGAAAAAAAAATTGAGAGAACTTTTTTTAAAAAAAATCAGCATTCTCTTTTCTTTTCTCTTATTTAAAAATTCATAAATAAGGAATTTTTATTCTCTTTCTTAAATGTCTTTTACTCTCATTTTTCTCTTTCTATTTTAAAATTCACAAAACATTATGAGTCCTTTTCTATTCTTTAATTAATTAATTTTTTTTTATTTTTTTTTACCATCTTTTATTTTTCACCAAAAAATTTCAATTAAGAAATCCACCAAATGTTCAACCTTGTGAGATTTAATGACAAAAAAACTCTTCAAGCTTATATTTTTTTTTATTTAATTAACGAGCTTTTATATTTTATAAAAAACCTTTTAATTTTAATAATTGGACAAAATATGCCCTTAAAACCAGCCAGCTATAAACCACGGTTCACTAGCGATGATATGGAATCTTATGTGGCATATGACATGCATAAAAAAAACTTATAACACATTTTTTTGTTGAAATGATTCAAACCATTTTAAAATATATTTATAAGAAATAAAATGCCTTCTAATATCTAAAATAAATTATATAAACATATCTATATACATATAATTGTATAAAAAGAATATTCTATTATTAATTCAAATCAAATATAGAAAACTAAAAAAGCAGCCCCGCCCAGAAAAAGTTAGCAGTATTGCGCTTTGTGACAATTGATGGGCAAGATGTGAAGTGTGACAGACATTGCAGGGTCAACAGGCAACCTCAATAGTCAATAATATATTACTATGTAGCATTCAACAAGGAACGTAAGAGTAAAATTTCACAGCTTTCAAACATAGTTGTAAACACGTTTAAAATTATAATCAAAATTGAATTTAGTTTCCCAGTCTCCTCCAAAACAAACTAATCAGATGTATATGCTAAAACTCAAGTTTTTTTCTCAAAAACTGATATCCGCAAAATGTAACCCACCTTTATGGGGTTGTCAAAATCATAAAAGAGCCCCAACTTGTTGAACCATGGAGCATCAATTCACTTCAGGGCTTGAGAGAAAGGGTAATGCCCATTTTTGGGGCAGCATTTACAGCCTTTGTGTCATACTCTGCTGAAACATTTACAAGAGACTTGGGCCTCCATTCTCGTTGGCATAGCATAGCAACCTTCCCATTGTTGGAGAATCGAGTTTTCAGCACGGTGAAAGGATTAACCACATGGGCACTCCCAATGCTAAAACTGTTTTCATAGGTAGAAAACTTATGAGTCATCTCCACAGCAACCTCAGTTCCACCTGAGGGATTTACAGACTGAACATAAGATGCCTTCAACGTCTGTCCTCTGTCCGTCCTATATAAGATCATTTGAGCTTTATAAAAAGTGCATAGAAACGTTAAAAATTTGCATAAACAAAGTAAATCACTCAATATAGTTCAAAGTACAATCTAGTTTTCCTAGCATTTGATTTCAGTAAAAAGATTCAGAGACTCTAGTGTTACCAGCTGACCCAGATGCAGAAATCCTTTCCTAAAAAAAATTTCAATCGTGGAACTGAATATCTGGCCTAAAGCAAGGAAATTTTGCAAAAACAACTAGGCACAAAATGCAACGGATAAGCAATTTCTGGAGCAAATATATAGAAGCTTCTGCTACATTGGAACATATGGTTTATCAGATCTTATTAGATCTGAATTTAAAATAACTCAAAATGGTGATGAATGGTAAGCTTCCACAAAAACTATTTGAGAAATACTACCAAGTACAAAAATGTCATTTTGAAAATTCACATCCCAATTTGAATTCCAGAATTTTTAGAATAACTAGGATCAAACTCAAATAGCACTTGTTTTGTGGAACGGAAGATGTAAAATTTTCCACACAATCATGAAGGCAGCATATGAATAGTAAGCTCACAGGCTGACTACTACTCTTGATTAAGATATAGGCTTATAGCAATGTTCGCTTTCAATATTTAATTCCCAAAAGGATTTCAGTCTCCAGTAGTGACTAGTAAGAGGTCACACGAAGGACCAGATTCAATTTACAAACTATTAAACAAAACAACAGTACTTAAAATAGTTGAAAATGTTCATACTTTTCTAGTAATAGAAAAAATTATCAGTACCGTTAGTTTTTTAAGGACACTTCAGGAAGGTGATTTATCTTATCCATAACCTTTTTTGGATAAGTAGAAAAAATCCATAACTTATCAAAAGGAAGCTCAGAATTTGCTTATCCAAACCAATCCCCGCTCTAGGTTGAATTGCTGGCAACTAATACCTATTCCTTGACCACTGTTTCCGGAAAAGTTTTCTATACCTGAGATCATAACGAACTCCAACAAGGTAACCTTTGTAATAAGAGTGCATGCACAGCTATTCAAGATACTTTAAGTCATTAAACTTGCAACAATCAATCTCTAAAGGTAGTCAGTCATGTTGGATCCCTTTCGTTAGTGATGAATACCAGCAGACATGTCTAGAATACTTCTATTCATACCAGTAAGTTGAAAAGCTTTGTAATAGGGGCACATGGATCAAGAAAACACTGGAAAAATAAAAGAGTGACTTTATCAATTATCAAATACAATGAATCTTGCAAATACATACAGTATTAATGCTGCAGTAAAATCTGGCCTGTTGAAGCTTATCCCAGCATTGTACTTTGTGAAAGAAGAAGAGGCGGTATCAAATCCAACTTCACCACCAAGAGCTAGACCTTTATCACCAGTCACTGCAGCAAGCTCCAACAGGGGAGCTGGATTCAGGCCAATACTGGAATTGATGGCTGCATGGTGATGAAGGTAGTGCACATCCAGCTGAGGATAAACCAAATGAATAAAATACGCTAGCAATTCTCCTCGGTAATTACTTGGCTTCATGTAAAATATTTGTTTCAAGGTCAATTCCTTTAATTGTTATTGATTTGTTAATAAAGAATTTGTTTAGGAATAAGAGTTCATTTCTTAATGCCTTGAATCCGAGTGAGTCGATAAGAATTGCATTCCCCTAGGCAAGACAGAAAATGTGCTGGCATTACACCAATTTATTTTATCGGACCCAGTTAGAACTTGATTTTAGTAATATAATGCATCCAAACCATTTATTAAAAACAACAGAGCTTCAAAATGGATCAGATAAGAAAATGTCTTTTCAGTATTGACCTTAAAACATGGGTCCGGCAGCTATTTTCCACTTCTTTATTTTCTCGGGTTTCACCTTATCCTCTTAAGTCTAAATTACAATTAAAAAAACAATTAGCTTTGTTCAGGCTGCCAAGTAAGAAAATAATAAATATTGGCAATTTAAATGACATCACTGGACCAGAATTGTTGTCATTTAAGAAATGAATTACAAAATAAAAGTTACTTAAGAGTGTTCTATAATATATAAGCTGAGTATCTAACTTAAGTAGCAAAGCACTGACCTTTCCAGATCTGTGATCAGGAATGTCAAAGCTAAATGCAGCTTTCATAGATGGCAATACTTCACTGATGGTTACTTTTGTTGAGACCTGCAAAATAAGGAAACTCAGATGTACAACTGCACCTGAAATCAAACGGCCCAAAAGGCTATACACAAAAACAGAAACCAACAAGTACTAAATTGCAATGCCTCAGAGTTGGTGAGGTTTTTTTTTTTTTGAAAAAATTATAAAAAAGTTTTATTAGACAGAAAAGAAAGGGTAGCAAGGGAGGAAAGGACTCCTCCAAGGAAATACAAGTGAGAAAATAAAGAAAGGTCAGAGATATTGAATTTAACAACAATGATTTCTTTCTTACATTAGAATATGTATCAACTTTCAAATTTACAGTAGTATTTCCACTCTTGTACTCTGTACTAATGTCACCGACAAAAAATTGATCTTTCTTCACACCAGTTGCCGTAAGTACCTGCACAAAATCAAATTAAGAAACAAAAGATGAATATAAGCCGAGTCAACAGCATAGCCTGCCTAACACGTATACATAGGTTACATACATCAAAGATATAATCAATGTTTATATACTGAATAGATTTTATTGAAGACTTGATTATTCGTAAATTACTCTGATATCTTTTTTTAACCGTCTCAGTGAACTGAACCTGAGCATAAGCATGTCTACATGTCACCCAACCCAAGACCTCCAAGCCCATCTTTGTTTGGTTTGTTACAGCCCTAATCATATCACACAAATTCAGGCATGTAATCAATACATAGAGTAAATACTGGTAACCGGAGCACGTGAACTTTTATTTACCTTTCTTTTTTAACCCCACAAATAATAGCTTATATGGTCATATAACTTTTTTTCTTCTTTTTCAAGAAGTTATACGGTCTCACAAAAAGTACGAATGGAGAAGTAACTACAGAGTGCACACAGTAAATGTGTCATGATTATATCACAGTTGCATAGAGACTATATTTTTGCCCTTTCACACACACCAATTTTTCATGTTTGAGATTGCTAATTAAATGGTATTTGCATCATTAAACCAGTTACCCTGCCACATTTAATAGACGACCAGAAAGTAATCTCTCTTTGATATTCCCTCCATCCGACTTTACTTGTCCTAATTGACTTTTTATGGTCAAATTGACCAATTTTAAGATTAATAATTAAACAAATGTATTATAAATTTTAAAGTCGAATAAGTTGAATGTGATAGAATATTCAATGCACTTTCTTATGATAATAATTTTATGCCTATATGTAATAAACTTAAGAATAAATTTTGATTCTAAATATGGTCAATTTGACCATAAAAAGCTGGATGGAGGGAGTATTATATTTAGTTAGAGAAATTCATCTTGGTCGTTTAAATCTATGTGACTGCTACCATGAATTCAAGTTCTCTATCCACAATATGTTCTTAAAATTCAATATTTTATGCTTTCACTTTTTCTCTGAATATGTTCTCTTTTTTTTGTATTATTTTGTTTTATTTCAGTATAAGACTTGCATACATATTAGAGAAGTACTCAAAAGTTTATATTACAACCATGCCAAGTAAATGGTCTCAGCATCCCAAGTATCTTATTCAAAACTGTAGAAGATGAAATCTAATGACTATCACCACTATATCATGTGAAACCCGCGAGGACTTTTTTTTAATCCATATCACAGAAGAGTCAACGAAGAAAGGATAAAGTCTCAAGTAACTTAGCCAAACAGCTATCTAGATGTACCACGATGGAGGTTTACAGTTACTAAGGAAAGACTGAGAAACAAAGAGAGAAATCAATATCCAATTAGAGAAAGACAAGACCATACCATTCCAGTAGATCTTGGAATAGACAGTAAAAACTTGTGATCATAGTTGTAATCTTTGGTCAAGAGGTCTGCACAAAAGCAAGCAATTCTCTTAATCAACTGACAATTCTCTTAATCAACTGAAACTGGCAGTTGAAACAAATCAATAGTATAGTAGAACTGTTTAAAACCAAAACTGGAACTGGCTGCCTAGAAGCTTGTTGGCTTGTAAGCTGACAGGTTATGGGTAAGAGGCATAAGGTGGTGTATCAATGTGGTGTTATTGAAAGCAAGATACCTCAAATAAAATCTCTGTTCAGATAATTATTATCATTTTTAAATAATTAAGAAAAAGATTGGGAGGACCACATTGAAGAGGAAACACTTCCAAATTCTTTAGTGAGAAATTTCAACAATGTAAGCTAATATTTTGGGATAAAATCAACAGTGTAAACAATTTATTTAACAACTGCATCAGCAGGGGCAAAATGGTTAATTTCAGGGAGGAACACAATAATTAAGTTAATACAAAAGAACAAACATCCAATCACAAATAATAACTAAACATGGTATCTCTATAATAGAAAAGAACAATTATGCAGTTATAAATCAATGCTTCAGGGAGGAAATTATTGTCTTATATTCACAAACCAAAAAACTCTCTTATACACAGGTAAAGTATGGATTCAAAGATTACCTTTCGCACGTTTGCCAATATCTGAATATGGTGCAGGACCGTTGCCCATTCTGAACAAAGTGACAGCCAAATCACGACCTGAAACGCCACATTCAGGATAAGACATACGAGTTAAACTCTTGGTAAATTGCACATTCTACAGCACAAAATATTCAAGTTACAGTAACTCATAGGAAATACTATGTAAAATATAAACAATACTTAAACAACAAGAAAGGAACTAGATTATATTATTATGTAATTTTTTTTTTATTGTAGCATCCTTCCTTATATTTAATGACCTCTTAAGCACCACTTTTAGTAAGGGCAAAAAATTAAAAGTAATGATAGTATTAGGAATCTTTCATTAAAATAATAAGGTCTACCCAACCAAAAACCTTATTTATGTAAATCACAGGGGAGAAAAAGGACTGACTATAAGAGATGAGGAGTGGTTTACGACACCATCCCATTATTTGCAGCTCCTTTTAGAGTGTGCGGATGAATTTTGACGTTCTGAAATCATATTCAAGTATTATATATATATATATATATATATATATATATACTTACCACATTCAAATACTATAAATGCTTTAATAACATAATATTTGGATATACTTTTGACACATCTAAAAATCTGTGCCGCACTCGAGAAAAGGTTACAAAATAATATGAGGGAATAATAGAGTACAAGCAAGGGATAACATTAGGATGGTAAGGAATTTAAGCATTCTCAATATATCATGAAAAAAATGACGTACTAAGATAAAAGTGCATTGGTACAGCCACTTCAGAGAAATTTTCGTGAAACAAATTGTTAGAGGGTTTTGAGTTTATTTTCAGATCCAAACCCACTAAAAATGTGTTTAGATTTTCAGACCCAAGTAACTAAAAACGGAAAGAAGTAGGATCTGCCTGATGAGTTTGTCATGCCCCTTTAGAAGGCCATAAACTTCCTAATAACATCAAAGTATCAAATGGGAAGTACATTATGCGCATTAATGTCATATAACTGATAGTGTATAGTCAATCTCAAGCAATCTATCAAATTAACAAGCAGAATATTCTTACAACGTTGTGATCAGTATAACCTCCTAGTATGAGCAAACAAAATTTGAATTTTATGCATTTTTGGAAAGAAAAAACCAATGTGATAAAAGAAAGCGAGCATAAAAGGGACTCCATGTTAAATGACGGGCGAGAATCTTACGAATCCCCATAAAACAGTCTCAAGGAATAAAAAGAAAGGGAAACTAAAAAAGAAGATATAAAAAGGAGAAGCGATTACGGAGCGGATAAAATTAGACACATTCTTCAAGCAAAAGAAAATCTTCACCAAACAATACAGGCACCACATCACATGTGAATAAATACTTTCTACATCCCCAAATAAAAGTCCATGTTTGTAATAAAAAAGGATTTAAGAAAAAGTTAACTTTAACATGATGAGTGGACATGATAAAAACTCATTCAAAAATATTAATATTTACATCGAGTATGAGAGTGGAGTGGACACTCAAAATTTTCAGACGTCCTAAAAAGGAAAATTGGCCTCTCAATTTGGGATAGAATAAATAAATTAAAATCTTGGAATCGAGTCGATTCAGAAAGCCCCTCCATGGGATCTAGCATTATCAAATTTTATCTCTGGTCGAGCCTTATTTTATTTTATCTCCGGTGAAGTCTCAACACAAAGCATCAAATGGGAACTGGCAAGTACTTTATGCGCATTAATGTCATATTACTGATAGTGTATAGTCAATCTCAAGCAATCTATCAAATTAACGAGCAGAATATTCTTACAACGTTGTGATCAGTATAATCTCCTAGTATGAGCAAACAAAATTTGAATTTTATGCATTTTTGGTAAGAAAAAACCAGTGTGATAATAGAAAGCGAGCATAAAAGGGACTCCATGTTAAATGACGGGCGAGAATCTCTTACGAATCCCCATAAAACAGACTCAAGGAATAAAAAGAAAGGGAAACTAAAATAGAAGAGATAAAAAGGAGAAGCAAATACGGAGCGGATAAAATTAGACACATTCTTCAAGCAAAAGAAAATCTTCACCAAACAATACAAACACCACATCACACGTAAATAAATACTTTCTACGTCCCCAAATAAAAGTCCATGTTTGTAATCAAGGGATTTAAGAAAAAGTTAACTTTAACCAGATGAATGGACATGATAAAAACTCATTTAAAAATATTAATATTTACATCGAGTATGAGAGTGGAGTGGACACTCAAATTTTTCACATGCTAAAAAGGAAAATTGGCATCTCAATTTGGGATAGAATTAATACATTAAAATCTTGGAATCGAGTTGATTCAAAAAGCCCCTCCATGGGATCTAGCATTATCAAATTTTATCTCTGGTTGAGCCTTATTTTATTTTATCTCCGGTGAAGTCTCAACATGATGATCGACTGTGATTAAAACTTACTAACATATTCTGAGATTTGGTACATTTATTTTGAGAGTGAACTCTGAATTTGGATGACCGACCGTGATTAAAACTTACTAACATATTCTGGGATTTGGTAATTGATTTTGAAAGTGAACTCTGAATTGGGACGGAGGGAGTATTTAAAGAAACATCTTGTAATCAAGTTGAATTCAAATCACCCCTCTTTGGGCCCTAGCATTATCAAGTTTCTCTGATTGAATCTGACTGTACTTTCAACTTCTTTTAGGTTATTAATCACAACATGCCAAAAAAGAGGGTTACCTTGTGCCCACTCATTGCGCATGATGTTTGAAAGCTTATTGTAGTATCAAAGAAGACACAAATTCCCTTAACAACCAAGAAGCACACAAACACTAGTTCCTCTACACACCGAATGTAATCTCTTCACCAAAAAGGACCAACAAAATAAACTATAAACCCAGAGTATATAGTGTGTTTTAAATTATAAATTTGCTCAACATGGATTATAGTATTGGCCAGTGGATCTTATTTTGGGACAAGAATATTTTATTGAGGTAGTAAATCACACATTGTTTAAATTTTAAATATATTATTTATTAAGTTGGAGTATAAGTTCTAATAAAATTAGGTGCATATGCCCATCTCCGTCATGTAAGGCTTTCATATTACTGTCAGATAGGAGAAGGTGAATACATGAAGAAAAAAATTGGAAAAAAAAACACAGTTCAATGAACTTCAAAACAAAACATTTACTGTTGACACAAATTTTATACATCCATAACCAATAAATCTCAGCCAAATTATTTAGGGTGAGAGAGTCTTACAGAGAAAAGTTAGGGCAAAACTGACCACTCCGATCGGCGAAGATCCTGTGAGGCCTCCACTACCAATTCAGGTTAGCCGTGTATATATATGTATTTATTACACTACACCCATATCGTGGGAGAGAGGGAAGGTATTACTCCGATGAACAAGGCAAACTGATCGGCGATTGATTAAATGACGTGGAGTTGAATCGACGGAGCTGCAGAGGCGCCGATCCGTGGATTACCTTTAGAACTGTATCGCAGACTCGCAGCTAGGTTGCATAATCTGTTCCGTCAATATATTTGCTCAATTGACAATTGTGCCCCCGGACTCTGTCGCAAAATAAAATAATAAAAAACTTAAATTTGATGGAAAAAGAAAATATAAATTCTAAAAAAATTTATTTATATTATTACCAAGTATATAAAGGAAAAAACAATTATATACAAAATACTTCATCCGGTCCAAATCTATATTTATATTTTAAAAAAAGACTTAAGATCAAATTTTTAATTAATTGAAGGATTAATCAAGTTAACTCCGTTGTAATCCATGTTATCCAACAAAGTTAATTCGATAGTATTAAATATTTAGTTAAATATATATTTTAATTTTTAAAAATTATTAATCATAGATGCATTGTTAAAATATTCATATCACATGCATGTCAGTATGTTTGTTCATTTTTCAAATTTCATTAATATATTTAATCATAATCACATTTAATAATAAGTTTTATAAAATATAACAAACTTACACTTAATAAAAAATAAAATTTACTATTATTATATGTTTGAGCAATTAATATTATTTTTATATAGATTATGTTGAATTATATAAATTGTTATGCTATTATAGTATTATTTATTATATATTTGATTACATAATTTATACTACTAATTATATATATAAATTATTTATCAATAAAATTATTAAATAATAACATAAAAATTATTAAATTATCAATACAATTATAAAATAACAATAAAATAAGTCACGTGCCTTGCACAGACTAATAAACTAGTTATAAAATTTAATATTGACTTTTGAAAATTTAATTTTAAATATTTTTAAACTCAAAATTGACATAAGTTTAATTAGCTTATTTTAATACAATTATAAATATCATAAATTACCTAAAACATACTATTAGTTATAAGATTTATTATTTTAAAATTTTTAATTAAATTATATTAATTTTAAGTTACAAGATCACTATTGACTTCTAGAAAGTCAATAGTTATCTTATAATTTGAAATAGATGAAGTACTATTTTACTCTTATATTAGTTTTGCTATGATAAGGATTATAAAAAAAATTCTTATGTTACCAAGTTCAAATTTGTTTGACAAGAAAAATGACCAAATTTTTATCATCATTATATTAGTTGAATAAATTTTGTGTGATTGATTGTGCTAATTATGGTTAAAATATTAAATACCACGTGTTTAAGACCCATTTGATGCCAAAGAAAATTAAAACCCCTAGCATCATCCATCAATAATAATATAGACCGACCATGTATGTAAAAAAATGAGCTTTTAAAGGTTGGATTAAAAAATAGAATATTAGAAAAATATGGAAGGCTAAAACACCCACTAATAAAATTGTAAGTCATTGTTATAGCAATAAATGTAACTCATCCATTAACAAAAGAAGTTCCAACATTAACATTTTGAAGTTAAATTATAAAATCTTAAAATATAAGTTTTAAATTGAATTATTTAACCTTTATATAAAAATAAAATGATATAATTAATAATATTTTTTAAATAATTTACATGATTCATGATTACATATAATTAAATAAATGCATATATCAGTTAATATTTAAAAGTATGATAAATTGACCCAACTTCTCCCATTAACATTGTAAATCTCGTGGCGTCTCTTTCAACCTTACAAGAAAGCTGCGAACATATTTATCTTACATATTCAATGGAATATGCTGCTCGTATTAGACCAAAATAAGACCCATTCTCTACTTGCCAAAACTGGGATACGAAGTCAGTTAATAATATCTCCCAGTTGACTTATTGTTCATAATTTAGCACAAGGCCTGCGTCTTTCTCGGCTTGCGCATTGATTTTGAACACATCAATCAACTAATTAATTAAAAAAAAGTTGCACCCCGTACATTTAGGGAGGGTGTATTCAATTAAGACTTTTAAAAATTTTTAAAAACTCTTTTTAAGTGATAAATTTTTGTAGAGTTCGTTGACTTTTAATGACTTTAAAGGCTTTTAAAATGACTTTTAAAGACTCCATGAAATAAGTGACATACTTTTATAGACTTTTTACTAAAGATTTTGATAGACTTTTACATACTTTTAATATATCTTGTAACTTACATCATTAAGCATTTTGTTGAAGAGGTCGGACAATATGCTTTGAAGGAAACAATAGAAATGATGAACTGAATATATTTATTTGGTCTGAAAGCATCCCCATCTTTACACATTTGACATAATAGAGTATCACATAACTCAATGATCACAAATGGATAAAAAATTAAGAGGATAACTGATTTAGAGAAAATTACACACTGCCCTATAATGGAAAAAGTTTATAAACCACATAGACTTTAAAATTTTCTATTGTTTTTTTACTGCTAGTACCTAAATATTGTAATTACAATTTTAACTCAACAACATAAAATGACATTCGCAACCAAATGAAAGGAGGAGTTATTCATGAAAATTCTCCATAGAAATAGTTGTTAAAATGAGAACAATTCTATTAGACAGTTTACTTAGTATATCATTATTTATCAAAAGTTTTATAGGAGGCATTTTCAAATCACCAGTATAAATGACACCCAAAATATATTAAATCAACACTAACATGTAAACTTATACAGCTGATGAGGATGAACTATGTTATATTTTTATTCCTTAAATGCTAAGTTTTTATAATTATTTTGTACTTAAATGTATTAATATTTATTTTAATTTGGTTTTGATAAATTTTGTGAGTTTTCAATTAATTTATATTATTTTATGTTATTTTATACTATTTTTATTTGTTAGTTTTTAAGTATTTTTATTATTTTAGGAAAATTATTTATTATTATGTGTTTTTATTAATTTTATTTGTATTAATTTTATATTATTTCATCTTCTCCCTTTCTCAAATATTTGAAAGTTTTTGACAAATATTTGAAAGTCTTTGGGTATGAGGCTAAACTTTGGAAGATTTTAAATATGAATAAATCTTGTTTTAAAGTCTATCAAACTCCACCATTTGATATAAATCTTTAAAATCTATGACTTTTTGAATACTGAAACACTTTTATAGATTTTGTAAAAGTCTTAATTCAATACCACGTAACTTTTAAAGACATTAAAAAAATTATAATTGAATACCACTAAACTTTTATAAACTCTTTAAATGTCTTGATTGAATACAACTAAACTTTTAAAGTCTTTATAAGTCCTTACAAATCCTAATTGAATACTAGGTTAGGTGGAGTTTTGTTCGTGGAGTAAGATTTCAATGTAATGTAATGAGTTAATATATAAAATAAATAATATAATAAAAAAGTCAAAAAATAATATAATAATATTATTTTCGTAATAAATTAATATATATAATAAATAAATTAAATGAAAATTATGTTAAATTAATATAATAATTTATTATATTATAAAATTATTATATTGACTCGACGCTAATGAAACGATACCTTAGTCCTGTTTGATTGGACTGACAACGACTCGGGATTCAAGTGTCTCTACCAAATCCATTACGTGATGGCTACATTTTTTTGTTCATTACTTTTAAACAAATTAATTAATAGAAAATATATCAGTCCGATCATATGATCTTAGAGCATCTCTAGCAGGCCGGAGTTCTTCACATCCTAGACTAAATATAGTCTAGGACAAATCCTCGCGCTCCAGTAGATGGAGTAAATTTAGTCCATCTTTTTTTTCGGCGGAACAAAACGATTATATCTAGGAATCAAATTTTGATGGACTATAAGTATTAATATATTTTAATGGCAGAGGAGGAGACACAGAAGAAGAAGGAGGAGACGCAGAAGAAGACTTATCGCCTCTCTCACTCTCTGCGTTTAAACCCCAATTCCCAATTCTGAAAAGCAAGGAGGAGAAGATGATAATTAAATATTTTTATTTAATAATATTAAATTGGTTTGTCAAATTTGGAATTGAAAAATAGATTAAAATATTTTGTTTGTCATAAAAAAGAGACATGAATAATAATTTATTATATTATTAAATAAAAATATTTAATTAATTTTTTAAAAAAATATTATAGTTATTAAATTATTAAATATATATATTTTAAATTCATTAATTATTTTAATATTTTTATATTATAGTCCGCGGGATAGTCCATCTGCTATAATGATTGAAGACTAAAAGGATATCTACTGATGTCACATGGACTAAATATAGTCCAGCAGATAGTTCATCTGCTGGAGATGCACTTATATATATGAAACTCTGGTTAATTCCGTGTTAGCCATATAAATACTCCATTTATTTTAAAATTAGAGATTTATTTTTGATATTTTAAAATTAATTGTGAAATTTTAAATTTCAAAATGATATGAATTTATGTAAATTTATAAATATGACAATTAATAATATTTTTTTATTAGTTTGTGATAGTAGTTAAAATTAAAGAAATTTATATCAATTTAAAATTTTATATTTTTAACATTTTACTTTAAAACTGAGAGTATCCATAACCAAAGCTGCAGGAAAATGCCTAACCCAACCGAGGGGAAAAGCCACGGCTGGACAAAAATTGGAGTTTGACTGCACATAATTATATGACATGGGACAAAGTCGCGGGGATGAACTTGATTTAATTGACGATTGCAAATTTATAAGATTTGTCTGCCAATCTTTTTTTTTTTGTGGCTAAATTAAAATATGTATTTAAAAAGACGAAAGGATTATAAAGGCTAAAGGACATTCTCCAAAATCTGCATAAATAATCATCCCAGGAGCAACTGGATAGAGTACATATATAAGGTTATCAATTAACATGTGCCTAAGTCCAATACCAACATCATTTTTTTTTTTAATTTAGTAGAACTATAAAGTCTACATTTAATAAAATGAGTTATCATACGAGCGGTACATAGAGCAGATGCACTGGTAATATTGTAGACCCTTGAGTTCCTTTTTTCTCCAAATGAAGTAGACAACAACAATTAAGACAAATGAGGCAATATAGTATTAGTAATGGTAATCTATTCTTTACTGAAGTCCCTCCAACCACACAATCTCATTATTGAATAAAGGATCTGAAATGAGAAACTGCAGTTAAAAAAGAGATGTTAAAATATTTTGTTAGCACTGTAACACAGAACACAAGTGGGGTTGACTTTCAGGCCATATTACAGCAGTTTATCCTTTGTTTTAAGGTTATTATAAAAAGCCAGCCATGTGATAAAAGAAAATCTAAAAACATGAATTTTATTTTAGAGAATTTTATATCAATCTACAATTTGCCTTCTATTTCGGATAAATTCTCAGATGATAAAAGTTGTGACCTCTGCCGATTGCTTACCACTGAAGTAAAAAGGGTTGGAAAAATATGCATGAGAATATAACCATACGATACTACCTAATCCTAAAAAGAACACGTTATTTATATTTTACTTTTCAATCAAAATTGTTCAAGATTTAAATCTTAGTAAATCATAAATTGATTTAAATATTTAATTTACGAGCAAGACAAGGTCGATATGTCCGAATAGTTACGGAGACAGACACTTGAAATCTATTGGGCATCGCCCGCGCAGGTTCGAACCCGGCAATCGACGTTTTTCACTTTCATTTTCAATTTTAGAAAAGTGAAGTGATCAAACTTTTGAGTTTTGACCACCAAGTAGTCTTACAAAACGTTTGCTTCCAGCTGGACACATTGTATTCCTCTTCCCCACGTTTTGTTAACTTTCACCTTCCTTCCCATCCCAGCAACTTCTTCATGCTTAATGTTGACAACTACTATATCATTCATTTCATCTCTTCTCTCTCTCTCTCTCCATATATATATATAGATATAGGTTAGCTAATGATTTAATTAATATCATTTCTCCTATTTATTTCTCCTACGTGCAGTGCAGCTCACCTGGTTATAACAAATTGGTATATTGCAATTACTGATTAATTAATATAAATCTCCAAAATGAGCACCAAAAAGTGGGTGTTGTTGGGGCGATTGAGGAGGGCATTGAAGAAGGTGAAGTTTTTATTGAATTTGAATCTCAATAGATGGCGAATCGCCAGATCCATCACTGGTGCTGGTTCGTGGAGCAGGCGGACTGGCATTAGTTTTAATGACCGCCCGGGCTTGAGAGCGTCGACCGATGACATATTAATCAACTCCTCATCATCAAATATTGATCAAGATGATGATTCGGGTTCCTCACGGGGACAGATACAAAGGACTCCGAGTTATCCATCTGATCAACAGGACATTGATAAGAGAGCTGAGATATTTATAGCTAATTTCAGAAATCAACTTCGGATGGAAAGACAAGTTTCTTTGGAACTAAGGTATTCTCGCAGGGACAGTAGTTTTGATACCAATTGATATATATCATGATTCATTACTAATGATATATGAAGATGTTGTGTATATATACATAGTTAATTGGTTGGCACTGGATGGGCATCATTGGAATGACGGGAAGATTACTAATATTGGGTTCAAAGGTTTTGGAACTGATTGATCAAAAGTTTGTTCAATACAACCAGCCTGGGGATGGAGTCTTCTGAGTTTTATGATGAGAGGATTTCCGTTGCAATTTGCAGTGAGTATTTATTTTATGGGAGTCAAATATTAGAGCATTTTTTTTTGTGGGATTTGAGAGTACATTCGGATCATTATCTTTTCCCCATTTTGTCCCCCGGCCCGCTTTGAGTGTGAATTCGGATTCTGAATCGTTCTCTACTTTTTTCTTTCTTGTTGTTTAAGTGTGAAATTGTCAACGTATGATATTTATATGATTAGGAGGATGTGGGTATATTTGTAATCGCTTCTTGTTTTATTTTTGAGGTTTACCTTTATAGATTTATTCGTAGGGATTGTACATGTACTAAAGAAAAGGATACTTTTTTAAATCGAAGTCTGGCTTTTATTTTTGTATATTATGTTTAATTATTAATTACTACTATTTAAGTTTCACAAAAGAGTTTCATTTTTTTTTGAAAAATTAATTAATTTGTAAAGTCTTAAATAATTCAAAAAAGATTTTATGAATTTATTTAATTGAATTTAGGAAAATCTTTGTTATTGTAACTGTGAGTTTGAATTTAATGTTCTTTCCACTCTCGATCACTTATATGGTTGAAAATATATTCTCATTTTCTCTCTCATATGTGGGTTAATCGAGTCTTTAGACACATTATCTCTCATCTCTCATTTATATGTCTTATTATTGATTTGCTCGATCTGTCCTCTTCGCAAGATGCATACTTTCAGTTAGGGGACTGTTGACAAATTATTTAGTAGAAGACTGTTGATTAAGATTTAATTTCCATAATTATCTATCTTAATCTGATGCTACATTTAGATTGAAAAAATGAAATAGATAAGAAAATAAAATATAGAAATAAATAGAGTAGAAGGTAGAATAATTCATTCATTCCAGCTGGAATGAATTATTCTATACAATCCTCAAGTGTTAAGATTGACTCATATTTTTGGGGATTCGACTAATAGCCACTACAACAAGGTGGTTGTACTTGAAAATTTATTAGTAGTCCAGTTTTTGGTTTACTAATAATGTATTGGGCTTAAGCCCATGTTATAACAGTCAAGGTTTTCTAGTTACTATAAAAGCAATTATTTGGTGTGTGAATCATTGTAGAGCGTGTGAGACATCTTATTAATACGTCAGATAAACAGGATTAGCCAATTTGGTGAACCTGTGTATATTGCGTGTTCTTATTTTTTTATTCTTCATTTAATATTCTGTGTGATTATGTTCTATTTCGTTCTTAAATTCAAACATTAAGGAATAAAATTTATAAATTTGAGAAAAATAAGAATGGTTCATTCTATTTCAGTAGAACAACCAAATATAATTTATTTTATTTTATAGAAATTAGTCATTTTAATTAATTAGTCATTTTATTCTTACTTCCATTCCTTCAAACGTAGTACAAATATTTAATATTTGACTTGACGTTATTTTGTAAAGAAAGTTGGCCTGAATGAAGTGATTATGAAAATAGAGTCAAAGAATTGAGTACGTATAAAGCACAAATCAAACCACCCAGATTTGGTTCGGTTGGTATCACTGCACCTTTGCAATGCAAAAGGATGCATCTTCAAATTCCCCCACCTATAGTTGAAATGTAATTCTTCATTGAATAAAAAAGGTACAAATCCAAAGTGAAACATAATTTTACTTCGAATTTTACTTCAGTGATCATTTTTTTAATATCTGTAATTAGGTGATCAAATTCTTATTTATTTTTCACTTACATCCAATTGTACTTGTCACGTCATAAATTAATGATGTGAACAACCGGCTAAACTAATCGGTGCTTATGTGTAACTAAAAGAAAGTTATTCTAAATGATTTTTCCACATGTACTAAACATCAAGGATAAAAATGTTATACATTTAATGAATTTTTACCCTTTAATATTTAATAAATGTGATAAAATCATTTTAAACAACTTTTTTAATCACATATAAACATTTATTGGCCTAGTCAACAAGCCATATCATCAATCTGTGACATGGCCTGTCTAATTGAACGTAAATGAAAAAAATAAAAAATTTGATAACCTGATTGTAAAACTTGAATGGTCGATCATCAAATTAAAAAAATATCAATAATTAAGAGTTATAATTTATATTTAAACCTTAAGCTTTTAAAAATATTAAAAGAGAAACAAATGCATATACTGAGCTTAGTTAATTAGAATTGGTAGATTTGGAGATATGTAAATGTTTTTTTGGCTCACTTTCCTTCTTTTTATTTTCTCCGTCAAATAACAAGATTGGGGAGCTTGAATGCATCTCTATAATTTCTCTCTCACACAACTATTTCCACAGAAATGAACTACTAGGTGTTAACTACCAAAAAAAAAAAACTACCGAGTGTTATGGAAGTAGGGGGCCGCAACCAATGGATTGTTTTCTTGACATATTAACAGCGGCGAAGCTATGTGTATGGGACTGAATTTATTTTATTTTATTTTATTATATATAATATATTAAATTTATTTGGGTATAATTTATAGATTTGACTTTACTGAAATTTTTATCTCTTTAACACTCACACTAATTGGAAGCCCTAAAACCCCCTCAAATTAACCTCACTTAAATTTTATAAAATTTCTATTATACGGGATTAAATTAAAATTTTATAACTTTTCAATCAAATTTTAACCCCATAAAACTCTTATCATTTCTATATATGTATCTCTTTGTATAATATTTTTAATCTAAATAATAATTTAACTTAAATTAATTTTCAAAGCAATTAATTAATTATAAATAATTGTGATTAGAAAAATCTATTATTGATGAATATGATCTATATATACTATATGTTATTAGTTATTATACTTTCATTATAATATAATATATATTTTATATATATGTGATCCAAAAATATCTTTAAAAAAATTAATCGGAAGTACTACTCTCAAAATACCGCTAAATTATTTATAACTTAATAATAATATTGACCCCTAAAAAATGATACTAGTTTCGCCACCGGATATATATATATATATATGCATGGTAGTTACAACAAACACTTCCATATCTCTCCCTATCTCTCTCTCTCTGTATATATATTACATAATATGCAATTTCCAGAAAATGAGAAAATGTTTAGTCCACAGATTCCAAGAGGAAGATAAGGAAATGGTTGCATCCGTAACCTCCAAATACCAATTAAATAGTTATACTATTACACCACGTTTTGGAGACCCACTTAACCTACCCTAGAAAGCTTAGTAACATATGCACAGTACCATCCATACAATAAGAGGGCAATTAATCCCTTAATTCCCTTTACACAACTGCTTTCCAATTACTACCAAAGAGTCGAGTAAGGGAGAGAAAAATCAAACTGCTCCCTCTTATAATTAAATCTCCCCTACTTGATGGCCGACGTGTCCATTCCAATAACTTTTGTTTGCTCTTTTTGTCCGCCATGCACCTATAGTACATCCACTTAATGCATGCCTTTTGCCGACTTCAATTCCACGGCACGTCTCCACATCCTCCATCCCAGATGCTTACAGAGTTACAGATACCGACTTAGGCCCGCTACTTATTTTAAAACTATTTATAAATTAAAAAAATTATTAATTAAAAAAATACAATAACTAAAAATTTTATCATTAAAGTCACCATTCTAATATTAATGAAACATTAAAATAAATCATAACTTCAATATCCATGAGTTTTTCTTTTCTTTTTTTTATTTATGAGTTCTTAATTATTATTATTTTAGACATTTTAATATAATATTATTCTCTTTTTATTATTATTATTATTATTATTATTATTATTATTATTCTTTTTACATTTTGAGATTTGCAAAACTCAAAATGATTAAAAGAAAGCAAACCTTAAATAAATATTGAGAAAAGAATTGTTTTTTAATATCAATTAAAAAGTTTAAAAAAAAGATGGAGGGGGAGAGAAAAGGAGAGAGAGAGAGGGAGAGATATAAAGAGAGATTATATGTAATTTGTGAAAAAGATGAAGAATTGAATAATTATTATATTTAGTCGATCAAACTTATTTATTTAAAATGACTTATAAATTATTTTTCAAGAAATAAAAAATTGTTACTCTCAAAATGACTTATGTCAATTTGTAAATTAAAAATTTAGTTATAACCAAACTCTCAGATAATAAATCATGCTAACAGGCCCTTGTACATATCACAAGCTTATATATCGGTCCATGCAAACCTATAAACAAAGACCTCCAAATTTACCAGAATATGAAGACTAAGGGAATTAACCAATAAAGCTCGAAATTATTAATTTTGTAGCAAATCCTTGCAACCAATTAAACAACGTGTAATGTCTTTATTACGTAAAACCAAACTGAGAAGAGAATAAAGTGCAAATTAAATGTAGGGGTAAGGTGAACAGAGACCCTATTCTTAACTCATGGCACAAAACAACACAAGAAAAGAACATGAAAAAGAGAAGTCGAACGTAGGGTGAGCTTCAACATATATCAGAGGCTGCACTACTAACTCTAGCTAGCACACATCACCCATGCACTTCCGTAGATGATCATGATGATTGATGAGGACTACATCTCTTGAAATCGAGAAATTATTCACCTGGAGCATTGTTACGGGGTGTTTTAGGTCAATTACATACTGTTAGTTCAGTATGTGCAGCGAGCATTTTATATTTGGGCCACCGATAACAAATAAGCACTGAATAATTTTTCCTTGAATTTACACATTTGACTACAACCATATATGTATATATACTCACAAAAGTAACGGGGAGCTAGCTAGAGTGGATATATATATATATATATATATATATATATATATCAACCATACAATAATCAGACTATTTGAGCCTTTTTATTTTTAAAAAAAAAAATTGGAAAATGATTTCAGTAAGTTAATGCACCTTGTGAGGAAGGCGGCCAATTGTTAACTTAATTTTTCGTAGTAGTAAAAGTGTTATTTTTCTTATAGTTTTATTTTTTATTTTTTATATACATGATATAATAATTTTTGATTTTTAGTATTTCGCCACGTACCTTGACTAAAATGTATGACCGCGCGATAGATTAAGGTAACACTAAAAAAGTTATAGGAGTTTGAAAAAGAAAGTGGATATAGATGAAGGCACAGTAGTAAAGTGGATATAGGGTGGTGTTATACAGTATCTATGTCGATGACTGAAGCACAGTAGTAAATTCATTCCCCACGTGTAGCCAGAAAAGAGAAGCAAAAGTCGTCAATTTGAGGGATCAGCTAGCTAGCTCCTCAATGCCCCATAAATCATGTTCGCTTATAAAATCCGACAAAACACATAAACATGTCCACTACCCTATATATTTAATGTCCACCGCTATCAGTTTCTTCTTATATATATATATATATATATATGTATATATATAATTCTATTGCTCTACTAGTGTATCCATATATTATATGCAAACCCTCAGGAGGCTCCACTCTTCATCACTGCTCTCTCTCTCTCTCTCTCTCAATTACCTATTATTCCCTGCCATATACCCCATGTGTCTTTCTCTTTAAGTTTTTTTTTTTCGGTTAAAATTTTATGATGACAAATGGTTAATACTATTCTCTTATAACTTAACTAATTATATGTTTGTTCTCCGGCCAAATAGCTCACCCAACCAATTAAATTAAGTGACATGGAAATTAAACTCACCTTTAATTTCCGATGAAGGAAACCTTTAATTTCCGATCCGATGAAGGAAACTAGGTGATGTATCTAGGGTTTTACTTCATGAGCCGAGGGGTACACAAAGAGAGACATGATCATAGAGGGGAGTGCATATGATATATAAATTTACAATGGAATTAATGTCTTTTTGGCCTTGGAATCTTTTTTTTTATATATATATATATATATAGTGCAACACTGATCGGTTGTTTCGCAGATTGTGTTGTGTCCCTAAATGACAGACATGACTCAACGCAATTATAGCCGACCACAAGATTATGATCATTTCATAATTAAGAATCATGTTAATATATTGTTGAAGCAGAAAGCCCATTTGCTTGCTGTAAATTATTATACTTAGAGTTAGGGGTGCATATATATATATATATATATATATATATATATATATATATATATATATATATATATATGTATGTATGTTTTCCACATTTACAAAAAATACATGATCCTCCCATGTGCTTGGCTCAGTTATATTCATTACTAGTGGCTTAACCAATGTTAAATAAATTGACACTGAAATGGGATGTGACAGACGGTAAACGACTTAACCCTTGGTAGCATACATGCAATGAAATTTGGGGTCCAACTATATATGGACCAGATGGAAGTACTGTAATATATTGGATAATGCATTTCCCCATAAGGATGCACGATTCTCCACAATTCTGGATCTGACCATCGATCCAGGACTAGTTGGCATCATTACGCACATTATGATCGATGGATCACCAAAATACTTTTGTCTACCATATTGTTGTGATATTGTATAATAATAAAATTTTATATTAAAATATAAAAAGATTAAAAATGTATATGCTTAAATGGATCAAAATTTAATGAGTTAATATTTTTTTAATAGTTTCATATGACAGTCTCAATACATTACTACCACTATATAGTTTGATATCTAGATACTCCACGCATAATTCTACTACAATGCCATAACTGAATTAATTATGGTAAGAGATCTGTGCACCAGAGATATTGTAGGGAGGCAGCTCATGACTATCACAGACATTGTTTAAACTTCGAATTTGGACACCATAAATAATAGAAGGTCCATAAATTAAGATTAGTAGTCTATTCAAGGAGGGGATGTATGTAAAACTCTTTAGTTCCTTCTTAGAATGATAGTGTCATTTGACTAAAAAAATTTAAGCATAAAAAATTATTTAAACAATGAAGAAAAAAATATGAAGTGTATCCTAAAAACTGTATATGTACTATGTGCTTCCCCCCTCTCCCAATTTTTTTTATTGACAATGGTTTGATCTTCCTGTGTATGTATTAATGATGGAAGGATGACTTTATTTTCTGAGCACAATCGTTGTACGTACTAGTGTTGTTTGAGTAATTAAAGAGTGTAACTAATTGTAAACTTGATTGCTTTTAGCAAAAACTCGTTGTTTATTAGTAAAGAGAACCCTTAACAAGAATTAAGAGTATCCTAGCAAGTACGTACAATTTTACATGTAAAGTAGGGTAGGGAATCATTGTACGTCTCTACAACAAAACTTATTTAATGTGATATTTGAATGACCAAAGGAATTAACCATATACTAATTGATTGGAGGAAAAACTTGGCAAGGGTCTAATTTTGTGTTGCATGTTTAGTCGAGATGGTTTATCTTGATCAACATCTTGTACTTAAATTAGAAAATCATTACAATATCTCAAACTGTTTGTCTGTTAGATGATAGAGGGGAGAGAGAGAGAGAGAGAGAGAGAGAGAGAGAGAGAGAGAGAGAGAGAGAGAGAGTAGTAGCCAAAATAATGTGTGATTGGACTCATGATAAGAGAGATCCAAATTAGTAGATAGATTCACAAGGCAGGAGAAAAGCACAAGGGAAAAAAGAATGTCTAGTATGTTTGATTTTGCCAAAATTATATTTAATCAAAAAATTTCCATGAACCGACAAGAGGCTCCATTGCTGCCATTACTGGAGGCGACAAAACCTTTGATTCCCCACTGATTTGTGCACCTCTCTCTCTCATGAACCCTCATTTTTCTTTTCTCCCTTGATAATTAATTTCCTATTTTGTGGTTGCAGGAACAGTTAACCTTACCACCTCATATACTCCATAAAAACCCACCCTTCCCCTTTATATCTCTTCTCATCTCCACTATCTTACTATACATTTTTCTTTCTTTCTAGAATATTTTCACTACTTTACCTCACTATTTGATTGAAATTTATGCACCATCAAATTAATTGTACCATCTACATATTATTAGCTCTTAATTAATTAACTCTTCTTCTTTTTCTTTAGTTCAAGTTGCCATGAGTTTCCAGCCAAACATGTCTATTAATCTTAATCTACCAAGTGAAATTGAGCTCAACCTAGATCTCTTACGCGACCGCTCGTCTTCATCTTCATCTTCATCTCCATTAAGTCCGAACGAGCCGCGAGTTTTCTCTTGCAATTATTGCAGTAGAAAATTTTACAGCTCACAAGCTCTAGGGGGTCACCAAAATGCGCACAAGCTTGAACGAACCTTAGCCAAGAAAAGCAGGGAGCTGAGTTCGGCAGTTCGGCCTCATCATGCAGTGTGGAACCAGCGGTCAGGGGGATCCGGTTCGAGTGGTCCGAGCCATGTTCGACGTGTGCTGCAGCCAGGGATGGAGCATCAAGGGCATGCCGGAAGGTTCAGTACTGATGGCGAGATGATGATGAGCTACGATAGGAGAGAGATGAATTATAACTCGAGAGAAGAAGATAATGCTCGTTGGGTTAAGGGTTACAAGGCTGGCAGTGTGCATGAGGAGTTTGGCCAGCTTGACTTGTCACTTAGGCTTTAGCTCAGTTTTCATGCACCTGTTGCGTCAAATTTAATGTAATCATTTTTACTAATATTTATGGTGAACAATCAGCCTATGAGCTTATTAAGTGTTTGAATCGATCGAGAAATTAAGTAGAGATCAAAACTAGAATGTGTCGAACATTATGCGAGAAAAATGATTAGTCTTACGAAAAAATTGTGGCAAACTGTAGTTGCAGTGGCTGCGCATTTGAACAAAAAGTTATTTTAATTATATAAAAAAACACTTTATTATGATTCTATGAAAGTATAATAAAATGACACTCATTCTATTCTTAAAAAGAGTTCCATTTACAAGTGAAAATAAATGAAATTTAACAAATGAAACTTAATATTTATTGTAATTAACAACATAAAGGGCGCAAACATGATATTAATTGTATATAACGAGACTTGAATTCAAGATGTAGAAAGATCAACATGCATATGGTATTATGTTGAAGTTATGACTTAGCTTGTTATACAATTTTAAAATATTGAAGAAATGAGCTAATAAACAATGTATATTTCACTTTCGTTAAAACATATTACGTACAAATTTGAGTGTATATGTAGATAAGCTAGCTTCTGATCGAGATGGCCGAGTGGCCATGGATAAGAACCAAATTAAAGGTAAAAGGATGCACCAACTAAAAAACATGATGACGGAGCTCTGAAGTGACTGCGATTGTACATGCATGATAATCACGAGTCCAAGGCGCAACTTGAATTCTATTGCGCTCGTGTCTACAGTTGCTTGCCTATAATTACATGTAGAGACATATCTAAGTGATATATTTTGTGTTTGTTTCCCAACTATCTTTATAAAGAGACAACCCCAATGTGGTCCATTACTTTGACATAAGAGCTGTGTGGTCCTTATAATTTTGCTTTGCTCTATCAACTATTCCTATAGACGTACTTGACTCATTTGCAGTGTGACTAATTTATGAAATCATTCGATTAATTTTGTGCTATGCTCCTTTGGTCCTCTGCAAATTAAAGGAGCGTCATTTTAGGTATAAATTTTAAAGGAAATAGTAGTCTTATTTTAGGACCAAGAGGTTTTTATCAAAAATAAATTCAATGGCTAACAAGTTTACCCTCGTCTCAACAATAAATGAAACATATGAATCATAGAATGATTTGGAAAAAAGAAAGATTTAGAGTACTAACTAATAACAAAAGGTACGCAAAAGAAAAAAGGAAAAAATATAAAAACCTTCCAACCAACTAATTAATCTTAGGTATTTATTATAATTTGGGAAAAAATATAAAAAGATAAAGATAAAAAAAAAACAAAAAAAAAACTAGCTGTGAAGTTAATCGAGAACAACATTTCCTGCATAAAGCAACATTCTGTAGAGGAATTTAATTATACAGATTACTAACACTTGAAAATGTCAGGACGCTCATGACTATCGTTTGAACGCTTAACGTGCACAATTGAACAACAAAAAATACTTGAAGACTTATACCTCCGGTGTAAAAGTAAATACATGTTTCAAGAAAATATTAACAGTGGAAGCGGTTAATATTTAGTAGACTAAAATTAATGATAATATTATTTTACCTTTATTGTCCATCTTTCTTTTATACTCTTTGTTTTTTCTCCTCTAATATTTGAGTCGTGCAACTGTTATCTCGAAGGAGTAACTCATGTCGCCATTAAATCCAGAGTAACTATTTGAAAGCCCGGAATGAATGTTGAGTTGTAACTGCTATGATAATTGCCGCATCATTTAATTATCTGGAGTTTAAGGAATAACGGACCAAGCCTATTGGGTTGGAGCACTAGGCCTAATGGGCTGTGTAGGAACAAGGCCCAACGCGAACAGTCCATTTACTCTTGTAAAAATATGCAACACATATGATTTGCCAAATACAACCTATATAACTTAGCTAGTAAGTAACTGGATTAAGTTTCAAAATATTATTTTTTCTTCCCAATTCACTATGATTTGAGTGTGCCTTGAACTAACTACTACGTACGGAATACACAAAATACCTTAACAAATCCATGTACACTATTAGATAAGTCTTAGCAATTAATTATGTTAGGATGACCATAGTATATAGATACCATTAATGCATGTTTAATTTTCTTAAATGCCAACATTATTTCCTCCAAAAACTTAATTTATACAAGGTTATTGTATTGGCATAACAATGATTTCCCCGGCCGTGAGGATATAAGACGAAGTTCTGAGGGCAAAAAACTCAAAAACTTGAGTCAACCAAGTGTAGGTGATGTTCATTTAGATTTCTATACTTTGAACTAAGATTGTCGTTTGTCACTGGGGTGAAACATAACAAGTTGTACGTACCTCACGAGCCAAAGCCTACAAATGCCCTGTGACATGCAATGTTCACAGGCATTCTTTGGTTATCAAAAATATATCTTGCTCAATTTAATTGTCTCAGAGACATTTGGTTCTTGATAAGGATGGGGGGAAAACAAGAGATATGCTAAGGAAATTACTAGAGGAGAGTACTGATCAGAGGATAATTAAGAAAAAAGGGGTACTTTTTTAATTAAATAAAAAAGCAGTCTTTTGGAGTTCCACTCTCATTTTTATTTTATTCATCTTGCCTTTTCATTCCATATGAATAACTAACAGTTAAGTATTACTAAAACTACTGACATCTCTATTTATTGAAAATAATTTCGAATATTCTTTATTTTTAATTGTTAAACAATAAATTAGATTATACATCGTCGTATTGATACATATTAATGGTAATCTATCAACTTTAAAGAGAAGAAAAAGTTTATGATTCCATGTCTGTTGTCAATAACTTCACAAATCAAACAAGTGAAATGGGAGAAATACAAGTTTATTACAGTTCACAAATAAATCATTTCATAGGGACGTGAATACAAGTTTAATCAACGAATTTTCAATCTTTAATCCATGTCTGACTTTTCATTTATGCACGCCTCATATATACCAACCCGACCAAAAATTTCTAATGATTCGATGCTTTTGACACCAAGTTAGGAGAACTCAAGCTAATTTAGTGACACAAAAAAGTAGGCAGTTTTACACGCAACAAATGACCAAAACACCGATGTCATTTATACTATTTAGGCTATATTTATTTACAAAAATATATGAAGAATTAAATTATTTATCTTATTTTAATAGTACTTCAGACTATTTTATCTCATGATCGGGAATTAATAGTCTTTTAAATAGTACTATAGATTATTTTTTATCATTCTTAAGACTATTTATAAGTGATTATATAATCTCATGATTAATTTGGGATTAATAGTCCCCTCATTTTAAGCTATTAAATAATTTTATGAAATTAATAATCTCACGTTAAGAAACTAATAATCCTTCTTCAAAGATAGTTTTTGCAAATAAACGTGCCTTAGCATTTAGTCCAACAAGTAATTTTGTTTCAATAATATAATTAACTATTTAAAGACTTTGAAGCTGATACCTTGTATGTGATCAGATGCTCATCGGCGCTATCTCTATACGTTTGATTAACGCAACTTGGAAGAAATCATGATTGTCATTTTCGTTGCACGTACCGCATGGAAACTTTAAGTTAATTAAAGATAAATTGCATGCGTGTACGGTTAAGAAATTAAGTTTTGAAAGAAATATTGATGGAGATGAAAATTAATGTAAATGGCATATTAATTGACATATATATATATATATATATATATATATATATATTATGTAACACTTCTGTTCCTTCAATTCTTTCTTATAAAGCTCGATCACATGAAATATGCAAGTTTGAGACGACTTCAAGCATTCCTCCTCATTTTTTAATATGCTTTGAATAATTTATATCCATTTTGTAATCCACTATAGAACATAAACCAAATATTTACTTCCCCAATTGTCTTTGTTTACGCATAATCACAGTTTGACATTTACGTTTATAATGACCTATTTTTATTAATAAATCTTGTTTAATATATTAAAAATATATTTATTTATTTTGTTTAAAAATATTACGCACAAACTTTAATAAATAACCAAAATAACCAAAAAAATAATCAACAAAGCGGTAACACCCACCCTAGGGGGAGTAATATCCCGATATGTTCCTTGATTCCATTTATCTTCAACTTGTTATTTTCTTTTTTTGAAATTCACTATAACCAATTGCCTTTTCAAGTCACACGTTGGCCATGCACAAGCTACACCAATAATTAAGATAAACACAAAAATTAAAACATCAAATTTCAAATTAAAGTGGGACCAGTTACAGGATAAGCCTCGGGTTCATTTTTTCCCCTTTGCAATGCTTTGCGTTTTCCAATCAATTCATTTTTCCCCTTCTCCAACACCTTTCAATCAATAATCAGTGGCCGATATAATGCCACGTCATCAGCTATTGTAAGACAATTGCTGCTTCCTGGCGGCTATTAATGCACACAAGTCAAACACAATAACAACTTTATTATTAAAAAATATATTTTTATTTTAAATTTTATATTATATAATATTTTTTAATAATAAAAATAATTTTATATTTAAATTATGTATACTTATACTTTTTCGGCTTAAAAGGGTCTAATCACCGCTTCATAATAATTTCTCTCATATTCCAGTCAATATATCACTTGTTTTTTTAATTTTATATTTCAACATTTTTATTAGTAATGATCTAATCATACTATAATGAGATTAATTTTATAAATAATTAAAATCATTAAATGTATTTTTATATTTATAAATTAATAATAATAATAAAATTTATTAAAATTATAATAAAATATTTATATTCATCAAAAAGTGTCATATTGACATGTCGTTTAATAAATTATAAGCAAGCAGTCCAAATATGGTGTAACTTTTGTTTTATTGTCTGTCACTAGGCAGGCATTCTGATAAAATAGAAATTAAGGTTACACACAATATATAAATCTAGCTCAGAAAGAAGGCCGTACGGTAATGATGATCATTTGGGCTTTTAGGAGAGGAAATTGTTTAATACGATTAAAGGAGGAAATCGAAGACAAGACAATCATCCATCAAGAGGGGTGCAACATGACAAAGCCCCACCAATTTGGCTGCAGAACCTGGTGTACCTGTCACACAACTTCATCCACTCAAAAATTCTCACTCCCGTGAGTCTCACTAAAATAATCTATGCATGAAGACAAGATATAATTAATATAATAATTGAATATTGTATTTAATATTTTTAAATTAAAAATTTTAAAATTGTTGTGACCAACCATTAATACAAAAAGATTAATACTCAATCTAGTCATAGTTTTTTTTTGAGGCAAATATTAGTGTGCTACTCATTCCCAATTTAAAATTAATTCTTGATAGATTTAAATAATTAATTGATTGACGATAACGGATTCAAATTTGTGTAATATAGTATTTTCGGGTATTCTACACACCTTTCCTTTATTGACAAAACAGAATAAGAAGTTTGGCAGCATTTATTTGCTTCTAGTATATCTAACCAACGATCAATATGATCCATGAACAGTATTTTTTATGAAAAAATGGTAGTACTGCAAGCCATTTCGTGGGATCCAATGAGGGAAAAAAGATATAAAAATTCAAAAGAAAGGCTTTTGCATATATACCCAAAAATATAAAATGAACCCTCTAAGTCCAAATAAAAAAATATTGTTATAACACCAACTAAATCGCATCATCATAACATTTATTTCTTTATATTTTTTCTTGAAATTGGACACAAAAATTTCATACCATGAGTCAGAATCTATTACAATAGTTGCTTTCGATATAGCCCGTAAAAACACCTAAGAGATGATACGTAATTGTCCGTGCCTAAAGATGTAAGACCCCGAATTTTATGAAATATAAAAATTAATTTTTCTTCATATATATTTTTCCTGAAACAGTAAGTGGTTAAATTAACGAAATTGAAAGTTAAGGATGTTATGTGTAAATTTTATTTTGTCGGACAATATTCGTTTTGTCGGGGAATATTCGGGCCGTACGACGGCGCCGAAATAACTAATTATTGGTGGACCCCACAACGGAATATTTGTCGGATATAGAAAACGACAGAAGTAACCTTTTTAAATAAAAATAGTCAACGGTGTTAATTGTTAAAATACCGGTGATAAAAGAATAGTAGCATACGGTAATTTATGGTATTTTCTGTAGCACACGGTACTCTACAGTAGCCCGCGGTATTGCACAGTGTCTCATACTATTGTTTTGATAATTGACACCGTAACTGTTACACATCATTTCATCAATAATTGTCACTGCATAATATTTTATGTTATCAATTCAATAATTGTTGTTACACAGTATTTTGCATTATTGATTTAATAATTGTCATTACACTGTATTTTATATCATTGAGTCAATAATTGTTGCTGCACTGTTTTTAAAATTATTGAACCTAATAATTATCACAGTTGCAAATATACTGTAATTTATAATAATCTGTAACGTGTTTATTACATTATTGTTGAATTATTGTTGTAGCATTATTTTATTTTATATGTTGGACCCACAGGAAAAATAAAAATTATATTTTTCAAAAGTTACTATTCACTCTCGGAATTTACTATTCATTCCCGGAAAAGTTACTATTCACTGACGGAAGTTACTGTTCATCTCGGGGAAGTCACTGTTCATCTGTCGACAAAAGTTACTGTTCATTACTGTTCACTTTTTGAAAATTTTAAAGTTACTGTGCAAAGTTACTGTGCAAGTATTGAAAATTTCTTTTAAAACGTTTGCGTAGCCTTAGGCGGCGCAGCCCTCATTTTTTTCCTTCCTTGGCGTGCTACGCATAGTAACTTCATTTGCTATAAATAGGCCCCTTCGCTGAATAAGAAAATCATATCTAAAATACATAAATTTTTCTATAAGAATTTTATGAGTTTTCTCTGAGAATAGTAAGGCTATTTTGAGTGTTTGAAAGCCAAAAGGAGTGCAGGAATTTTTCAAGTAAGTCTTTTATTAAAGAGTAGTAATTTTATAAATTCCTATATTTCACGGTATCCACAAATCTTTCTTTAGAAGACTCTTCTATTAGAAGATTCATTTTTAAAAGTTTTCTTTGGAAGATTTATTTTGGAATATTATTTTTAAAACTATTTTAAAGTTGGTATTTTATACTACAAAAATTATGTTAAATATATATAATTTTGATAGTTCATAATATATGAGTTATCATACACTTTGAAGTTTACATGTTGTAATTACTAATTTATATTATAAATATATAGGTTGATCAACCTCATTTAAATCAATATTCAGTCACGTGTTAAGGTAAGAAATGTCATTTTTTTTTTACACTCTTGAACTTGCTACGGTAAGGGATATTATTTTCTTTCATACTCCTGAATCGAAACTTATTATGGAACTATTGCTTCTATAATTCCTGAAAATATTATATGTTCCATAATAGTTGAACTTCATTATTTCAACTGAACCTTCCTATTTTCTGAATCTTTCTATTGAACTGTAACCGTTATTCTGAACTGAGAATCTTGAATAACATTTTTAAATTTCACTCCACATCATGTTGACAATTTGGACATTATTTGAATCTGCACAAAGTAAACTTCCGATACTTATTGTTTATCATGTTTCTTCTGTTCATCAATTGTATCACTATTATTTGTACTAATCATCAAGAATCAAGCTGTTGTGAATATCTGTGGCCGGGAGCACAGATGTGATATATTTGTTGAACAGATGATAGGTTAAAGGCGATACATCTGTTCGGTGTCTTTTATGGCACGTGGTGAAAGTTCTCTTTGGCCCGTAGTGCATAGATGAACTGTTGTTTGGTATGATTATGACCAAAGGCTGAATCTGGTATAATCATGACCGTTGTTGTTATATTGAAAGTTCTCTTTGGCCCGTAGTGCATAGATGAACTGTTGTTTAGTATGATTATGACCAAAGGCTGAATCTGGTATAATCATGACCGCTGGTGCTATATTGAATGTTCTCTTTGGCCCGTAATGCATAGATGAACTGTTGATTTGCATGATTATGACCAGGAACTGTGAATTTGTATTATCTTGACTAATGGTATTTCAGATGATAAAAGTTGATGATGTTTTTACGAAAAAGAGAAGCGAGTGGACATTATAGTCTACATTATTCTTCTAATAGATTGCTCATTCCGCCGCTATTATTGATCTGAACATTGTTCAAGAATTTAACTGCAGTTTTTGATATACACCTTGTATTCTGTTGTATTCTATCAAGAACTCACCTGTTGAAGGCTAATGATAATTTATTCGTCATTATCTTAGTCATGATATTTCTTACTGGGCTATTTGAGCTCACCCTTTTGTTCCATTATTTTTTAACAGGATATGAGAACGTAGCTGGGTCTAGCCGGGGAATGGAGTGGGAGTCCGAGGGATATCTATTATAGTCTTCACGTGTTGTAAAATAGTGTGGCAATAATAGTGAAGACTTAGTTGTGTATTATTATACACGGTATTGTTGTACGTTGTGCTTTGTTGTAATAATTTTGTTGTAGTCTTTTGACGACTCAAGTTTGGGCTGTGTGGGCTTAGATTTGGGGGCGTCACAAAAGGCACGACGTATATTAAAATTTCAAAAATACTCTATTATCTAAAGACTCTTTGCAACCTAAAATAATTTTCAAATCAATTATAATGAATCTGAACCGTCCCCGTAATTTTCTGCCCAAATCAATTTATATGTGAAAGCATAACGACCGCAATACCCGACAAACTAAAAAATGACATCAATGCTAAAAGGGTGACCCATGTTGTTTACGTGTAATTTTTGTATTTTATAATTATTATAATAATAATAATAATAATAATAATAATAATAATAATAATAATAATAATTAATATTATTATTATTATTTTATTATTACTATTATTATATTAATTATTATTATTATTATTATTATTATTATTATTATTATTATTATAGTGTAGTGGTGAATTTGATTTGGATGAGAAATGTGAGTAGATAGATTTTTGAAAGTTAGAATTTAAATTGGGGGGAGGGGAAATGAGAGGTAGATTAGTGATCATTGGATGTTGAATTCTTAAATGATTTTAGACTGTTGAATGTTAAAACCTAAATTGATTTGAGACCGTTAGATATTGAAGTATTGAGATTTGAGCTGTTCTGTTTTAATATATAGATATATATATATATAATGGATATTATAAATTAATAGAAAATTAAAGGAGTGGCATTAACGAAACGGAGATGTATAGTTTCTACGGGAGTATAACTTTTTTTAGTAATTGTCCGTACGGTATAACAGAAAATTAAATTAAAATTTAAAAAATAAAAAAAGTATTATTTATATTATTATATTAAAAAATTATAAATTAAAAAATATAAATATTATAAATATTATTATTATTATTATTATTATTATTATTATTATTATTATTATTATTATTATTATTTCTAACAAAAAATTATGTTAAAATTAGATTAAAATTCAAAAAATAAAAATATTATTATTATTACTATTATTATATTAATTATTATTACTATTATTATTATATAAATTATTATTATTATTATTATTATTACTATTATTGTTATTGTTATTACTATTATTATTATTTCTAACAAAAAATTATGTTAAAATTAGATTAAAATTCAAAAAATAAAATTATTATTATTATTACTATTATTATTATATTAATTATTATTATTATTATTACTATTATTGTTATTATTATTATTATTATTATTATTACTATTACAATTATTATTATTACTATTATTGTTATTGTTGTTATTATTATTATTATTACTATTACTATTATATATATATATATATATATATATTGCAGATTGCTTGACCAAATTCACGTGACGCGGCTGCAAGTGTTGCCGTAGACCCACGCACCAATAGCCGCCCAATCTGCTTCCCTCACACAGTTTTATTAATTGTTGTTGGACATGAACTTTAATGTGGGACCCGCTACAACTTTGCATGAAATAAATTGTTTTGAGAAAAATTTTAGTAGAAAATAATTAATTTGGACCATTAAATTTGAGTAAATTTTATTAATTTAAAAATAATTCTATTTTATTATATAAAATTTTATCCGGAAAGTTGCGTTTCAAGGCACAGTATTGATCATAATTATTCATAACTCTGTACTAGAAAGAGGAAAATATATTTAAAATGTCAGTTTCTCAAAAGAAACAAGTAAAATCACAGTTTCCATTTTCATTACAAGATGACAAGCGAGAGTATGATAAATAAAATTCGCAGTAGTAATAAATTATGGGAAAACTTAACATGTGCTCTAAGGGCACATGCTAAACACACGGTTCAAGAGAATATTCTCTTGAACTGTGTGTTTATTCTCTTGAATTTGGTGCAAATGCAGAAATTAAGAGAATAAGCACACAGTTCAAGAGAATATTCTCTTGAACCGTGTGCTTAGCATGTGCCCTTAGGGCACATGTTAAGAGAACCCATAAATTATATCTACATGCGTCACATCAGATCAAATTGATTTTCTTTTCTCACGATGGGATGGGATGAAAAAAACTTTGGTTGTTAGATTGTTCCCCACAATTTTAACTACTAAGAAAGGTGCTGATATTTTTATGTTTTTTCAAATAGCGGATAATGTTACTTATGTATTATGTTTAATAATTATTGAATTGTGCGTAAAATTCGTGTTGAAAATATTATTTTTCTTAATAAATGTTATTAAAAATAAGTTTTGTTATATATAACGATCCATGTAATAATGAGTACGATGATTTAATATAAAAATTATGAGACTCGCCATTTTTATATTGTGAGTCTCACTATTTTTATATTAAGTCATTATACTATTATTGCATAGATTATTACTTATAGCAAAATTGCATAGAAATAAATGCTAGTAGATGTGTAGATTTGACTTTCAATAAAAATAATTACATCATTAGTGCATTCACAAAATAATTACAAAAAGAGGGCAACAAATTCAAACCATTCAATTTTACATTAATAAGGAAACTTAAAATCAAGGACAAATAACTTTCATAATTAATAATTCAAATTCAAATATTTGAAATATAACAACAAAAACAAATTCATAATACAAAATTCAAATCAAAATGAATGAAAAATAAAAAAATTATCTTATCTATCTTAATCTTTATATTCCTCATCATCTTCCTCACCCTCTTCATCACCGCCTCTGCCGCGAATTTCTGTCTTCCTTTCATCATCCTCCTCCACCGTCTCATCTTCATCATTATCTTCATCCTCCTCCTCCGCTGCTGCCTCCCCTTCATCATTCTCTTCATTCACCTCCCTTTCATCATCTTCTTCCGCAGCAAATCTCTGGCAGTCTTTGGTTGCGTCGTCGCAAATCTCTGGCAGTCTTTGGTTGCGTCGTCGCTACATCACTTTATTGTTTCCTTCATCATCTTCTTCAGCCGCGAAATGGTTACCCACAAAAACTAAAATGGTTACCTTAGTATGAATATTTGGTTACCAACTGCATCATATTCAAAATAAATTTGTAATTTAATAAAACTGATTTGATTACCTTGGTTTGAAGGTTTAGCAACTAACTACATGAAGGTTTGGCTACTAATTGCATCACTTTCAAAATAAATTGGTAATCTAAGATTTTGGTTACCTTGATATAAATGTTTGGTTACCTTGATATGAAAGTTTGATTACCAACTGTGTTTGGTTACCTAGAATTACTACACGAAAAAACAAATTACTACACACTCAAGAATTGGTTACCTCCATAATAGTGTTTGGTTACTTAGATTTACTATACGAAAAATTAGTTACTACACATTCAGGAATTGGTTACCTCAATACTAGTGTTTGGTTATCTCCATACCAGTATTTGTTTACTTAGATTTACTGAAACAAAAAATTGCCACTTATCTCCTCTTCTCCTCATACCTCGTCTTTTTCATGCAGCTCGACTTCCCCATGCTCTGCGTTGGCTCTGTCCGAGCAAAAAATACCATGAACATCTTGTTCACCAACGTCCTCGACGCTGCCATCGGCGGCCTCTTCTACTACCTTTTCGGTTTCGCCTTTGCCTTCGATGCCCCCTCCAATGCCTTCATATTCACACTCATAGTGGCGTCAATAAAATTTTCACGTTCATGGTTGGATTTTTTGATTTTTTCAGGTAACCAAAAACTAGTATGAAGATAACCAGACTCTAGTATGGAGGTAACCAGTAGCGGCGGTGTGGTTAGTGGTATTGGCGTCGAAGAACTGCACTAACTGATCGGCGGAGCAACTGATTTTCGTCACGACTGACTGGTTTACTTTAAAGAAAAACACTGATAAGAGAAAGGGATTTGAGATGTTGCCTCCCAAGAAAACCAGGAAAACTAGGGCTATCGATAAGTTGGAATAAAACAAAAAATACTAAAAAAAAACTCACAATTCCATATTGGCATTTAGTTTTTATCTGTAATACCATGTCATTACATCTCAGACCTTGAAAGGACAACATTGTTCACATACAAAATGAGTGATGCCGGGAATTGGTTAGATAAATCTCATGTAATTGGCTATATCATAAAATATCTTTAAAATATTCAATATTACGGTATTTAAGACAAAAAAAAAAATTGGAACACCTAGCATTACTGCACACAAAATAGTATAGGGACAATTATAAAATAAAAATTATATAAGGGCTAAAGTGAAAGTAAAGGAAGAATACAAAGGCTAAATTGGATTGTTTTGCCCACTTGAAATATAGGTGATAACGATGACGCAATTAGGACCTGTCGAATTGCCGCCAGAAACAGCGAACATCTTGTTTAAAAGTGCTGACGAAAAGCAATATCACACAGTGACATGTTTAAAAGTGCTCTACGTTGACGAAAAGTAAATCATATAGTATAATAATACCAGGCATTACATTACTACCAGTATACTAGTAGACCGGTGGAGTAGGCCGAGAGTTGTTGCATACGTTTATTAAAGGGTCCTTAACATTAATATACAACAATTAGAAAGTAATTACAAAAACAAAACACATACAAAATAATTACAAAAAGACTACAACAAGATAAATTTATTAAATCATTCAGTTTCCTACAAATAAGGAATTCCTTAAATCAAGGATAATTAACTGTCATATATGCGGCAGTTACCAAAACAAAATCCACAATACAAAATAAAAATAAAAAACTATCATTCTAATAAGCAGTTGTAATTTATCCTTTGATTTATCCAATATTTACCCCATTGCATGCTCGAAACAAACCCCAACACTTATGTTAATTATACATACGGGTAGGATTTGGATATATGAATATATAATATTGATTAAATTAAGTCATAGTTTAATTGATTTTGTCATATCACATTAACAATAAAATTTAAAACACAACAAATTTTTTATTCTACTTTTTTCTTTTCTATTCACATTAGGATAAGTAGTATATAAATTTATAATAATTAAATATTATCCAAATTTATAAGTATTTAAAACGAATCTCAAAGTATTATAAAAAAAGAAGATATTTTTTGTTTTTATATCTTTAATAGAAATAGGAAAAGGTAACCAAATCTTAATACATAGGTAACCAAACTTTAATACAGACGTAACCAAACTTTAATATAAAGGTAACCAAACTTTAATACAAAGATAATCAAACTTTAATACAGAGGTAACCAACCTTTAATACAAAGGTAACCAAAACTAGTTACTACACATTCAGGAATTGTTTACCTTCATACTAGTGTTTGGTTACCTCCATAACAGTGTTTGGTTACCTAGATTTACCTTTGTATGAAGGTTTAGTTACCAACTGGAATATAACAAAAATGGTTACTGTATTGAATTTTTTTTATGACTATTTGGTTACACACAAAAACTAAATGGTTACCTTTGTATGAAGATTTAGATACCAGCTGGAATATAAAAAAAATATTTACTATATTGAATTTTTTTTTATCACTATTTGGTTACATATAAAAACTAAAATGATTACCTTCGTATGAAAGTTTGGTTACCAACTGAAATATAAAAAAAATTAGTTACTGTGTTAAAAAAAAAATTATGACTGAAAGGAAGGAGGGAGGAAAGAGAAAGTTTGAGGAGGGGAAGGGAGGCGGGCGGGTGAGGGATGAGGTAGGCGGAGGAGGGGGGAGAAAGCTGGAGGGGGGCAGGCGGGGGAGGGAGGAGGAGACGTGAGGAGGCAGCACGCGGGGGAAGGGGGAGGCAGGCGGCAGAGAGGGAAGGAGGAGGGAGGAGGGAGAAGGACCATCATCTGCTAAAAAAAGAGGGATGAGAGATGAGATGCATTGATTTGTGTAATTAATTTTTTAAAATTAGAATTTTAAAATCATCCAACTAAATTTAAGGGATAAAAATGCACTAATTTTATAAATATATTTTAAAAAAGTACTCTTTTTGTAAATACTTTTAAGATGTATATTTTCTATAATTACTTTCTAAAAAGTACTATAATATGTAATTTATCCTTTATTAAATCATCAATTTCCGCGTGTGGGTTGTCAATTGAGTGGCACGCACTTGCCTTTTTCACTTCTTATACACCACATCTTGTGCGTCCAGATCAAACTCTAAATTTCTTTTAGGTGCGTCACATAAATCATGAATAATAAAGTCATTATGCTCCAGTAGACTAAAAAAAGGCCAAGTCCACGGGGTTTCCCATTCCCAAATAACCCCCTACCGTGACGCGGCTGATAATCTGGCTTCTTTTGCAACGCGGATGGACCCCTCATTGACCACGTCTCACTGCCAATGTTTGGGGCGATACTATCTTGAGAAGCAGATATCTCCCTGCACTTCAAATTCAATTTCATGGATAAATAATCAACTTAAGACCTGGATAGGGCAGGAGAGGCTTGATTAGTAAAACAACAACGGTAAAAACGCAATCCTTTTACAATGATAGACTGTAAAATATAGTTTACAAGCACTAGCTGTCTCTCACAAGTATTCCACCTAAATCAGTCATAAACACGTCCACATCAGCAACAGACCACGATTACATTTGGGTCCTGTAACCCACATATCATTCACAAACCAAGGTTCAAAAGAAATAAGCACCAAACATTACTGTACATGAAAATATTTGATGTCTGCTACAGAACCATCTTCTTCAGGGGCACCGAAAATTAAATTCCCCGTTGTCATGACAAGCTTAAATTAATCTTGCAATGATGAAGAGCATTGCAACTGTCAAATTAATAATTGCAGCAATGGATATCTCTCAACATCCAATACCCAACATTTCCACATTCAAGATTAATCATCTTCTAACTCTACAATTTGTGCCCGTCTTTCAGCAGCCTTCTTCCGGATAAAGAAGCCCCATCTCATTGCTGCCTTAATTTTGAGCCAACCCACAACAGCTTTTCCAGAACGGTTGCGATCTTCATCAAAACTGAAATTTGGCAATGGTGAAGGCATGTAGGATGGGAAAGCATACCCTTCTTCTGGCCCATTAACAGAGGAATGACCTCCCATACTGAAGACTCTAAGCAAATGCTGCATATCCTCGTTCTCAAGCATCTCATGGCTTTTCATGCGAATTTCCTCCTCTGATAGGAAGTCCTCGACACCCTTGTCCCGATTTTGGGACCAGTCTTCAAAAGGGTTAAGACCGGAGTGCTGAACAGAAGAGTTGAGTGGCTGAAACGATGATGATGCTTGTGGTGGACCAAGTGCCAGTCCAACCCTGTTATCATATCTTGTACTCTGCATCTGGTGAGAATTATTAATTTGCTGATCATGTAGAGGAAATGGAGTGCTATCGAACTGAGCACGGGAACTTGAATTTGCATACTGAGACTGACTTGGGTATCTGGTTGCCAGACCGTCATTATAACCTGAATCTGTTGAGGCAATCAAAAATATTATCGATTAAAGTGCATTATTATCAGTCATCAAAATTGATATAAAACAAGTATTTGTGAGCGTGTTTATTTTTGTGTGTGAAAGAGATATCATCAACAAAATGAATGTGGTCAACACCAAAGTGACAAATATCTTCAGGGTACCCAACTATTCATCTACAATCAGTAACTCAGATATAGTGTGAGATAAAGCCCTGCTTAACTCATATAGCTTTCTTGTTTTCTTGGGACATCCTAACGGGTGAAACTAACCTTCTAAATGATGTAGAAGATACACTCGAGGTCATAACACATGACAGGGTGTCTATATTTGTGGCATCAGCCAATTAGCACAAGTATGAATCTATCTTCATGAAATAGGGCCAGCCCATATTCACAGTTGGGTAACAGATCAACAACAGAAAATGTTCTACAAACATGTGTTACATAAATACCATCGATTCCATATCAAGCAACACGCAGAATGATTGAACTTACTGAGGAGAATTATACTTCTTCTCAAAGTGGTTAGTAGACAATCTACTAGAATTTCACGGCGTAAGACAAGAACATCTAAAGTTTCTGAATTATTACTTCTTTAAAACTACAGCCTGAATCATAAACTATGATCAAGGGTCTAGGTATGGGTCCCAAGGGAAAGATTTTTGTGATTTTAAAACTTAGGTTGACGGAGTAGGCACTCTTCTAGCCACCTCCCCACCACCAAACCCCCGGCCCCCACCGCCAAACCAAAAATTAAATGTCAAACACATCGTTATTGGGGGGAAAGTAAGATGTAATACTCCATATTTCCACTAAAGGGGCCTTTTAGATCGAATAGCAACTTCTTGAAGTCCACAAAAAGAACTTCTGAGAAATTAGTTCATATCTTATAATGGAAATCTATTTCTCTTATAAGTCCAAGCTTTAATTGGGGGTACAACAACACTTGAATCATAGTGAAATCCTCACAGAGCTATTCTCCATCTTTCTTTTTGGAGCAAAAATACCTTTTGTCATTGCTCCAGCAGTTTTAAATTTTACCACCACTGAAATTAATATTGAGAATATTCGACTCATATATATTTATCTGAAACCATATTTTGACACAAAAGGTTAACATATTAAGTCTATGGTCTATTAGAGTATATATATGTCCCCAATTTTTCTCCTTATGATTCGATGTCAAACTTTACTATCACACGGTACCTCAACAATCTCACTCTTAACGCGTGATCTCTCCATCCACATCGACATCAAACTCCCATTTGAACTTTAACCATACTCTTTTAAGCATTAACCCATCACTTCTTCTAGTTAACGAGTCATCCTCTTCAATATCTTTTATTTGATCCACCAAGAACCTCTGTCAAACCCATCAAGTCTATCAGCTCAATATCTCTTGTTTGATCCATCAAGAACCTCTGTAAAACCCATTAAGTCTCTTTGTCTGATGAGGCTTATCTCTCAATATCTCTTGTTTAATCTACTAAGAGCCTCTGCCAAGCCCAAGAGCCTCTGTCAAGCTCATTAAGTCTCTCTATCTGATGAAGCTTATCTCTCAACATATCTTGTTTGATCCACCAAGAGCCTCTGTTAAGCCCATCAAGTTTCTCTGTCTGAGTCTCCCCGAGAATAATAATAACTCATTGAGCCTGACCCATCACGTATCTCCCTAATGACGAGTCTACACTTTTCAATATCTCTTATCATGAGTTAACCAAGAGTCTCTGCGAGAAGAGTCCACATCACTTGCTCAATGAATTATTTTTTGTCCATCATGCGCAGTCCATAAATATCCATGACCTAAGCCCATTGTCACGGCTCTGATACTAGTTGTTGGGAATATACGGCCCATATATGTTCATCAGAAATCATATATTGAACAAAAAGGTTAACCTATTAAGTATATGATCCATTAGAATATATATATCCTCAATTTTTCTCTTTATGATTCGATGTGGGGGACTTTACTATCACGCGATACCTTAAAAATTAAGTCTCTAAATTGCTTAATCACTAGATAAAGTTATAATCATGCTTTCAAAGTTTCAATCAAAAGGCCATCATGGTCACCAGAGAACTACCCATTTGATGCAAAATTAACTTACTTATAATTTATGGATTGCAAGTGCAACAAATATACAATTGTAATTAAATGCCTCAAACAAATTCTGGTATGGAAATTACTGCATTTGGCCTCTTAAACGAGATTTACTTTACCTCTTCTCCTCGCTTAATACATCGATCACAACCCTTCCTCAACTACTCGCACTATATATATATATATATATATACACACACACACACACACACACACACACACACACACACATACATATGTACACACACTTAAAGCAAACTGTAGTTGAGAAGAAATTGCAAGACGAGTAAACCATTGAACTCAAATTGTTTCAAATATCAGTACTAACAAAAGGTAATATAGAATTTTGCCAACACAACTTATCCTATTCATATCTGTATAGTAGAAAAATATGGTTAATCTGCTAAAATAACCAACTTGTATCAAAAGCTTGCAGGGGGAGAGGGGCACAATTGCTCACCTGAAATTAGCAAGTTTGGATTCACTGTAGACGGTTCAGAATGAACTGAAATTGAAAACCGTGGTGGAGGAATCTGACCCAAAGCATTAGGATAATCTATTGGGCCCATTGGGAGTTCATTTTGAGATGTGTTCTTAAGTTGCTTAAAGCTCAGGAGTGATTTGCCATCATACTCTACAACTTGGTTCCAGTTGTCATACGCTTTCTTCACCAAAGTATCCACGTATACCTGTAAGACAAAATTTATTATTTTTATAGAATAAATATAGCATTCGAATCTCTAGCTAAAATTTCACCAGAGTATCAAAGTACTAATGTGTTCATCTTCCATTAATTATGTTCTATTTGACACATAAATATCTTTCATCCATATAAGTTGATATATAACTGTATGCACCCTGTGATACTGATTTTCTAACTGACCACTTCATAAGAAAGACTTGGTAGCCAACCCAAATCCATATTTATATACTACCTTCACCTCAAATTTATTGCAACAAGTGTTTGTGGCACAGATTTCAAAACCTCTCAAGAACATATTTATACATTATTTTTAAAAAAAATAAGTAATATAACTTAATACTATATATATATATGAGTAAATTGTAAAACTTTCCCCTCAAATTTACACTCAAATGCAACACAGAAGCTAATGTTCCAATTTTTGCAATCTTATAGCTAACGTTTCAATTTTTTGCAAAACCCTCCCCTCTGACCATTTTTTGTCAAAATAAATTAATCATGTGCACAACATGTGAGTTTGTTTAAGCACTAAAAAATGTGAGTCTTTAAAGGATAAAATATTTATTATCTTAGTTTAAGTATTTGTTTTAAGTACATTTAAGGAGTAAAATATGAAACTAATATTGGTAGCTTTGTGTATGCAATGTTTATAAACTTCAATCAGGGCTTTATTTTAGGTAGCAGTTTAGTTTAAACAGTGTGTATTTTAGATGTATTTTGAATGTTTGTGACTGTCTTATTATAAATGGCATGCTTTATTTCAGTTGAATAGTTTCGGGATTTGTGTGGCTCAATCAATTAATTTGCATGCATGAATGTATATCTAGAATACAATATAGGTGAATTTTAGTGTCCAAAAAAAATACTAGTGAATTTTGACAAGGATCATACAGAACATGGGTTGTTTATTCAACTACAATCCAAATGTTTCCCAACAAATAGATAAGCAATAGAGAGAGAAAGGTTTTAGTAGATAATGGATAGAGAGAGAAACACTTCTGTTGCATGAGAGATATAGACGTGAGTTCACTATAAGAGAGAATAATATTTTATTATTCTATTTTCAATTTTGCCCCTCTAATTGGAAGAAACATCTTTTAGCGCTTAAACAAACTATTTTACCATTTAAAAACTCACATATTGTGCACATGATTTATTTATTTTGACCAAAATTGGTCAAATGGGACAATTTTGCAAAAAATTGAAATGTTAGGTATGAGATTGCAAAAATTGGAACATGAGGGTGCAGTTTTGTAATTTGCTCCCTCCCTCTCTCTCTCTCTCTCTCTCTCTCTCTCTCTCTCTATATATATATATATATATATATATATATATATATATATATTATATAAAATAGAGCAGAGTGAGAAAATGTCTCTCAAAACCTACGTCTCAGATCATTTTATGGCTTCAACAAAGAGCGGTGGTGATTAACTCACTTTGGTTCTCCCTCTCTCTTCCCTATGTGCTTCTGATTTGTTTTATCCATTGTCGATTTCAAAATCTGAAATTAACCTCTCTCTCCTCTCTACACCAGAGTTAATTGAAGGGCAAATCCAAGGGCCTATTCTCTCTCCCGCCTCTGTTTTCCCTAAGTGACGCCGGCTCAGTTGTTGTTAATGGAAAGTGGTGTTAGATTGCATACCACTGCTTATCTTCGGTAAGTCCTTTGACTCTACAATGCATTGCTTTGTTGTATTTAGTTGAGTTTTCTGTTGATTGCCACTCGAATTAGCATATAAGAAGCAAATATAATTCAGTCTTTTGCTCTTACTTTTGTTTATGGACGCACACCTAATCCGTAGCCCGTACACCTCACTTTCAACAATATCTTTGGCACGTTGGCGGGTGTTTTAATTTAGGTTTATTTAGCAGTGACCTTATTATATGTGGGGGCAAATACCACTTTAAGTTCATTTAGGTTTATTTAGCAGTGACCTTTTAAGTTCATTTTGGTTCATTATTGCTTTATAGGGACAAAATCAATACTCCTGGGTATACTCTCAAATTGAGGAAGCACATAAGAACAAGAAGGCTCGAGGATGTGCGGCAGCTTGGATATGATAAGTATCTTCGTTATTCGCTACTCCATTATTTTTATGTTTTTGCAACTCTATTGTGTGTTCATTTCAGATAATTCTCTTTCAATTTGGACTGGGTGGTAATGCGCACTATGTTATATTGGAGCTATATGCCCAAGGAAATATTATCCTCACAGATTCTGAGTTCATGGTCATGACTCTCCTCCGGTCTCACAGGTTGGTGATTCTTAATCTTTGTTCAACTTTTTCCCCAAGGCAGCATGATGTACTTATGATTCACCTCTATGTTTCTTTGTATATATGTCTTCTATTTGTGTTACCTATTTAATAGATATCTTCTCTGTGTTCATTTGTTATATTTGTACTATTTCTTTGACTGAAAAGGATACACGTAGTTGAATCAATTTTTTGACTGTTGCATGTGCGTATGAAGCCCATTAAAAATGCAGAAGAAAACTTGTTGAACATGTGGTTTCTTTTTGTTTATTGGGTTTTTGCTTAGAGTTCTGATTGTCATTTTCTTTAGGTCTAAATAGGCCTTGTTTGTTTTAGGTTTTTAGCTTATTTGTACTAGATTATAGCTTATCCTTAAAAATAATATTTTCCTGTATTCTTGGTAAAGTATCCTAAAAAATTATAGCCTTTAATTATTTTAAGTGCCTGATTGCTATAAAAAGGTGTGTGTGTGTGTGTGTGTGTGTGTGTGTGTGTGTGTGTGTGTCTGAAAGGATTTGGTTATTGAAGGATTTTATCATATAATTGTCCATACAATCTTAAGATGTTTGGATATTTAATCTATATTTAAAACATATAATATGTATATCTTGAGTCTATCTGTGTCGCTGGAATTGAAGTTTAGATGAATCTGACGCTTCCATCCGAGTAATGTAACATGAATTTTAGGTATTCAAGTATTCTTATGCTCATATTTTGCCTTATGCTTCTTCCATTGGACATACGTGGTTAATGCCCATTTTTCCATAGTACTAAAGTACCATATATGAGGGTAGAGCTTTGTGGCAAAAATAAGTAAAATTGAATTAGCATTTTAATCTTGAAATAAATATATCTTTTGTTCCTATACAAAAGAAGCCATCAGTGTCTGAGTATCTTTCTGCATGTTCTTGCGACTGAGTCGGTCTTCTTTCTACTTCTATGCATTAAAAAAGAAGAAAAACTCTGCGATATCAATAAAATTCAGTTGTTTCTCTAGATAGAACATGTGATACTACTATCCAAAGGAATTTTTGTTCACTTTTCAGTGTGTACGCACATGTTTTATACATGTCGACAATTTTGTGCTACAATACAAGTGCAACCTAATCATGTGAACTTTTATGCATTAGAAAAATCTTTTAGCAAGGAGGAATGATCAATTTTTGCTCTATGCAGAGTATATGGTGCTACTATGCAAAGGGAGTTTTGTTTTTTGTTCTTTTAGTTCTGCACATGTTCTGTATTTGCCGACAATTTTGTGAAAGAACACATCTATGTAATTCAATGTTAGGGTTGTCAAACATGGGTCCTTGGATGTTTTTGACGCTTCTTGACACCAATTTCTGATATAGAAAACACTGCCCTGATTGTTGTCTATCTACATGGTTTTCTCATATACTTCTTGATTAACGGTCTACAATTTCTATAAATATAGACCATCTGAAAATCTTGATACTCAATGAGGCTTTCCATGTGGTATTCTATCTGTACTTTCTTAGAAAGATTTTGTTCCTTAAACTTGTTAAGTTTTTCAGAGAGATTAACTTTTCATTTTTAGGCCAGGAATGTCCCAATGTATTGTACAAAAACCTATCTGAATGGAATATTCTTTCCCTTTTTCCTAAACATAGAAAGATTTATGTTTTAGGGTTTTATTTACTAAGGGAATTCCAAAAGGTTCTAATTACTGTCAAGTTTCTTGGAGAGTAATTTTTAAGTATCCTTTGTAGAGGATGGAGAGGATTTATCTATTTAAATTGTTATCCTCCATCATATATATCATAGATAGCTTTACACGTCCCTGTGTAGAGAGATTATATTGTCATGATTATGTGTAAAACTTGATTATACTGTCATGATTATGTGTAAAAACCTTGCACCAAGATTTTTATCTTTGTGATTTAAATTCGTATTTATATTTGGAAGAAAATTAATTGCTCCCACTTAAAGAACTAATATATTAAAGTTTTATTTTGTTTAGTCAAACAACATTATTCGCATTTAGTTCACTGTGGTTATGCTTAAATCTTAATGTTGTTGTAACTCTTTTTTTTGGTTTTGAATCTCTTTTCCTCCTAAAATGATAATTTCAGTAATCTTAACTATAATACATCATCTCATACAGGACATTACATTCCACAGTTAGCCGTTGCTCTTCTGGACCACAATGAACATTCAATTGGTTACAAGTTCAACATCAAAGGAGTTTTATCGCTTGTTATTGGTCGCTTGAATGTTTTATTGGAGTTCTATTGCTTAAATGTTTTATTGGAGTGATGGTTTACCACGTTAATAAGATAGTTTTGTCAAATTGTATTGCTTGAATGATGTTTTATTGGAGTGATGGTTTACTACGTTAACAAAGAATTTATATTAATGTATATTTATATTATTATTTTTTCTCTTTTTGTTATATTAGTTGCACCGTGCCTTCAGACACGAGTTATCCCTAGTATATATATATATACACACACACACACTAAAACCTTTTCTCTTACTCTCTCCGTCGAAGTTTACTTGTCCTAACTTTCTTTTTAGTTTGTCTAAATCTATTTGTCCTCTTTCCATTTTAATACTATTTTTGACCTCATTTTTTCAATACTACCCTCATTTAACTTTATAAAAAAATTCGTTGAAAACTACAAGACATACATTGGAAAGAATTGAACTATTAACTTTGACATTGGAAACACAACCATGTTTTTTTTTTCTCCTCTATTTTATTATTCCAAGAAAGAGTTAGGAAATTAATTAAAAAAAAAAGAAAAAAGATAGCAGTAGAGTAGATAAGATGGGTAATTTGGAGATAATTTTTTTTTCTTAATAGACATGTATTTTCAAGTTAAGACAAGTAAACTTAGACGAAGGGAGTAATATTTAAATATATTTTTAGCATGTCTTAAACTCTATGTTAAAACACTAAAAGATGTGTTTGCAATAAATCTAGGATAGATGGAGTATATAATAGCTTGAGGGGATTTATTATGCCAATGTTAAGTAAGTGTTCTGACACCCACTTTCACCCTGTTACCTCAACGGTCATGGAATATAAACATACAAAAAGGAAGCCATGCCAATTTGAATTTTGAACACCATGCTACCATGTTAGAAATCCAACCAGAAATATATGAGAGCAAAGATAAAAGTACTTGCTACACATAATCGACAAATATCTTCACTCGACCAGTGATAAAATATCAACAAGGATTTTTCTATATTTTCTAACAATATATCAAAAGTTATGAAAAAGCAATGCGGCCGTACTTATATTGTAATGTGATTTTATGAAATCAGTAGAATGAATATTTTAGAGGCTGGTGTAAAACGGGAAAATATCAATTACCTTCTGGCTGTCAGATAGAGAATCAGCTGACTGAAATTGTTCACCAGTTATAAGGCCACTCAGCTCATAAATATTGTTGAAAGCAACACCAACATTTCTTGTATTGTCGGGATAATAAACATAAAGATTCCCACTCACAACACAAGTTTTAGCATGCTCTAAGAGAGCTTCCCACATTTTATTAGACATACCACTTCCAAGAATCTGCAACCAAAGTAGCACATCAGAAGACAAAAATAGAGCATTAACACCTTAATTTCACAATTAAATAACATGCACATACAGTTCTTAGCTTCTGGGGATCTCTGACTAAAAGACGAAGAAAGTCTTCAACTGTGAATAGCCCTGATTTATTTAGCCTCTTGTGGAATGACCCATCCTTGCCAATCTTCTCCAATCTCCATACGTCATCACTTAAAGTAGGAGGATAATGTTTCTTATATACTGTTAAAAAGAAACAAGATACTCATTCAATAAAAAATCTAAATAAAACCTTAACCAAACAGATAGAATTTAACACAAAGTAGCGTACATTCCCCTCTGTGATCTTTAACAGTGAAAGCTTCTGTCTTTGCCTCACGTATGCATATCCCCTCGCAATATCCTGAGGCAACCTTCAGTCCAAGTCTGAACTTCCTGCTCCTTATCCAACTTGAGTTATCAGTAAATGTAAGCTCCCCTATCGTTCCTACACCTTCCTTGAGTGTCACCTGTAAATCTCCAGTTAAAAGTGGTCTCTTTCCTTCACGCTCTTTCACAACGTGGCTTTCAAATTCTTCTTGGGTCCAACCTTCATCATCTTCATTGTTGAAATCACCTTCCAGTACAACAACATCTAGTTTTGCAGTGGATTCAGGTCCAGATGTGACAACATGTCCTGTATTTGCATCAACCAAGACCATATGAATAGCAGCACCCTGCTCCCCTTCAACTTTACCTCCAGTAAATAAGGGTAAAGACAGCCTGGACTTGAAGTGCAGCTGCAAATTCCTGCCATCTGGCCCTTCAAGCCGTTTAGGCGAAGACCTGAATCAAAGTTTTAGAAAGAAAAGTCAGAAGAAAAAAAAGAGGCAAAACAATTGGTTAATAGGTATAGGTTGCAGGAATGTCGAATTCCACTCTTTTTAAAAATAAAATAAAATAAAAACATCTACAGTTACATGGACTAGCTTACACTTATTTGAATTTTATACATGCTTGAAAACATAAATTCAAAAGTGTAAAATATAAGGGAATTGCTATGTTCTGTAACACCCATATAACCAGAAATTAACTTGATAACAATGATGGGTTGATGAAGATTAACCCAAAATGTTCCAATAACAAATAACAAATTCCCCTTTGTGACGGATTTAAGTAATCAGTAACATCCAAACCTTCCGGTTCCGCCAAGTCTAGCAGGGCCAAGCTTTGCCAGAGCACGTTCCACTTCTTCACTAACCTGTAAAGCATCAGTAGGATGTGAGACACTCGGAAGGTTTTTGGCAAGCTTTTTTCTTTCTTTTGGGGATGGGGAGTTCAGAAAAAATATGTTGCACATGAATGTGAAACATATATTTGTCAAAGAAAACTCACTTTTCTCAATACAATCTAAATTACACAAAAGGAAAGTGAATGGAACAATAAATAGGTTCAAAAAATACGTTTAAAAGTTCATGTACAGGGTTTGTATTCTAGTTCTGGATTTGTCATTTATATGTATTAATGATTCCAACATAAGTTAACTACAGATGTTCACAGAAATATAAATTTTGATAATCCAGGATTAAAAGGAATAAGGAGTATCCAAGAACAACCATTGTTCTTTTTAGAAACTCATACTTCTTAGAAATTTCAATTTAAAACTTCTGGGTCTTGTTTATTCATCTACCTAAAGCAGCAAAACAGTGAAACCAAAACCTGATAATAGAAAATGAGAAGGATCAAAAGGCAATCAAACTCCTAGTTGGAGTTACCAGCCCAATCGTAAGAGCTGAAGGAAATGCAACAACATGTTGAAGTTCTGATTTCACTTGGACTGGAGTGGCTACTATAGTGCAAGAAAATATCAGAAATGTGTGACAAGAAAATTAGGCCATGCTAATAAAAGAAGCATAAAGGCAGAGTCACCATTCATAAAACTACCAAGAAAGTAAACAAAACTGCAAAGTACACAGTTATTAATCATACAACTCTGCGTAGAACTGGTTCCAAGGACGAGCAAAGCTTCTGTAGACTATCCAATTTCAAAGCTTCCACGATTACACTGCATGAAACATCTCTTCGTCAAACATAATGCAAACTTTCCTTTTTATTTTTTGTTTTAATCGAGATGTAGCCAATGTACATGCATAGAATAGTAAAATGCATAAAAAGTTAAACTCGGGCAAATAAAATAGGTTGCCAACAGAGGAGGGATATTTCCAAGGAGGTTAGTGGCGTACTGGCGTTAAGCTTTAGGAAGACATTTAAGATACTAAAAAGCTTCGTAGAAATGCTTTAGAACAAAATATGGCACTTTATGCAAAGATAGCCTAAAATAAGGAAGGTTTTAGTATACAGAAGGCAAACACATATGCATATCTATGAGATAAGATCCTCAATCAGCAATTAGGTAAATCAACTACCGCATCTTGTATGTTTTTCATAAAAGTTCTGCAAAGCATCACTAAGGGATGCTACTCCTGTAACAAAAATATAGGAAGAATTACTTTAATACTACACAAACTAACCCTAACCAGACCCAAAAAGCTACTTACAATCAGCCGAACAACCATACTCAAATTTGATAAATCATCATCAGCAGAAGTCCTTCCCCTTTCCACACATCTACGAGCTAATGAAAATATATTATACAAACAAATTTCATTGTTTTTTTACTACACTTCTTTAAACTACAAACAATTAACCTACATCTAAAGGGAGGTATCCATCTATTGTATCATTTTAAATAACTATGAAGAATCAACTTGTATCATAGACCAATAGTAGCAACTTAATCAGGAGTTAATGCTTTTTTCATATGACCGACCTTCCCGCTCACCTTTTTGGTGTTTTAAACACTCTATGAACTGACGGCTTTGTAGTAACACGAATATCAGTCACTAGCACCACAAAGTGGGAAAAAATGAGAGCATTCTATATTCAGTTATAGTGCCTTTGGTTATGTAGGAATCAAGAACCTTACTTTCTATATGACGATTAATTTTAGTGGATGATACAGAGAGCATGTAAGAAACACAATTACCAGCAAAGACACATCCCAAACTCCACAAGTCCCAATTCCATGTGACCTAACATAGCATACTAGGGAAAATATTGATAAACAGTAACAATTAGCACAAACGATGAACTTGAACACCTTATACAACAATAGGTGTATGCAAATGAGATTGCACTATAACAAGATTCGACTTCATTAATCATATGACAAAACCATAGCAGTTCATAAATGATTAATATACTTAAAATCAAGGCAACTATCTATTCGAACCACGAGTTTAAAGGTATGCAAAGTTTCAAATACAGTATGCCATGTAGCAGACCATCAAATTTGAGCTCAATTTCAAAACTGAAGAACAAGACCCCAGCACTCAGGTAATAATGACAAACACAGTTCCAATCAATACGATTCAACATAAAGAGGGGTAAAAACAACAGAAATTTTATACCTAGCAAAAGCCGGCCGCTTCCGCTCAGGCTTCTGCTCATCATCATTCTCCAAACTCCGCTTCTCTCTCATAGAATTAGTCCTTTCCATATACCTAGTCTGCATTTACGCCCAATTCCCGAAACCCTATATATCCAAAAGATCTGCACCACCACCAGAAATCCCACAATTCACTCAATTTCCCAACTAATCTCAAACTCACACAAAGATGGACCAAAATTCAACCCCAATTTCACAAGTATTAAACAGCATAAACCCCTAATTAACCAACTGAGAAGTTAGTACGCTAGCTGCAAACACAACAGCAATAAATAAACGCATCCATAATATAAATATATATTTATATAGCATATTTATAGATAAAGATAAATAAGTAGTATATACTAGGAGCGAGCAATTGAATCTACGAGGTTTTCTTTCTCGATCTTCTTCAGTCGTCACATTGAAGAGGAAGTCTACTCTGACGACTAACCGTTGAGACGGAGAGGTACGACTAGTATTTTATCATACACATCTTTTGTTTCTCTTTCGCTGGGATGAGCTAATTATATAAGGGGATCATGGCCGTTGATTTTGCCACATACGACCGCCGTTGTAAAAGTTGCCACGTATTTTATCTTAACGAGAATGAGAAGTCAGGCTTCTTATTTCAATGAACTCAGAATTAAAAATAACAAAATATTATAAAAATAAAAATATATAATTAATTTGAGACACCACCATATAATAATGACCAAGACCACTGATTAACAAGAGCATAGACTGAACTAGCTTTAGCTTGGGTGACGCAAAGACGGATAGGTTTTCCGTGCTGTGTTTGGTCAGATGGCTGCACCAATCATCGAGGAGTAGTACTCTTTGCTACGAGTTTGATTTTTTTATTGTCTTTTAATGAAAAAAAGGACACATATGTAATTTTCTCCTATACAAACACTAAACAGAGAAGAAAATGTTCATACCTGTTGTTTGAAACATTTAAACTAACATACAACTGTCTAGTATTATAAATAGGCGGATGATATAGTCATGGTAAAAAATGATGTCAGTTCAAACGATAAATATCTCTTAAAATGCTAAATTACGTTAAAATGATTATAAAAATATTGTCAAATATATATTTATTCTGTTACTATCGTATTTATTCTAATTACATCAACCATTATATATTATATTATTTCTCCAATGTAAATAATTTGGTCCCATAAATTTCAAAAATACAGATTAAATTAATAGAATTTAATTCTACGATTCCCACGCTTTGACTCTCTTGAACGAACTCATGAAAAATAAATAAATAAACAAACTTACTGAATCAATAAAATCCATTTGTTCAACTTCAGACCTGAGGGTGAGGTAAAATTCATCAAGAAAATTGTTCAACTCTCTGCGAGTTATAGAACATTGTCATTTCTTGCACCAAGATTAATGTCTTACAGAACCTACTGAACACTAACCATTACATATATATTTTATCTAAAGGGGAGGGGCGAGGGAAACCTGCCACTAAATAGCTAAAAAAATTCAAGTACAAAATGTCAAGAATTGACACGATCCACAACTAGCTTCCTTTATGATTCAAAAGTTCTGTTCCTGGCTAAACTCCTCGAGCCTTCTGTAAAATTTCTCCAGTATGAGGTGACAGGTCTGAGGAGACGTGCAAGGCCCGCACATAAGATATATGACATTTCCCAGAGGTCTCGTGTAAATACCATCTTCCCGGAGCTTCTGAAGAAGAGAGCTTGCATATACTGATGCATACCTGTGTAAAACTGCGTGTTAAAAAGTTTCAAGTGGCACAACCACCACCACTCATTGTAAATCAAAAATCAGAAAGCAAGTCAAATCTTAAGATAGTTTCTGTAGGACAAGATTATAACTTTTTCATGAATCAACCAACTGGCAAGAGAGTTTTCAAATTCCCTCTTCAATACCTCAATTTTAACCCGTTGCCATCATCTAAAAACTAGTATCAAGTGTATTTGAAATGGATATGAAAGATTTGAATTTTTAATACGTACCAAAATTTAAATTAATTACTTGCATAATATACAAATACTAAAATGATAGGGAGAAAAGGAAAGAAAAATACTGTGTACTAAATTTCAAATAAGGAGTCCACTTCTGGGATATCCCAAAAAGAAAAACCAGGGTTGTCAAGGAGTAACCCATGACAAAAAACTCTGAAGATCTTAAGAAATGTCACAGTTAGAAGCTCAAGGATAATACCCAGCATTGCAGCCTTCAGCTCTGAGTTCTAGGGCACAAAGAGTTCCCAACACAACCACTCTTCGGACTGCTGGATGTAATGAGATCTGATGCACTAGTTCCATATTCCATAACTGCAATCACCAAGAGAGAAAAACACAATTGCAACTAGTTACATAATCAGAGCAGCTGAGCATGATTTCAAAAATGATCGATGTGACTTCTATCTGCTATATCAGCAAAACACTGGCACAAAACACAATGGAAAAAACTTCAAACCCCTCAAAAATATAGGTTTCTAATTATCAGAAATAATTCAGCCCACAGGCTCCACATGGCCTTAAAATCATACAAGAACACCATTAAAAAATAAAACAAAAAAACAATGAAAATAGAACATTACAAAGAGGAGAGAATTTGATAAAAAAGAGCTCAGCTCAATGCATATATAACAACTAAATATTGAAGTCTGTATTTTCTGGCACTAACCCCCTCTACATGTACAAGAATATGTTAAAACTAGAATTCAGATTACAAGACTCCTAAGCAGAATAAAAATAAAAGTAATCAATGAAGGAAGTTGTGTAGCCTTGGAAATCATCCTCTGTTGCTGGACAATTCAGGAAGATCCTACAGACTTTTATCAAGCAAATTGGGTCATTTTGAAAATTTATGAGTTTAGTTTCCAACACTTCAAAGGGTGCACAACTTGGACTTTTGTAAGAGTGTGCAATTTGGAGTTTTAACAGAGTGTTATGACATATTTTGAACAGAGGTTGATGCTATCTGACCTTAAAATATTTTTTACCTTCTTGCACTGCATCCATCAGGTACCAACATTAATTTTGAATGAATTGTCGGAGTCATAAATAATGGTTCAAGTTCAACATAACTGAAATCTTGCAGCACTGGTAATCTCTCATAGTTCTATCAAGTTGATTTCACAGTGAAGATTCTTTATGTTCACCCATAAACCACCAGATTATCAACTGATTTACCCCTTAAATTTCTAATGTACAAGAACTAGATTAGTAACCAAAAGTTTCACTAGTGATAGATTGAAAGCAAGAGATTCAAAATTATGCTTTTTTCTGAAATAACAAATATTTAAAACACAAAAGCACACCGCATACCTCCCTAAGCAGCCTTCCTCCAGAATTCAAATTTTGGTTTGTCTTAGGGTCCTTGAACCAATTAATGGACTTGGAAGCAGCAGCACACCCCAAAGCATGTGCAGAGTATGAGTGCCCATGCAAAAGGGCCAGGAGCTGTAATCAAAACAGAAGCATATGTAAGCATCATAATAATAAAATGAAGACAGTGAACGACACCAAAGGAAATTTAGTAAAATAACAGTTAATTGTAGGAATTAACTACATATTTTTTTATGGCTACAAGCATCGACCCTCAAAACATCACATGTCACCAACAAGAAAACCGTCACAAGAGTTTGTTTTATCAGTACAAGTAAAATTTATTGAAAAACACCTCCCTCTGAACTTCTTGAAGCTAAATTTACACATACTTCAAAATATTTTATAATTAGGTGATGATGACTTAAAATTCCTTTTAAATTATAAGCCAAGGCATAGTAAGAAGGAAACTTTCTGCAGTGTTATCAAGGTTTAAGTTCACTTCTAATGATGATGATGATGATGATGGCCATGACAATATCAACAAATAGAGATAACGAGTTAATGATAGCACATTTTTCAGCAAAAACAAGAGAAACATTCAGAATTTTTCAAAATATTATTGTTTGCTCTTCACAGTTCTTCAGGACTTAATGCTTTGATAACCACATTAAAGTTTACATATCAACACATTCCAGGAGACCCTTCCAGATTTTTCACTAGAAGCAGTTATTTAGTTAAAGTCACCAGTCACTAGCCAAGGATGTATGTGACACGGACTTGGATGGAGTGTCTGATTAGACATGGTATTTTGAAGAATCTAACAGGGGTCCTCCTCAATTTTGCCAAAACTTTACACTAAAATGAAGGGTCCAATATACATACCATGTCTGAGTGTTGAGTGTCGGACAATGATACTCAAGGAAAAGTGAAGAGTACATAGACTTCCATTTCACAAACCATATTCCCAAGGCTGCCAATGCCCTCGGATTGGTGGCAAACTAATTTTGTTAAACAACATCATTGGACTGATGATTGGCATGTAACAACAAATATTATACAGCTTAAACAAGCGTAGGTAGAGGATGGTGGATTATGTTCTTTTGTGAATAGAAATTTCCCACAAGATTTAGCAAATTAAGTGTAGCATCTATCACCTTTTTCTCTTTGTAACCAAGATTACAACATTATTAAACTCAGTAAATTTCTATTAAGAGTAAAATCACAGAAATGATTAGACGCACTAACTATTGTGCCTCATCCAAAAGATTGGTATATTAGTCATCCCAATATGCACTATTAAAGAGATGAACTAGTCAAGCTAACAGTGAACAAAGAAATAAGGGTGATCTTGGCACTTCGAAGGAAAATGGATGGAAGACACTACTGTCATTATTGTGATTTCACCAACCACAGGCTCATCATGCATATAATAAATACCACAAGGTCAAAAATGGTGGGTTGTGCCAGGATAAAAAAATTTATCTTGAACTTCTCCTCAAGGACATCTAGAGAATTCTTTATCTACTGGGAATTTGATATCCATCTCTACGCTTCAACTTCTTAAGAGAATCAAAGAGAATAGAAGGAAAGTTACATTAGAAAGCAATTGCATCGCAGATAAGTCGGTCGGAGGAAGAATAGGGAATTATTCGTAGCTAAAGTATAACGGTCATGGGATTGTTACATACTTATACAAGCAATGAGCCGTGAATTATATTTGTTGGAAAACCAATTAATGCAATGTTCTAAGCATTGGAACCTAAACAGCGTAATAATGACTTATTAAATATATTTAAATTCATTATGAATAAACAATTTCATGCCAATCTCGCTCTTTAGACTGACTTGTGCTTTCGAACCCACCGATTAGATGTAATTCTATTCTTATAATAATCATCATCCATTAAATGTAATTCTATTCTTATAATTTCAAAGTTAACAAACAATTATGTAAATACATCTACGCCTTTCCGAGAGCTAGTTTCCCTCATTTAAATAATTTTGAAGGCAAACAAGTAGGTTTTGTTATTTTTCTTAATCTTTATATATTGTTAGTCAAAACAATTACATTTTCCAGATTACACGCTATAAAAAGAAAATTACACCAAAGGAATGATTCATCTTGCTTGCAACGTAATACTGGCAACCAGAACTGCAGTAAAGATGTCCAACTTTCTAACCTGATGATTCTTCAATAAGATGATCAAGTACATTACATACCAGGGGGTGTAGAGGATAACTGAATATATTTTGGTTATCCATGTTCAAGGGAAAAAGGTATTAGACCAACTGCTACATATTAGTATATGCTAGGAAGTCGTATCTTCCTAATTATGTTCTTCCTTATCTTTGGACAGAAAATAGGAAAGGCATGAAACTTATCATTCCTTGGAGAAGGTGCAAGTTGACTGGATAATAATATCTCTAAGAATGAACTCATCAGGAATTGAGGGAGTTATATCTAGTTATCTACAAGGAAAGCATACCTAGCCAAACCAATGGATCAACAAAATAAAAATTAACAAAGAAGCACAAAAGGGAAAAGATTACGGATATCGACATTTATGTCATGACATGACAAAATAACACGCTGAATCATTAAAATGTTGACAGAAATGAGACAGTTCAGGATTTATAAGTCACAACCAAAAACAATTTGGCCGCCAATATTTATAATTTCAGTCATCAAATCACTATATCATTTATATTAAGCAGTCTTTCAAGTCGAGAAACCTACTGTAATATATTACCTTCGAATCTCCAACAAATGCATCAAAAACAGCATCTGTTGCCAATGTAGCTGCCAAGGGTACAATGCCACCAGTCATCAACTTTGCAAAACAGGCTATATCTGGTCGACAGCAAAGTAATTCTGCAGCAGACTACAAAGACAGATAATGTCCCTATCAATCATTGGTGGAAAAAAAACATAAGAATATTAATTAACTTTATGGTGGGTAACCAACCTGTACTCCCAGACGCCAGAAACCAGTAAAAACCTCGTCAAAGATAACAGGAATTTTTCGATACTGGCATTCTTTAACAAGTATGCGTTGGAAAAGGGGATCAATCATTTCCATTCCACCAGAAGCTTGTATCACTGCCAAACAACCACAACCAGTCTGGTTAACAGCTCATTTCGCAGACATAGAGATTAACTTCAAATCTAGTTAGTGTAGGAGATTAGACAAAGGAATGAGTCTTAAGAAACTAAGAAAAAGATGAAGATATATTTTTATCTTTGAACTTGAAGTGGGAAAACTATAAAGGCCACTCTATGAGTTCAGCAAAACTTTGGATGAACATTTGTGATGCCATAGAATCAGGATATCTATGCTTAACTAAAACTTTATGCTCAGTTTGGAGTTTTCCTAAACATTCAGGAATGTTATATCTCAGCATTCATGATTTGCTCATCACTTTTCAAAAAGCAAGTGTTGGGCACTAATTAGGTAGTTTCCGTCAAGTATCACATCTAAATTGTTTAACGCCAAACCCTCATCATATCCACAAAATCATTATCCTTAAACTACGTATTCTCAAACCAAAATGGGATTTTCCCGCCTCTAGCCTCCACTATCCAAAATCAAAGGCACGTGACCCCGAGACAAATCTCTCAAAGCAAGTCTGCATCACATCTTGGAATGGTTCCTCGTATTTCGGAGAATCAACATTCTGCAATCGGAGACATGGAAAGAGAATCCTCCTCATAGACCCAAGTGAAGGAGCCCCCCTCCAATGGCAAATCCATCAACCCTAACTAGTCATGATATCTGAAAAGTCCCTCAAGCCCCGACACAACCCCTCCTCTACCAGAAATCTGATAGTGTTGACATCACCACCTATGCACCACAACACCGCTCATTCAGTTGTTCATACCTGTGTCATTTACCCAAAATAGGAGTGAACAACTAATTAACTTATGTGCTAGAAAACCCGAATCACTTTAGAACAAAACAATTAATAAAGGTTATTTAACACAGTAATTCCAAACTTTGCAAACAAATACTCTCTCCATCCCAGGATAAAAGTCCTTATTACTATTCTAGGTCATCCCAAGTTAAATGTCTACTTACCTTAAATAATCTATTTTTTACAATAATTTGCCTATAATATCGTTAGCATTAATTGTCAAATTTATATTCTCTATGTTTATTTATGAAGTATCACTAGTCATATGCAAAAAACTACGCAATTAAATGAGAATTTAAGTATAGACAATTTTGTTATTTTATCCTCTTTCTTAATATGCGCAAAAGGTCAACCAGGACTTTTATCTTGGGACAGAGGGAGTAATTGAATCTAAACATGATCAATTGTATTAGATAATACTTCGAATCATAATCTTGCCTGGTTCTATAATCAATGCTCCGATATGAGCAGGCAACTTTTGTCCTGAATGTAGCAATAGCTTTTGTGATATATGTGATGCATAAAAAGCGGCGAGACTGGAGTCATCCCTGTTCTCGCTAAAAATTTCATCACACGAGGTAAAAGCTGTTGAAAAGGAGAATTTATATTATAATATGACAACTTGGTGAAAAAAGAAAATAAGGAGCACAGACAATAAAACATAGTTCACTTACACATATCTTCCACTTCCATTTTATCAGATTGCATCGTATCAGGAAGACAAAGTTTCCAAATTGCTTTGCACATATGAACTGATGGGGGATCTAGAAAAAGCCCTCTTCCCGTATACCTGCAAAATTACTCAGATGCATTATTTTATCACATACCATCTAAGATGGTTCTTTACTGTTTCTACTTTTCCATTGAGTTCTAAGGGACCTACCTACACAAGGAATATCTACAAAAAATCTTTAAAATGGCCCATTGCCAACACAGTTATTAGAAAAACACAAAGCTAAAGTACTGAAAACATCTTTAAAGGTCAATAAGCACTAAAGAAGCCAAATGATTCTTTACCAGTCAAAGACATACCGGGTAATCACATATATAAATATTTATGTGTCTGTGTATATATATATATATATATATAAGTATAAAACTATAATATCTTAAAATGAAATGCTTGTGTCATGAACTGTAACAACAAAGCTAAACCATTAGAGCCAAATGGGGTTCTGCAGTAGTCTCAAAAGCATGGACACGCGAGACCACATAAGCTGCCACCATGATTACTAACTCAAAGCAACCTAACTCATGGACAAGAAAAAAGCTATGTACTACTTATAGAGTATTAATTACTTGAACACTCAGATTGTTCTCTGATATATCAAATGCCAAAGATATAGATTTAAATATACACACGCACACATATCCACCTACAGCTTAAATTTTAATTGAACTCACTTCATTAAAAAAAATGATGCAAAGTTTCACTGAGAAATTGTTTATAGGTTGTAATCATATTTTTACCCTTTTTTTTACCCAAAGAATCATACCCTACACCTCTGTACCATGTCCCACTAAGGTCAACATGTCTATGTCAGACACCAACATTTTAAGGATATTTTTCTTGTTTTTTTTTTTTGACAAATCACTTCTTTTTGCAAATCTATAATTTAATACATAAAGTTCTTTTGTAGGACATGTCCGATACTTATAGGACACCTGCCTAAAAGTCCAAGAAACTCAAAATATGACATTCTTGGAAAGCACATAAGGTCATGTTGCCATGCTCTCCGTCTCTCTCTACTTATGAAACCCTATTGTGTATCACTATTTTGGTATTATTCTGTATCCACAGACCACATCATCATATTAAGGAATAAAACAGTTGACCTGTCAATTCCCATTAGCTCAAACCTATGCTATCAAGTAAAAGAATTGTACAGGTCAGACCACAGAGGCAAAAAATATGCCACGATAGCAAATATCTACATTTCTACATTTGTAAGTGAATGCCAATACCATGGTTGCTGGAGAAGACCGGTATAAGATGACGGTGCTTGTGCTTCCATAGCACCCAAAGTATCACCATGATAAGATCCTCTAAGTGCTAGGACCTAATTTTAGAAAAGAAAAAAAATAGCAATTAGTCACATCTATGTTAACAGCATAATTATCTATTTCTACACGACAACATTTAAAGCAATAAACTTAGCTCAGGGAAGATATCTTATAATTCTTTTTATTAAAACAAAGCAATAGATTAAAACGTAACAGATGCAATTAGGACATGACCTAACAATAGCAACTTGCTGGTAAGTGGCAACTAAAGAAGATATTATTGACAGAAGAGACGAAACAAGAGGAAGGACAAGGTCCACCCTAAGTGGAACAAAATAAAGATGTATAAAGGAAACTAAAGTAGTAAAAAAAGTGGATCCATATGTCCATACAAATCCAAAGTAGAAAGGCTGTGAAAAAACCCTCAAAACAGAACCCCAGCAAGGCAAGAAAGAAAAATCTATCCCTCAACAAAGGTGGAGAAAGCTGTTGCTCTCTAAAAGTCATAGAGTTTCACTCACTCCATAAGCCCCATAAATCGCAACCCACACACACACAAACACACGCACCAAAAAAAAACCTTGAAAGCACTTCAGCATCCCTTCTCCAACCAAACACACAAACTCTGATCACTGATTGGTAGGGCACACTCAAACCTCACCAAACATGCAACTCAAACAAAAGTTCCCACAAATTCAAACAACAAGACACTGCACGAAAAGAAGGCACAAATGACAAACATCTGGACGACACATTTTTGAACCATTGATCTCTTCTTCCAGCAGGAAATCTTGTGTTCGTAACACGGCCATTACAGATTTCTAAGGTGCCGCAACCATTACAAGCCCATATTGCACTGAGACTGATCCATTGAAGGCCAGCACATTTCCGTCGTAGTTTTGACATTACAAATAGGACCAGATTTAAATCATCATGGCAAACAAAACCATAATACAATGAGAATATCTTAACAACTTAAATCTATGAAAGATAAACCACATTTAACTACAAGTGTTTAAATTTTTGCCCCGAGTATCTTAATTTGAAGGTTAAAAAAAACAAATTTCTTCTTCTTCTTTTGATAAGTAAAATGTATTCAAGAACCCATGTACAAGCAGAGAATGTAAATTCTTTCATTAAAGTTAAATTAGGGGTTTGCTTTGAATTAAGAGTGCCCACAAACAACCTATTTGGACATAAGAGGGAGACAGAGAGGAGAACATACTAATGAAGGAAAGGCAGTGGTAATCAATTTGGTCATCCAGACTTACTAAACTTTCCCATTTAAGTTCCAACACTGTTATGTTACTCATTTAATGTTTCTCATAATTATAGCAAATATATCTATACATATATATAAACATAAATATATAAGGTGGAATGAAGCCACTCCAGCTTTTTTTTCTTTGTTTCTGTTGGTATTAGATTAACCAAGGACATCATCGCAACAACCAATATTTCCACACCCCAAAGATTTAATTGATAAACACCATCAAAGCCAATTTAATTGCCTTGTGATTTTATACGTATACCTTTTCCTAACAGGGTAAAAAAGTAACTAGCTTCTGCCTAGATATAGGCCCCATGAAGAACAACCAACAGCTAAACAAATAATACAAGAACATCCCACACTGAACTAGTTAGATCCTGCTGTAAAATTAATGCAGTAAAATAGATTTATTTTCTAACCAGAAAGCACCTCCTAGTGCAGAAACCAACCTAAAATGTGCTTCGAAATCAATTCACTTATAAAATATAGCAAAATAAAGAGAAATATTTATCAAATAGCATTTTTATCAAGAAATATGCGGTATGTCAAAATAGAACTGGAGCAGATAAATGTAGATCCCTACCTTGAGCTCAATACGCTTTTCACCAACGTCTGGCTGCCGAGAGTCAAAAAGATCTTCATGATCAAACAAAAATTTGCGAAATGCCATCTTGAGAGCAATTTCAATTGCTGTAGATCCATTATCAGAAAAATATGTTCGAGAAGCCCATCCTGAAGGGGAACATAATTGTTAAATTATTAGCATCAGTATGTGACAAAAAGGGAAATTAGTTTCATCAATCTAGCAATGGCTTCTCAAAGAAGAAATACTACTTCATATAACAGTGTTTTTTTAGATAATGAGTAAGCTTTTGGTGCTAATATTAAGGAGCATGGAATAAAAACATCACTATAAGTTTGTAAAATTGGGAGCAGAAATGTGTTTCAACAAGCGTTTTGATTTCCTCTTGCATTAAGCTTGAGCAAGTTTAAGGTTTACCAAAAATTCATTATTTTACATTTGAAATTGGTTCAAAAGATCTTCTTATTACTGTGACAATTAAATTGGTTTAATAGGTCATAAATCTCCACGTGGACAGAAAGAGGGAGAGAATGAGAATGAGAGACGGACACAGAGTCTTCTAAATTTTTTAACTATACTAACAAAAAGTATAAGGTAAAAGGCAAATAATAACTGAGAAACCTCACTGGGTGTTTGTATCACATAGCAAAAACTAATTGGGTGAAATATAGTTTAATTCATGTGGGGCTACCAAATTTCTGAATAGCAATTAGATGGTATAATACTACAATTTCTATTACATCATTAACAAAACAAGAGAGAAACAATGATTACTAAACTCTGAACCTCTATTTTTATTCTTTTTTTTTATGAGTAATAAACTCTGGACCTCTATACAACATTGATACATTGGAAGATAGCATAAATGAAGAAAATCAAAACATTAATTCACTAATCCAGTTATAAAACCTCAAAAACCTTAAAATGAACGAAGGTTGAGCAGATACTATACCAAACATCTTACTCGCATAACTTAGGTAGATTTATTATATACAAATATTATTATTTAAAAAATAAAAAGTTACCTTTCCCCACGCCTTCAAGCAAAAGCTCTGCACACTCTAAAGCAGGCTCATATACATTCTCAGGAAACATTACATGCCCAAATCTCGCAGCAGTATAACCCATGTCTCTTGCCAGCTCAATCTGAAACCCCCTAGACACATATTTACAGTAAAGAAAACTTGCATACACACTCAAGAAATAAATATTAAATAGTGACATGGCATATTCTTGAAGCTGACAACAATAATAAACAAAGGGAAATGATGCATATGACTAGGGCTGTAAATGGTAACCGGAAAATTCGTATTCGTCCGCATCCGTATTCGGAAAAAAAATATATATATTATTCGCATTCGGAAAAAACCGAATATATATGTATTCGGTTTAAAAGTATCCGCAAATAAACGGATATGAATACGGATATAGGCGTATTCGTATTCGTTTAACATCCGACCGTAAATATATCATGCGGATAACAGATATCCGATATCCGAATTAGTACATATCGAATTCATATCCGTATTTGGAATTTGTATTCATATCCAGAATTCGTATCCGAATAACTTATATATGTATATATATATAAGCAAAATAAAATTTTTTAAGTGGTCATCCTTATATAATAATTAGTTTTCACTATCATACGAAAATTATTTTTAAAATACGTTATTTCACTTCTAAAAAGTAGGAAATAACACTTGTGTTATAATAATAAACTAAAATAAATTGATTTAAGTATAGTTAATGAATTTTTACTATTATAAAGTTAAAATATCTAAAATGTATCATTTAACAAGTGTTATAAATGTTATAAATATCATTTAACAAATGTTACAAAAGTTATAACTTTTGAATCATTTAACAAGTGTTATAAATGTTATAAATATCATTTAAATGTTATAATTATAGATTATAAATATTCATACACACTACAGTATTACACCAAACACATAAAATGGACATAAACTTAAACTTTAATAAATAGAGCATTCATTTTAAAATTTAAGATTTCAAAAATAATTAAAACTTATTTGAATTGCAATTTAGAGCATTGATTATTGTAATTATTAAAAATAAATAAATTAACATTCATTTATTAATGAACTATACTTTAAAACTCAGTATTTTATTCCCTTATTCTAGTTATATATAGTGTTACAATATACCTAAAATGTATCATTTAACAAGTGTTATAAATATCATTTAAATATTATAATTATAGATTATAAATATTCACACACACTACAGTATTACTCCAAATTAACACATAAAATGGACATCTATTTATTAATGGACATTTAAACATTAATAAGTAGAACATTCATTTTGAATTTAGGATTCCAAAAATAATGAAAACTTATTTGAATTGTAATTTAGAGCATTGATTATTGTATTTATTAAAAAGAAATGAATTAACATTCATTCATTAATGAACTATACTTTAAAACTCGTTATTTTTTCCCCTTATTATAGTTATATATTGTGTTACAATATATCTAAAATGTATCAATTAACAAGTGTTATAAATATCATTTAAATGTTATAATTATAAATTATAAATATTCATACACACTACAGTATTACTCCAAATTAACACATAAAATGGACATCTACTTATTAATGGACATCTAAACACGCATTCATTTTGAATTTAGGATTTCAAAAATAATGAAAACTTATTTGAATTGTAATTTAGAGCATTGATTATTGTATTTATTAAAAATAAATAAATTAACATTCATTCATTAATATGTATGGTTTAAACTTTAAATTGTGATTGGTTATGAGTAATTATTCAATTTTTTTCTTTATTTTTTGTAAATAATTTGAATGAATTTTATATTAGGTGACTGATAAATGAAACCGGATACCTGAATATTCGAATAATCTGTTTATTCGAATAAAATAAATGGAAACGGATATTATCCGTATTCGGATATTATTTCGAATACCGGATAAGGAGTCGAATACAAAATACGAATAGCGAATTAATTTTCCGAATACGGATACTACTGTATTCGAATTCGTTTATATCCTTTTACACCCCTAAGTATGACATAGTAATAAAATTTAAGCTAATGCCCAAATAATAGGAAATCCCTAGATTAGAAGATATAAAAGATAAATTTGTAGTATTATCTATAATCTCAATGAACATTATATATTTTCTCTATCTTGCTAAATGCTCTTACATAGTTACCCTTTTCAAAATTCATAGTACAGCTCCATCTGTTAAAATATAAGAAACCATCTGTTTACTTAATTTTGTCTTAGACTTGTTCTTACTTTTAGCATAATTTGTATTCCCTTTGTCATGCAAATAAGTCAAATCATGATAACCAAAAGACTAGTTTATGAATATAGTTCATTATTAGCCTTTTAATGCCCCAATATAGCATATGTGATTGCACTTAAAGTGAGTCAAATAAAAAAATAGTCTTGTTGCACTAGTATTCGCTTGACTTTTAAAATAATGAACATTATAATAGGACAATGTGATGTCATCTATGATATGAACGATGAAAATCATATCAATTGGAATGGAGTTAAGGCATACCTTAAAGCCAGTAAAACTCCGGTGCGACATTCTTTACGGACCAAAGGAGACAGATTTTCAATTGTTTTCATATTTAATTTTTCCTTTTATAACACAGTAAGCAATTATTTAGATATGGTATAGCCTATAGTTGAGGAAAGTTCTGAATAAAGATTTAACCCCATTTCTATTTCATCCTTAAGCTGCAGAATATTTTTGGCAGGCCTGCTCTTGCATTAACCTCTTCAAATCTTCATTTTAACTGCACTTTCTATTTTTTCCGGAAGTTGAAGATTTGACAAAAAAAATTGTTTAGGTGATGATAAAAGCACCCAAAGGTTGCAACATGCACCATTGAAAGAGGGTAGTACAGTAACCACACCAAAAACACCGAGTTCCTCTGTTTTCTTTCTTTTTCAGAAGATCTTTTCTACATTAAATAAAACAGAATATTACTCATTTTGATTAGTAGATGTGGTACTACGTGCCAAAATGGGCAGAACATATGTACAGGAATAATATATACATATATACACACACACACGTGCTATGTGAAAAGAAAATGATGATAAGAGTACTTTTTGTTGCAGGTTCAGTAAGAATAAGGCACTGAGGTTGCAAGAACCTTGCATTGCTTAACAGAAAGTGATAATAAATGCTCAGAAGATAAAGAATGACCTGTAAAGTAGCATCAGGTCCTTGTGTCCACCAACTTGCACAAGCATCAAATTGTTGAGTCATGTAATCATGATTCTGAACCTATATTAAAATCAATGTCAATACTTTAGTGACATGTGGCAGCAACTATAAAGCACGATCAAAATACCTCGCAAGATAGTCCGGAAATTTATGTAAGAAAATTAAATGAACTACAAGGCAAGAATAGTCAAATGATTTGAACCAAAAAGAGTTTCAACAGTCACTCCTAATAGCAAAGACATAGCACTGCAACAGCATAACATATGACCTGTATAGCTACAACTATATGTTACACTACATACCTTGAAAACTGAAAAGTTCTCACCGCAACGAGAATCTATTACTGTTACAGTTTCTTCAGGTACAAGTTTGTGCTGAGTAAATGGCCACCAAAAAACTTCACGTGCTTTCTTTGACATATCATGCAATCTCTGCATTCTTTCAAGAAATGCTGACAGCATTATTTCCTTAAGAGAACCAAAAACACTGTGCGAATTGTCAAACCATCCCATCAGATTGTCTGACATATCTTCTGGAACAGGTGGAAGGACAAGAACAGGGACCCTTGAAAAGCCACAGACAATGATTGTTATACAATCGGACTACAGGAATTAGTAAAAAACATATTTTCTAATCAAAATTTCGAGCAAGCGGAGTCCCAAACACAGAACATCAAGAGACAAACGTATTCAGGGGCAGAGATGTAGACAGAGAAGAATTTACATAATTTCATACCAAAATTGTGTCAAAGTTTATTATACTGTAGAACAAGTAGTGCAATACCATGCAAACTTACTAAGACTACCAAGCAAGTCATTTGAGAATGTCAAAGGTGCATACCTATCTCGCAGATAAGAAAGCAGTGGCACCTCATTTACAAGACCTCGATCTTCGAGAACAACAGCAACAACATCATAACCTCGAAGTTTCAAACTCTCATATGCTGAAATAGTTGCTGAAATGCCACCTAATCGTCCATCCCCAACAAGGATGGCAGGCAAACGGAAGGGCCTGCATACATGGGGTGAAAGCCTATGAGGCAGTACAGGAAAGTAACAAACAAATATGTGACATATGACACACATAAGTTCCTAGTCACATAAAGCTGGCATTTCCCTTGTGTGGCAACTTAATTGTGCATTACGCCTGTCATTTAGGCATTTGCACAGAGATAACAATGGTAATACAAATTCAGCTGTTTGCCAATTTTCTGCTGAATACTTTTAATTCAGATGTCGATTACCATTGGATCGGTGACTTCTAGCAGAATATCTGCAAAATTGAAAAACTCTGGGCAGCACAACAATCTCAAAGGAAACTGCATCAAAGGAATGTAAACTTCACTTGAACTAAGTAAGCTGATTTATTGTCTAAAAGTAAACCTCAATTACTGTCTAGTGATGATACAGAATAATTGCTAAAGGAGATAGTTTATAAAATCTTAGAGTATGGCAGACAGTGTTTCTAAACCATGGAGTTTATCGCATACCAACTCCAAAATATAATGTAACGCAACCCAGCAAAATATCTAAAATTTGAAATTTAAAAACCTACTACTCTAAAATGCATTTAGTCACCAACTCCCCTTATTCTCTGGTTAGATTAATATATTGATCTGTCATTAATTTGGATTGAAACTTCAATTTTATCTTAGCAAATTCCCAAGGTTAAAACAGTTTAAAAAGTTCAAGTATTTCAGATGAGAATAAAATGAATTATCTACTTGATTGAATATCTACCATAACCAGACTCAAACACAACAGCAAAATTTACAATTCAGACTAGATAACTCGTTCAATAAATTATAACATTACAATAGCAATTGGCAAAGTAGAGTTTTTCTATCTCCTGTAAACAATTAAATCTAGACAAGGCGGCTTTAGAAAATCACGCACCGGTACAAGTCACACTGAAGCGAACCTGAGGGTCCAGGACTTGCAACACCACCTGCAGTTTCAATCAAACTGAAAAAACCACTCACGTCTTCACCTATATCACTCTTGCTCTCCAAACCAATTGCCAAACACCTCTTCAACATCTCCAACAAAACCGAGTCCGCCACCACAGCATTTTCTCTATGTGCCGCCATATGAGGTGAAACCGCTTCCCTCCACCCATAAATCGTCTTACAAATCAACTCCGACACCTCTCCCGCCCTCACTGCCTCGTTTCCCCCCTCAATTTGCAGTTTCCTCTCCTCATAACATCCCAAATCCCAAAACCCACTTTCACGTTTCCCAGTATCTTCAGTTTCAACGCCAAACCCGCTTCCTAATATCTGTTTAGCCGCGGGAATCGACACTTTCAAAGTATGATTAGAGGCTAAGACACTAAATCTGGATTGCCGGCGGTGAAAAATTTGGGAGAATTTGCTGTAAACAAAGTGAGAATCGGAGTCGGATGGAAACCCGGTCTGAACTGGTTTGATGTAGAGGAATTTGGTGGAGTGAGAGGGTTGAGGAGATAGAAAGGAAGCAGCGATGCCGGCAGAAACTAGGGTTTTACCGACGCCGGTGTTGGCGCCCCATATGGTGTAAATGGGGTGAGAGAGGGGGTATTCTATTGGTGGTGAGCCGGTGGACAGGAATCTGTGGATGAGAGAGAACGGTCTGGGGACGAAGCGGCGGTGAGTTGTGGTGGGGAGGATAAAAGAGAGTGGTGGCTGCATGGTAGGTAGAAACCCTAGGAGAGAGAAGGATGGGTGACCCGTGGCCAGGAAGATTGAGTGATTGAAATGGCTGAAGCGGACAATTAAAATCCCACCTACCACATTGTAAATAACGGCTACAGAGAAAAAGTGGAGGGAAATTTGGTTGTGATTTCAGCGGCTACTCGACCTTGCTTTACCATTTTCTTGCAGGCAAAGTCTCCATCCCGAATTAGTCCAAACCTAAAAATAGGAAAAGGTAAAGTTCAGTAAGTAATTAAATAGTTTCAGCCCTTTTTTAAGCAATTTCGTTGTCATTTTTGTAAGCAATTTCATTGTCATTAAACATTATTATAAAAAACTCGCTCGCTAATAAAAAATATAAAAGAAACTGATATTTGCTTATTAACTAGATACAAACTCGCGCATTGCAACGAGATTATTCATTTTGTTAATATATATATCTATATAATTACAAATTATTTAGATCAATCACTCATCAATTTAAAATAATATTAAATTGAAATTATGGAATATAATTATTGTAAGACCCCGACTTTTATGAAATACAATTTAAATTTTTCTCATATATATATATATTTTAAACGGTAAATGGATAAATTAACAAAATTTAAAGTTAAAAATATTTTGTACAAATTTTATCTTGTCGTAAAATATTCGTTTTGTCGGAGAATATTCGTTTTATCGGGTAATATTTGTTCTGCCGAGAAATATTCGATTCGTATGACGGCGCCGAAATAACCAAACATTAGTGGACTCCCGACAATGAATTATTGTCGGATATAAAAATCGATAACATTAATCTTTTTAAATAAAAATTGTCAACGATACTATCACTTTTAACTGTTAAAATACTTAATAGTAAATGAATAGTAACACACGGTATTGCACAGTAACACACGGTATTGCACAGTAGCATGCGATATTGCACAATATTTCATATTATTGAACTGATAAAGTGGTTATTGTACTATATTGACTTTTTTTTAAAATAAAATATTAATATTTTTCTTTTTAAAAATTAATTTTAAAACATGTATATTTATTGTCGATTTTCTTTTTTCTTTTATTTATTTATTATTCGAGTGAGCTATAGTCATTATCTTATCTTGGCACTTACTAGGATCTCTTATCATTAAAGCGATTTTTTGGAGTTTTACGCTAAAAACATAACACTCTCATTAAAACATTTATCATGTACTAACAAGTTACAATTGGGCACACGTGATGTGCGTGATGCATATGCAGTATAAAAGAACTGATCTAAAATTATAAAATGTGTAAATTAAATTTGTTCATCTATAATTTTAAATTTAAAAGATGGTGGAAGATAGGTATGGGAAACGGAAAAACTAACGTGGGTGGGACTCGAATTAGTAAACATATAAATAATAAGTGCTTTTCAGGAATAAAAATAATTAAATTATTTAAACTCCTTTTAAGAGAAGATGTGATCTAAAATTATAAAAATACAATTACAAAAGGCGGAAGCTTTTATAATAAGAGATTTTACTTTTTACCGAGACAACTCCTTAATTTTAAGGGTAACAATATTTTACATTATTAATATAATACCTGGTAAAAATAATTAAATAAATAAAATTATATATATATATATATATATATATATATATATATATATATTAAAATATATTGATTAGACTTTATCATTTATTTGGGTCAAAACAGTCATTTCATTTATGTGAACTATCGGTAACTGATAAATAAATTAATTTGATAAAAATGGGCCTTAAAAATTAATTAAGTTTATTTTTTATGTGAATAATAAATTCTATTAAAATCAGAAAAGTTGATAAATATATTAATTAATAAATAAATAAAACAAAAATTATATATAGGGTACCCTAACTTGTTCGTCCCATAAAAAATAACCGCTTAAAACCGAAAGAGAGAGAGAGAGAATTGTGAATTGTGAATTGTGAATTGTGAATTGTGAATTGTGAATTGTGTGAATTGTGAATGCGGCAGAAAGGTGGTTTCGGAAGAAACCGGAGCAGCTTAATTTGCTTTCTTTAAACTTTTGTTTTGTTTCTTGATTGATTTTTTTTTATTTCTTTATACTTCTTCGTATTGTCCCATCCGTCCAGTAGAGGACATGACAGATTATGAATCACATTAAGTGGCAAGATATGTAATATCATGGTACGGTGTATATATATATTATATTAAATACATGTAATGGATTAAGTATTTACTTAATAAATTCAGAAAGATAGTGTATATATGAATTGTTTTCAATTATCATGAAACCTATATAAATAGATTTATTTATTTATATTCTAACGTTATTACGTATGGAATAAAAGGCAGTGCATATATAAAATTGTGTAATATGTATTTTTAGAATTATAATATTATGATAATTAGTTTTTTTTAAAAGGTAATATAATAATATGATGATAATAATAATAATACGAGTATTTAAAAAAAGTATTTATTAATTGGTAATTTAGCATATAATTAATTAGTTAATTTATTTATTTTTATTTTATATAATTAATTTGGACGGAGAAAATCTAAACGAATTATGTTTGAAATTTTAATTGGGTATTATATTACTGATTTCAAGTACGAATTCTGTATTTTTTCAATGATATTCTTTTAATTTTAATTTGTTCATTTTGCTACTCGTTTATAAAGTTGGTTTTGCCGCTCGTGATTATTCCTGTCAAATTTATTATGATAGTTTCATTTTAGCGTTAAAATTTGGTATTCATATTTGTTCTCTTTAAACTAGTGCATCATGTCTAAAATTTATTTTGATATTTGTAGAAATATACATGTTAATATATTTTGGAGACCTCGTTCTAATGATTTGTTTCGATTTTACATGATATTATAACTCATTTTGTGTTGATATTGTGTCGCGTGTGTCGTGACATTATATATTTGTAGAATAAGCGATTGGGTATACTTGAGTTACAGCCACGTGCAGGGGTACCATAGACATGTCTCTTGACACCGAGGCATGATACATTTTATGGCGGTGTGATCAGTCCACGACGTTTTCATTTTTTGTTTTGGTGGGCAGTGACCATTTGATGTTTTGTTGTGGGAGGCATATGGATCGGGCCTAGTTTATGTTCTGTCAATTGGTGATATTTGTGCCCAACATACATTTTAATTTTGCATGTGTTTAGACTCGTGATCCAATGTGTGATTTATCTATGTGATATTATTTTGTCTGTGTGACATTATTTTTTACTTGCACGTAGGGCTGCAAACGATCCGAACCGAACCGAACATTGTCGAACTCGAACCGAACTCGAACATCATTAGTCAAACTCGAACATGTTCGAGTTCGAGTAGCATTATTGAACCAACGCACTTGTGCGAGTTCGGTTCGTTAGTGTTCGCGAACAGTTCGCGAGCATGTTCGAGTTCGCGAGCAGATCGGGTTTGACTATATGCTCGAGTTCGCGAGCATGCTCGAGTTCGCCTATAATGCTCGAGTTCGTTTATTATGCTCCAGTTTGCAAAAATTAGGCTAAATATTTTTATTTAAAAAAAAAATTAAAATTTAATTACAAGGCTAAGAGGACTCAGATACTCGAGTTTATTTAGGAATTAGGAATAGCCAAAAAATATATAATATATCATAATATCATATTATAATATATTCATATATATTAGATTGGTAGTAGTGGTCAATATTATTATTAATTACTTAATTAGTCTATAATAAATAAATATTACTACTTTCAATTAACTCAAAAAAGGGCGATATTACTACTTCATCAATTAATTAATTAATTTCATATTTTTGTATTTTTTACTTTTAGGTAAAACAAAAGAAAAAAAATACTCCATCTATTTCATAAAAAGAGTCATTTTTTTATAATGAAATTCTAAAATTCTAAAATTAAAAATAATGTGAATTTAGTTGATTTAGATTAATTCAATATCTAATAAACTAATATTGTTAAGTTGTTAACCTTGAAATGTATTACTACTAGATACTTCTTCCATTCTGAAATATAAGTAATAAGATCAACTGCTCAAGTATGAATTTTTAATTCAAAAGGAATGTGGTAATTAACTTTTGAATAACATAAATCTTGAGAATTATTTTATAAAAAGTTTATAATTTTAATAATTATATTGTTTAAAACTAAATAATTTTTTTCTAAAAAACTAAAGTAATATATTAAATTTTACAATTTTGTAAATTAACTACAATTTTAATATCAAATGCTCAAAGTAATTTAGAGATTTTTTGTTTTCTTTTCTCACATTTTTGCTTATTTTAATTTAAATTATTAACTCATTTTAATTTCATGCAAACGGTACCGTGACATTACTTTATTGGATTATTAAACTTTTTAAACACTGTTTTTTATACTAAACATGATTACTTAATTGCATAAAACAAAGTTAGTTAATTATTTTTTCTCACCGTCTCACATATACACTATAAGTCTGTAATACTAAAAAATTTAAAATTTTAAAAATCAAGTTTGCACTTTTAATTATATGGTTGATGGACAATAGGTTGATGTAAATAATGATTATTACTCTATTAGTGAAGTCTCAATACATTGATAACTTGATTTCTCTATTCTGTATCTTAATTTGGCAATTTCAATAACTCAAGCAAATGTAAGCAATTGTATTGTATCATTCTTTAATTAATGTCAAATTGTCATTGCATGAAGATTAATGACATTATTTATGTGATTTATGACATGAGTTATAATTTATTAAATTATCAGTGATATAAATTGTAATAATCTAACAATCATTGTTAAAAAAATTATGAAAATATTACAATTATTTTAATTAAATTACATGTGAAGAAGTACACATTATTATTTATTAATTATTTAATAAAAATGTGTACTTCTAATCAATTATTAAAAAAACAAAAAGATGTTTAAGTAATAAAAAAAGAAAATTAACAATTATTGATAAGATAAACTTTAAAATTTAATATGAAATAACTAATTATTTGTATTTAGAATTTAAAAATATTAAACATGTAATAAATACAATTCAAACTGGAGCAACTAACGAACCGAACCGTGTTGCGTCGAACCGAACTCAAACCGAACTCGAACTGAACCGAACCGAACCGTTCACGAACATAGTCGAACCGAACCACATGGTTCGCGAACATGTTTGATCGAGCAATCGAACTCGATACCATGTGCGAGTTCGGCTCGAAAAAAGCAACTAGTCGAACTCAAACCGAACTCGAACCAAACCGAACCGGTTCGCGAACAGTTCGGTTCGTTTGCAGCTCTACTTGCACGTGTGACAAAATAGATTTATGTTATATTTTGAGTTCGATATGAAATAACACCCAACCTTTTTATTCAACCTATTATTTCGTTGTGCTAGTTTTGTTCGTTTCAGTTCAGTTAATTACATTATTTGTTTTAGTTATTTACTTTATACTCTATATTCGTACTAGGCATTTGACTTATACTATATTTTTCTTCTGTCAAGTAATAAGATGGATCAAGAGCAAGTATAATAAAAGTTCCCTTCTATTAAATAATTTAAATATGTTCTCTTTAAACTGTGATACATTGTTTGATTTAGAGTTGTAATAATAATTTTAGATTGTGGTTTTAACCAATTTGACATTTAATATGCTTTGACTTGTGGCATTTATCAATTATTAGAGCTATTCATTTTATGGTGTAGAGTTTTTGATTTGTTTGATAAGTTTTATTATGTTTTGTGCGTAATTCTTTTTATTTATTTATAAAAAAAGGGTGTTATAATTAAAAATACAACGCTTGCACGTAAATTTCAATATCTTTAATAAATAATAGTTTTTTTCTCTCTAAAAACTAGTGTGCATTTCTTTTAAAAAATATTCAACAATCTTGTAATTCGCTTATAAATAGTTATATAAAATACAAAATATACACTTATAGATGCATAAAAGTACAATTTATAAAGCATATATGATATCAATTTTTGTAAGAATTTGTTGAGTAGTCATGTGTTTAGTGTATATATATATATATATATATATATAAGCATGTTAGAATATGTTATAAACCTAAACATAGGGAGAAAATAACATGTACCGTGGAAGTCGTCAACACTTGCATTATGTTTGTGAGTTTTTGGACGATAAATAAATAGCAAAAAAAAAATAGAATATGACAAAATCCATTGTGTTGTTATTAATTTTTTATTCCTTCAAAAAATAAAAGGTAACTCTTATTTTTAGATTGTATTTTACATTTATATCAAATTTTGTTATATTCGTAAACCGAGAGAAATACCGAAATCGTAAAAAATTACTTAAAGTTATTTTTTAATGAAAATTCCAAATCTATCATTTAAAGAAAAAAAAAAACTCTTGATAAAAGAGCGGATTATTTATTTATTTTTCATATATCTTCTAAAAAATATCAAACTCAGTAAATGAATAGAAACAAGGTTGGGGTTATGAAAATTTAATAAGTGATTGTTGGCGTAGGAAAGTGTCTACAGCATTCAACCTCTTCTTATATTGCAGGCTGTAATTATAAGATGAATAAAAATGTTGAGTTTTCTCTATTTATTTATTTATAGGCAATCAGTTATAAATTTTATTTTTCACAAATGTTTTTATCCAATTTATTTATCTTTTAACTTTTTTTTCTCAAACAAAACTACTTATATATTAACTATTAATTTTATTTTTTAACGAATAAGTTTACATACACAAAATCCAAACACTAGATTCATCTTAACAATTAAAACGTAGGGTATGACACGAATTTTAATATTATATTTCACTTTTTAATAATTAAAATAAATATAATATTTAAATATTATGTTTAGACGTTGTACACTTATACTTATTATTTTTTTAACTTATTTTAACACTCACAAACACATTAATACATTACCAGTAGCATGGTTTCTAGAAAAAAACATTGAACTGCCTTATCTTAAGATGTTATAATTGTAAAAATAATAATTAATAAAAAGAATATATATTCTAAACAAATAAGAAAAAAATTTAAAAAATACACAATATGGGATTACAGCAACAACAGGATTAATCATCATTTCCACGTTAGAGAAGAAAGCACATGGCTTAACAAGTTTCAGAATTACATTACCAGATCATACTATCACAAAACACAGGTTTTTGTACGGTAACTTAAAATTACTATCGCTACTAATTAGATAGAAAATGGAGAGATAAAAGAAACGTAAAAAAAAAAAAAATGTCTGGGGCGCGAAGAATTTGGTACCGCTCCGATACAACACCACTCCTTGCCCAACAAGATCAGGACCAAGACGACCACCTCAACCATCGCCTCGCCGCAAATCCTCCTCCTAATCGACCATTCTCTTCCGTGCAAATGACATCGGCTACCCCTCGTTCTCCTCCGCGTTCCGTCTTCCTCGGCATCGACGTTGGCACAGCGCCCGAGCAGGTCCATCCACCTCTGTCCACTCTCTCTCTATTTCTTTATATTTTTTTAATTCGGTCTTTATAGTAGTACTAGTTTTGAATTATTGATTCTGCTAACTGTCGCACGCATATGTCAGTCCGAATTTACTCTGTTTATAGTTGTGTATTTGGTGGTATGGATAATGATTACACATATTTATGGAAATTTTATAGTCAAACTGGTTACATGGTGAATTCAATTCGGATTTAAGAATTACTTGAAAGTTGAAAATTCTGTGTACTTGGTTTAATAACTAGAAACAGCATACATGATCATTTTTCCGGAGCCCTAATTTAGTACCTGAAGTGGCCACAGGGTTCATTTAAACAAGTATTTGTGGAGATAGCATGAAATTATATGTGGTTGGGACTTGGTACAATAATTTTTAATGAAATTTCTTATACATGTTTTTGAGTATTTGATGCAAGTGATTTAATTGGCAGTGTACTTTGAAATAAGCATTTGCATCAGGTGGGAGTCATAATTCCGGCCGTCTTCTTCACTAATTATCTTGTTATAGTATTTTATATAAAATTTGACTATTGCTGAGGTCACCAACTTAACCATATCGTGCATGAACACACACAAACACTACATGCTTAGGTAGATGCCGCAGTTTCTTATGACATTTGCTGTTTGATGTGAATGGAAAACTTTTAGCTTCTTCTAGTAGCCCAATACAGATATGGAAACAACGCGACTGCATTGAGGTGATAAAACACCTGAACCTTTTGTTGATAGTGTCAGTGCATCATGAAAATGTATCGTAATAATCTTGGTATTAAAATATTATCTTGGCATTATAACCTATTGTTGAAGGCTATATTTAGATGAAGCACAAAAAAGCCTTGATAAATAGACTAGGGTAATGCCCAGTAAAAGTAATAACTGTCAAACAAAGAACAAATATTTTGAAATTTATGTGCCCGGAGAAACATTAAAGAATGTAAAGGAGCTATTTCATTACATGTTTTACTAATGCATTTAATGAATCAGGGTTGTTAAATCTGTGTGCTCCCTTGCAAACGTTGACAGGGTTGAAGTAACAGGGTTGGGTTTTGCGGCTACTTGTTCGCTTGGTTTGCATTCTCTTTTAACCAATTTATTGCACCTTTCGATATAGATAGGTAACGTAGCAGTATAGTTGCTTGAAATACATTGGGGATGAATTGATTTCTTTGTGCAGTTGCTGTGGATTCCGAGGGTGTACCTGTTACAGTTTCTTTGAGTGGCGATACAAGAAGAAATGTTATAGTATGGATGGATCATAGAGCTGTAAAGCAAGCGGAGAGGATCAATTTGTGTAACTCACCAGTATTACAGTACTGTGGTGGTTCTCTTTCCCCTGAGATGCAACCTCCAAAGGTATTTAAGCAGATAGTAAGAGAAATTAGTTACTCAACTTTCCAGTGAAATGTTGATAAGTTGTTACATTATTTTTGATCTAGAAATTTTAAAATAAAACAATAACATTCTTGTTTATGCTTTGAAGTTACTTTTCAGATTAAGTTTAATGCAAATTGTTCTAGCAGCTTTTATGGGTGAAAGAAAATTTTCAAGAATCATGGTCAATGGCATTTAGGTGGATGGACTTAAGCGATTGGTTATCATACAGGTGTACTATAGATTTTCCTTGTCCTTTACTATTACAACGTTTTTTTTAAATATCTGATGAACTTATCCTTGTTCCTGGTCATTTTCCTAGAGCAACAGGAGATGATACTCGGAGTCTTTGCACCACCGTTTGCTAATGGAAATATCTTGGTCATGCACACATGGACGTCAATGAGAAAGAGTTCCGAAATATGGAAGCTTGTGGATGGGACGATGAGTTCTGGGAGGAGATTGGCTTAGGTGATCTTGTGGATGGGCATCATGCCAAGATAGGTATGCTTTTAAGTTTGCTTTTAGATTAACTAATTCTTTTCATTTAATGGGAACTAAGAACAATGTAATTGAAAGAAAAGTTATATCCATTTGGTATTCTGAATTGCTAAAACTATAGAGTTCAAGTATTGAGAATTTGATAGTAAAATATGGAATGGTCTTATGTCGATGACATGTCTTGCTGGAAAATCGTAGTGGCATGCATAGTTGTGAAACCTATCCTCCCAAGCACCCCATTTTCCATTGACAGTGAAGTATAAACTGTACCGAGAGTCGGAGAAAAAGTCAGCCACTCAGCCCTCTTTGATACGAACCTACATATCAAACATTTTCTTTAATTCTATCAATTGTTAGACCTGGAGTATCATCTGATGGATGGATTGAGACAGTTATATGTGAGTTTCTACAATTGTATGCCTAACAAACAATTGTTTTTGGAATTCGGATATTCGGTGAAGTTTTCCTTTTATTCTCCCACTTTTGAATTAATGGATTGTGCTTAGAAAATGATGGGTACTTTGGAACTTCTCAATTTCTTTAAAAAAATTAAAATAAAATAAAATTGGAAAAGCACACTGTTGGACTGTAATTCATGGTTGCATGTAAAGTCCACTAAAGAGAATAACTGTTACCCATTTGAGTTTTAGGCTTCCCTTTTCAGTAATTCGATTCTATTTCCCCCCACATTTTCCTGCAATTAATGAGTTGAAAATCATTACATGTGCAGGAAGAAGTGTAGCTTTCCCCAGTCATGCTTTAGGCTCTGGTCTATCACCGGATGCTGCGAAGGCAAGAAATTTTGTACTGAAGAATTCTCATTGATTTTGTGTGCCGCTTACTTGAGGTCCATTAATGAAGAAAACACATTTTTTTTGTCACAAGAATGCAAGTGCATCATCTCTGTGTGCTCTAAAGAGTGATTAGCATAATTTTGTTGCATATACATTATGTTTCATTGAATATGCTAAAAATTCGACTAAATCTCAGGAACTAGGTCTGGTAGCAGGGATACCAGTGGGAACATCGCTGATTTGATGCCCACGCTGGTGATGTTGGGGTTATGGAAAGTGTGCCTGTGTCAAGATCTGAAACTGAAGGTCGTTATGAAATACTGTCTACTGTATATTTTTATTACTATGTTCTGCAATCTTTTTATTTTCCTATATTTCATTTTATTTGCTGATTGGTGTTGTATATACATAATCAGAGGTGGAAGCTATATGCCATCGGATGGTGTTAGTTTGTGGAACTTCAACTTGCCATATGGCTGTGTCCCGGAGCAAGTTGTTCATCCCAGGGGTCTGGGGACATTATTGGTCAGGTACATTTTGGTGGACAATTAAATGGAAGCACTTGTTTCATAGAATATTGCTATATTAAGGCTTATGGGTTGTTTATCTTCAATAAATTTTTTAGTGCCAGACATTTTACAGAAATCTAGAACAGGTTGCCAGTTTGATTTGATGCAAGATAAGGTATGAAGAAGGAATTAGAGTACCTATCTCCGCAGAAAATCTTTAAAGAAACACTCAAAAGCAAGAAACTTTAATCTCAAATCAATATATTCAATAATTTGAAAAATAATAAAGATTAGAACTCTTTATATAGGAACTCTACGATTGTTTCCTCTCATTTCTATTAATAATTTTTCTTCTTTTTTTTTTTAATAAAAAATGGCTGTTTCATTAGTTCCCCTAAACATGCAATGTCAATTATGCAGCTTACACCTCTGCATCAAAATATTGTTCTTCAAAATATTATCCATTCCCACTGTCATGAAAAGTGCCCTGGGAAAACAATATACATTTCAAAGGGAGTTCACATTACATTCCCACTTATCATCAACGAAATGGCTGGCTGCAAAAGTTAATTGCTTATTAGACGCATTCAATCTTAAATATTCTTCAGTCCTAACTCTTATGCTAGTTCCATATAACAAAATAAGAATTCCTGCGATAGCAAGTCCATGATAAATTGAGGTTTTTGTACTATTCGTTAAGAAAGGAGAGAAGTCATATAAATCCATAATGATGCCTTCTAACATGGCTTGAAAATTATATATGCATATAAACACACACACACATTCATTCTATTGTTGGAACTTCGATTCTTTCACCATAATGAGTAGCAAGTTGATGGTAGTTTTATGTTTCGCATGCTACAGTTGTGTTAATTTAGGCTTCGTAGATATCATAGATTCCCTATTAATTAATGGTTTTCCTGCAGAATAATGTTTTAGTTTTAGAAACCTCGAAATTTTTTAAATTCAATGACTGCAATTTGTCATCAAATTAATTTTCTGTTTATCTTTTCTTTCTTTTTGTTTCATTTATAATATGTTTAGCAATGGTGCCTGAATATTGGCTCACGGAAGGGGGTCAGAGTGCTACTGGGGCATTATTGGATTATATAATTGAAAATCATGTTGCTTCTACACACCTTGCAAACTGTGCCGCTTCTCAAAGTAAGATATAGTTTAGCCAAATAATGTAAAGTATATTACTTCCTCTGTTCCATGGTAAGTATCACTTTATTGTTTTTCTTTTGTAAACAAGGGCTTACTTTCAAATGTCTACAAAAAATTTGGGTAAAATTGGGAACCAGTTGTGCAAGTAAAATGGGGTTAATTGTGTAAACAGTAACCATTATGTAAGTTAAACACTTTTGGTCAACAAAAATTTTGTTTCCCTAATTTGCATGAAATGACCAAAGTGATACTGACAATGGAAAGGAGGAAGTTTTATGAAGGATTTTATGAGTTTTTTCAACTTAAAGTCACGTGACACGTATACATTAGCTTCTTCTGTGACTACTATTTTATAAATCTTACAGGTATTTCACTGTTTCATCTGTTGAACAAGATATTAGAATCATCTATGCATGACCTGGGGTCTCCTTTTCTTGCCGCTTTGACCGGTGATATAAATGTCCTTCCAGACTTCCATGGTAACAGGTAAACATTATAGTTTAACGCATAATATCTCCATTCCAAGTATCCAAACTCTCGTTCTTAATTATTTTTTGATTCAGGTCTCCCATTGCAGATCCTAAAGCAAAAGGGATGGTCTGTGGCTTAACTCTTGACTCCAGTGAAAAACAGTTGTCTCTTCTATATCTTGGCACTATACAGGGTATTGCATATGGTACACGCCATATTGTCGAGCAATGAAATGCGCAAGGACATAAAGTAATTCTCTTCATTCATACAACTATACTAATTACAAATCCCGTGCAAGGAATTGGTGAAATTTCATTTGTATATTTATTCCTTTTATTGTAAAAATAAGTATTGCATGTAAAATTAATTTAATTTAGTGTCTAAATAATTCTAAAAGGATAGAAAAGTTTTTATTTATAGATTAAATGTTTGCTGATATAAAATTTCTATTTGGGTATTTAAACATAAGTAGATTTCTTTAATGAATATGAAGTTTATCAGAACCAATTAGCACTTTTCAGTAGCACATATTCATACTAAATATTGTGGTGGTTATGTTAAGAATGAAAATCACTGCTCTACTTCTTTAATGAAAAGTTTAGATTTTATTATTGGAGATTCTTTGACAATTGTATAGAATAGTAAATTTATAAGGTGAAGAATTATTGAATAGTACAAGTGTACAGCATTCTGGACAGAGAGGGGCAAATGGATGGTGCAACAGTAAGGTCCTTATTAGGCATGAAAATGTGAGTTCGTGTCTAAGAAAAGTAATTCCATGCGGGAAAAAAAAATGAAGATTAGGTATACTTCATCCTCTCATCCTCTCATCCTAGCAACATTGAATAATGGGGATCAAACTGGGTGATGGGCTTAGAATGTAATGAACTAATAATACATCTATCTATAAGCATGAGCAATTGGTAAAATTTCCTATGGGTCCTGTGATGAAATTTTAATCAACTTGCTAAGTCTTTCTCTCATATAAAGGTTCCATATCATGCAGGTGCATGGACATCTCTCTCTGTTACCACTATATGTTAATATAAATCCTTAAACATAAGTTGAGATGAAGCTTAGAGTGCTGCTTCATGTGATGGTATCAAACAGCAGATAGGTGCATTTGTGACAATCCTAACCATCACGACTACTGATGGTATACAATTTTCAGATTTAATGACCATTTTAAAATACTATATTTTTTAATGACCGTCTCCTTATGGTACAACATGTAGGTTTTCTAATCATTTTACCTTCCAACATTTTCTATTTTTCTCATCCTCTTTTCCTTCTGTCTTTGTTTGCAGATTGACACATTACTTGCTTGCGGTGGACTTGCAAAGAACCCCTTGTTCATTCAAGAGCATGCAGATATCATTGGTCTCTCTCTCTCATGCCATCCCGAGAATAACTAATCCTCGCTCGGTCTTTTACTTGATAGGGCTCCTTTTCCAGTTATCTGCTTAAATAAATTTGAGTAAAGGAATAATTATTCTATTGTTGTTAATATGTGTCTCAGGGGATATATATATGTTTGACAATGATAGAATAACAATTCCATTACTAAAATTCTTTGGTCACCTGTTTAGCTTTTTTTTCATTCTCTTCATACTCACCCCCAAACAACCATCAAACACACACAACAAATGAAGGAAAAAGGAAAAGAAACTAAACACCCAAGACACTCACGTGTACAAATACATGTACATATCCAGAAACACATTCTTCTATGAATATATAGGCAGTTGGTATATGTTGGACTCTTCTCCAAAGTTATGCATGGGGCAGACTCGCAGTGACGAAGTTAGAATCTTTCTTTAGTGTGGTCAAAATTATAACAAAGGTATAAATAGTTTGGCGGGAGTTAGGGGCTGCGCCTCTTAGCCAAATTTTATGAGTAATTTTTACTTCGTGATATATATATATATATATTAGAACATGTTCATGATATCACTCTCTCCATTTTAAAATGTAAAATTATTATTAATTTTTTGAAACATTTTTAAACTCAAAATTGATATAAATTCATTTAATTTTTACCAGTACAATGATGAATGTTATAAATTATCTAAAAAATATTACTTATTAATTATAAATTTTATTGTTTAATAATTTATAAAATTTGGAGATTAGTGTTATCTGGGTGAGAGTGCTATGAGATTTATATTTGATTGAGAAAATTTCAATTTGACCCTCTATAGAAAACTCGCAAATTTTAGTAGTGTCAAATTTATCTATTACACCTAAAATTTTGTAAATTTGTTATATATTAAATCTAAAAAGAAAAGTTCAGTGGGGTCAATTGACCCCACTAACATGTATGTGGCTTCGTCCTTGCAGACTTGGATGTAGTTCTGTAGGTGCGGGTAGTTGGAAACAATGACTGAGCTGCATCGGAAAGTCATCAATAACTGAACTGACTTCCAAGGGTGCTAATCAGACTATGGAAGCCAACGGTTTAAGTTTAAATAACAAAGGATGGTTTGGGGTCCAGTTTCTCAAAAGTGGACCTTTATACCCTTTTTTTTTATATCAAATTTGGTATGAACTGCGAGCACTCAACTTTATGTGCCAACTTGCAAACACACATTTCCGACCAGAAAGTAATACAGCAAACAGGGACTCCTGTTTGCTAAACTTGTACTACATTTTCTGACGCTTGGATGAAAAATTGAGACTCATTTGGCAATGATTTTCTTAAAATAGTCTTTCAGTTTGGAGCCTTGCAACAAATAAGGTTTTTAGAATCGTTAAGACCTTCAATAAATAACCAAGTCTCATTCTTTCTTCTTCAGTTTGTTTTATTAGTTCTTTAACCATACAGCTCTATGATAGTCTGACAACTTTTTAAGCTTAATTGTTCATGGTTTTTCCCCTTCAGGTTACCCTGTAGTTCTTCCACGAGAAAGTGAGTCCGTGCTTTTGGGTGCTGCCATTCTTGGTGCTGTTGCAGCAAAGAAGTATTCTAGTCTAATTGAGGCTATGAAGGCCTTGAATGCAGCTGGTCAGGTATTCTAACAATTGTGCACATGTTGTATTTTAGTTTCTTCATTTTAGAATGGCAAAGGGGTTAGAGTGGTATCTTTCTGCATTTAGAGAAAATTACAACACTAACTGGCATAGGAAACTACAGCATCATTTCAAATTACAACATCATTGGCATAAAAATTGTTAAAGATGCAATAATGTAAAAGCAAGTAGAAACTTCTAGGGAAAAATGTGACAGATTGACACTTAACAGTGACAAGGTTTTTTAGGGGATTGATATTTCCACAAGTCCTCCCCACATAAATAAGTGGGATCCCACACACGAGTTAGGACCTTGTGAAAAAATCATCTAGTTATGGTGATAACAATTCCCTCTATTTAATGTACTCAGCAATGGGTATGATTTAGACCGGGTAAAGCTAAGTGAATGCAAGGAAACATCATGAGTACAAACCGAAGGCTAGGCCCGGTGATCTTCTAGCAACATTTAACAAATAACAGCCCAAGTGCAGCTCTGGCCTTTACTTCTTCGAAGGGAGCCATTTTTACAAGAATGAGCCATGCCTCTTATTTTCTGATATTCACTTAATTTTTTGGCTTTTGGCAGGTTGTTTATCCATCTACAGACCCGAAAGTGAAGAAGTACCACGATGCTAAATATCGTATTTTTCGTGAACTTTATCAGCAGCAACTGTCTCATTGTGCTGTTATAGCTGAAGCTTTGGAATAGCGTATGAGGTTCTTGGTGAAAAATTGTGACACTGAGATGCTCCCTCGGGATAAAAGATTGATTTATGAACAAAAACTTGGATGCTCAAACACGGTTGGTGGCTGCTGGAATTCTTGAATTCTTTCAGTTAAATGTCTATAAAGGTCAGTGAATTAGGAATGATGATCCAAATTCTCTTAGCTCTCTGGAATCAAACTATACAAATATTCTTGATCTTTCTTGACAGTAAAGCTATCCTTGACCGTTCTTGACTTTTTTGGTCCGAGATTAAGGCATTCTCCTTTTTATTGCCTACGATCATCATTCTTGACATCATGTAGAAATTAAAAAGGAATATGACCAGTTTGAACAAGCACATCATCTTAAATTTCCCAAGCATGAATATGCATTACCTGTATCTAATTTTTCTCCCAATCTGATTAATATTGTTCTAGAATAATGGCAGGGGTACTAAAACCTAGTCGTCTCAAATAATGTGACCATTGCAGTGTTTGATCACACCGCTTTTGGTTGACAACGATAAATGGATATTGTGCCTCGATCTTATTTTGTAGTTGAGGTGTTTTAACCAAATGTTTGCTCTAGTGGCGGTGAAGTTCCTCGATGATGAATACTAGTCTTGGGTTTGAAAATTAAAACTCTAGTGAGATGCTTGGGTCAGGATATTACTAATGGTGGTGATACAAGATGATTTATTGAAGATTACTGGTGGTGATAGTAGTAGCACGGCAACAATTGGTGGTAAGAATGCAGGAAATTAGCTAAACAGGCCGAGGTGATAAATGATTCTTTTCTTTATCTATTTAATTAATATATAAATTTTTGCTGGCATTACACGTATGTTAAAAAAAAAATGGCTGTTCGAACTCAAACATTTTAAGCAATGCGAATGCATCAAAATTATTTTCTTTGGCACATCTCCAATCCGAAATTAATTGGCTTTCATTTTCCTTGGTACTACTCCCAGCACAACCTTGATGATAAAATTTGGGAATATATTATATCTTCATATTTTGGGAGCTGCTTTATTTATTTATTTCCTATTCCTCTCAAGTTTGGGTTGTTTATAGTACTTGGCATAAAGAGTTCAATGGGCTCGAATTAAATCATGAATTTCTAAACAAGAATCGCCATATATATTTGAACGAAGAAAAATTTAATAGAGATTACTGATGATTTATTCAAGGTAAGTGTAATTCAAAATTACATTTAAAAAAAAATTGGCTTAGGGGACACCTAGATATGGTTCCAATGGACCATCATCATTTGGCCCAAACCTGTATGGCTGAAGAAAAGTATTCTAATGATCCAAAGTGTTGAAAGATGGGGTGGAAATTTAAAGGACAACCTATATTCACCCCTATTAAATGGGTTTAGGTTGTAAATTATCAAATAAAAATAATAAATGGTCCAAGTCATATCAATCCACATAATAAATTAAATGGGTGATCGTGGACTGTTTATTAGGCCCAATTATTCGGCACAAAAGTTAGCTATTCATTAATAAGTCTGGGATTTAAATGATTACTTTTGCTTTTAGTAATCAACTTACAAGCCTCCTCAAGAGTTTGGGCCTTATTATTTTATAGCATCTCCTAGGATGAAGAAATTGTTTAAAAGTTACAAAAAGGTTCAGGCTAACGTGGGGCAACATCTATAAGGTCGAGCGTGATTGCAGGAATAGCAAAGCAATTGGTTCCATTCTGGTCCAGTTGTTGGTCGGACTAGGAATATACGCTACACGGCAAAAAATAAGTTGTTGAAAGGGCCACTGAGTCTCAACTAAGTACACACATTTTAATTTTTTTTTTAGGAAAATAAGATAATAAGAGAGAGAACATTAATGAAACACTTATAGAAAGAGCGATATATAATTTTTGAGAGAGAATGTGATATATAATAATTTTTGAGATGAAAAGTGATAGATTTTTAATTAGATAAACAAGAAGATAAGAGATAATATTTATAGGGAGTATGAGAATTAAATGATAAGATAGGCAACCCCTGTCCGTCTATATTTTTTTATTTATAATCGGCCATTTATAAGTCACATAATTTTCAATTCATTTAAAATCAGCCCATATAAATCCAAACCTATTCTTGCTTTCCAAAGCTCACCCGAGCCTGCCCATTTATTGGGTTTAGTCCAAACAATTAAAGCAGGAAAAGAACGTGTGCATTATCTTTTTTCAAAAAGTTTTCATCATTATATAGATTGATCTCACCCTTAATTCCCTCTATTATTAAGGATAGCCTTGATTATGTTATTGATTATTATACTAGACTCCCAATTATTTTCAGAAAATTTTCATCATTATAGAGATTGATCTCACCCTAAATTTCCTCTATTATTGAGGACAACCTCGGTTATGTTATTAATTATTACATTAGAACCCCCAAGCAATCAAAAATTTCATCTCTCTCTAATGAGCAAATAGAAAATGTGAAAAATTGATTTGGAAATTAAGAAATAAGAATAATTACTGAAATTAACCAGTATTTAAAAACACATGAGGGAAATTTGAGAATAAAAATATTTCTTATGGGATTAGACTAATACTCCATTTCTCCTTACTAATGTTATTGATAAATCAATTTAGTTTGTACAGAAAGGATGAAATACTAGCAACAAAAAGAAAGGATGAGATTCAATAAATAGAGGAAAGATTATGAAATTTGTTAAAAATTAAGGGATGTTTACTTGTTTGATACGTCATTTATGATGATATGAGCTTATTGATATGGATGCAAAAGTATCCATGTGCGTGATACGGTGTGCGTGGTTAGTGACGTGCTATAAGTCCCTATGATTCCGTGCATAACCCGAGCGGCCGTAGGGTCCACCTTCACCCTGAAACTAGCGGTATAAAAGTCCCAGCAGCTCAACTACGGATTGCGGGTCTGCAGTCGCAGAAACGTCACTACCCAAGACTGTCCGAATCCGAGTCCTTTCAGATGGGTAAGATCAAAACGGTAAACCCCCTAACATCTCTCATTTCTTTAATTTTCTGATTAAAACCCTAAACCCTTTTCTTTTTTCCTGTTCTTTTTCAGGGTGATTTTATTCATCTATTGGTCTCACTAATCAGGTTTTGTTTTTCTTTCTAACCCCGTAAGCTATTTTTGATTCAATCGAATTTGAATTGTGGTATGCTACTCGAATTTGTATTGTATTTACTATCCAATTTTTGGATTGTTTGGATTCAATTACGGCAATACTAATCGAATAATCTGATGGGTTCAATATCTAAGAAAGTGAAGTTCACTAAAAATGAGAAAATTGATAGGATAAGTATATTGCCTGATGCTATTTGTTCTTACATTCTCTCCCTCCTCCCGACTGAATACGCTGTTAGAACAAGTATTCTATCAAAAAGATGGAGGTACCTTTGGACGAACATCACAATTCTCGACTTTGGTGATGACCCCGAACCCACTTGTGTTTCTAGCTTGCCAAATTTCGTGGATCAAGTGTTGCACCTTTGTAAAACTTCACAAATTCAAAAGTTCAGTCTGGGTACTTCCATCAAACTTGGTAGCCGTAAAGACGGTTCCTCATGGAACTCCAAATGGATCAGTGAAGCAGTTAGGCGTAATGTTTACGAGCTAGATATTAAATTTCGTTACATGGAGTTGCCTCTATCTTTTTTCACTTGCAAGACAGTCCGAATTTTGAAATTGTATGTTGGTTATGACTTGAACTCCAATATTCCTGCCTCCTTTAGTCTCCCTTGTCTAAAAATCCTCAATCTCTACCTTGATTTGCCCAAAACCGATTTTGCACACAAGCTCATTTGTAGCTGCCCTGAACTTGAGGATCTCTATGTAAAAGGAGAACCAGGGGGTGATAAGGACGTGATATTTAATGTTTCTGCACCTGTTCTTAGGAGATTGCACATACATCTACAACTGCATTATTCTGAAGAATCGGAACAAAAATTTCTTATAAATGCACCAAGTCTTGTATACCTCAATGTTGAGGGGAGGTCCTTGGCAAATTACTTGGTGAAGAATTTGTCATCTCTAGTGGAAGCAAGGGTTAACATCTGGGGTGAGTATTCGAACGACGATGCACCAAAATATGCCAATCGCGTGCCATGGCTTCTCCAAAGAATCAGTGCGGTTAAGTCTCTATCCTTGGGCATCGATGCCATGATAGTAAGTTCACTTTCTTTCATTGAATGCATCTTTCTGTGAATACATTTTCCTCTGTTTTGGTTGATGGATTTAACGAGGGCTGAGGACAAACACATTGAAACAAAAATAAGATTTATATCTTCTAAAAGTTTACAAAAACTTGTTAGGAAGCATTCAAAAATAAAAATAAAAAGATAGCTTGCAAAACTTAAATATTCTCCCTTGCTTTCACTACATGCTTTTTCTCTGCATGGTAATCAAATTGGATAGAATAAATTCCTTTCTTTTTCTTTCTCCTTTGAAACAAATAGAGTCTGAATGAAACCCCTTCTTTCCCAATTGTTTTTTCAATATTGTAACATGTTTCTCTGTTGTGTAATTATTGTCTTTTTTCTCTAATTGTTACATTTATTTCAACTCTTTGAAGGCTCTACACTTTGCTGATAATGATCATCTACCAGCATTTCATAATTTGACCCGCTTAGAGGTGAAAGTTGTCGATTACTATGGCTGGAAAATGTTGCCTGATTTACTTGGAAGCTCACCCAATCTTGAAACTTTTATAATGAAGCAGGTAATTTGGCTGTAATCAACATTTTTGGGTTGATTGGTCATTGCAAATTTGGAAGTAATGACATTTATGCTTTTCTGGCCCAATATAGGAGCATGAAGATGAAGAGTTAGACGATATGTTTTGGAGTGAACCAGCATCTGTACCAGCTTGTTTGTTGCAGCACCTTGAACTAATCGAGATCACAGGATTTCAGGGGGATATACGTGAGCTAGAATTGGTTAAGTATTTACTAGGTAATGCTGAAGTTTTGAAAATGTTAACAATCAAGTCCCCTAGATTGGCTCTAGACAAAGAGATAAAGTTTTGCACTCAAGTAATGAAGTTTCCGAGAGGTTCAAGAAGTTGTCAAGTTGAATTCTGGGGAGATTTTCACTCCAAGTTTAGTTGAGTTGTTTCTATTTGTTCTCCTGGAGGTTTTACAAATTGGATTTTATACACCGATGATTTATTTACTAATCCAAGTGGCTCCACTTCTTTTCAACTTTTGTACAATATTTTATGATGAAAATTGGAACAATTTTTTATGTTGAAGTCAGGGGCGGAGGCATTTGGAGGGCAGCATAGGCAGCAGCTGCCTATGCTGAATTTTTTCCTTCCCACATAGCCTATTTCTAAAAACTCTTCATTGGTACATTATATAATAAGCTAAGTTTTGAGTATTACATTACATGCATAGTACCTAAGTCCGGCACAAATCAAGTTAATGAAAGAAACCCGAGTCTAGTTTTTTATGCTCTAAATATATTCCATAACCATTTAAAAGTCGGGGTTTTCAGAATCTGAAAAACCATGGCATCTTCAACTGTAGAGGACCAACATCCAACACAAACTAGGTGCATGTTTTTCTTCCTATGACAGTTGATAGAAATATAATAATTTTTTAATTATAACTCATGTCCTCAATTTATGTCTCTCTAATCCTCCACTTCATAGAGAATGGCACTGAGAGCATGTATGTTGTTTCGGCGATTCATAGTAATGACCCAGTGAGTGATCAATCATATATGTTGTTTCTGCGAAAGATTGTGATTGCATTAGTTATTTCCCATGGGTTATGAGCATAGCCATGGATTGCAAAACTAGGCATATCTGCAGCTTCGTGTGTATTGCCTTATTTCCTTACAATGGTACCTGGTGCCCAACAAAGTCCAACAGCTAAATGAAAGTTGAGAATATTTCTTTTTTGCATTCTATAGAATAAATAGATTGTCTCTCTATTAACATTGCTTAAGCGTTGCTACTGCATTATGTTATCTTGTTTCATAAACATAGCACTATAGAAATCTTATTCCTGTAGTTATAAAAGCTTGTTTTTAAACCTTAAGGAGAGCTGCAGGTGATTCCTTGATGTGGATTGATAAAACATTGCTATGTTCCGACAAATTTTATGTTCACTTCTCAAAAATCTCTCTCTTCTATTTTTCGTTTTTATTTATCTTTTCTTGTAATACATGAAGTAGAGAACAGAAATAAAAGTGTATATAAAAGAATTTTGTATAAAAATTTGAGTATTCAGCTTTTAAATCTCTTCTCTTTCTGCTATTAAACAAATAATATAATAATATTTTTTGTACATAAATTTCCTAACATGTAATTGAAGGGTAAATTTGTAAAAAATAATCTTTTTCTTTTCTTTTTATTGGAATTCAGAAATATAAGATATATTTTTTTATTATTAAAAACTTACAAATAATATAAAAGAAAACTATAAAAGTTTTCTATTATTTTCTTTTTGTCCGAAACTCATAAACAAAGTGTAAGAGTATAAATATAGTTGCTACAGTCTCCTATTCGGAAATGCTAAGTGCAAACTAGAGCCACATTCAAAACCTCCTGGGTGTGTAAGTTCGTCTAAACCTTCCAAGCCATTTGGCCTCTTGCTAGTTATTAGTCATTTGTCCCACATCGAAAAGAGAAGAAAATGAGAGGAGAAAATGAGTATAGAAAATACAAAAATAGGAAGTAGTATCGAGAGCTTAGGCCAGTGGCCTGTGGGACATCTGTCTTTCGTTGGGAAAAATTAACTTTTTTTGTTTTCATTGTTTGTTTTATATATTGGGAGGGGAATGAAATATATTGGCAAGGTTTTTCTTCCATATATCAAACAAACGATGAAAAATAAAAAAATGATTTCCTAAAACCATTTCAAGAAAATGTTTTAACCTAAAGAAATACACTCTTTAAGTTGTGTTATATTTAAGTTGTGTTATTTTTATATTCTTGGGACATGGTGAATTGTATGTCCTCCTTTCACATGAGGGTGGACTCCACACGCAGTGGGATACGTGTTGGAGCTCACCCTCATGTGAGAAGGGGAACATACTGTTCATCTATGTCTCAGGGACAGAGAATAATCACTCTTATGTAACTCATGTTACAGTTCTTAATCTTAAGTGGTGTCTTGAACCCTTTGTGTCTTTTATTGTTTTATTATTATCCCGAGTCAGCGCCAATTTTTCTTGGTCTCTTATTTGCTTCTTGCATTGCAACTTGAATATTTTGTATTTTTGTCGATAAAATTTGAGGAGATGTTATTGGATTTCCATTACGTTCTCTGAATTTTCACCAAGTAATGGAACAAAGAATGAATTTAGAGTTAGTGCTTTTGGGGTGTTCTAGTAATACCGTTCGCTGTTGATTTTAGTTCAATTTCATTCATTTAATTGTCAAGTCCTTTTATAATATATATAGAGAGAGAGGTGTTGAGACCCAAGCAACTTTTTCTCTCTATTGTTTTATTTAAGCAAAATTATTATTTTCAAACCAAATATTAATACACATGTATCTCAATCAATTCGAATGTATTTATGCACGAGACACAAAGCTGAATGAAGAAGAGCCGCGGAAAACATTTCATACCATTCTTCCTGAATCGACAAATTTGATATTTTCACAAGTGAATTATATTTGATTGTGTAAAAATATTAAATTAACTAGTGAAAATATTAATTTTCAATTAAACACTCACTTGTGCTTCTGGGCGAAGATCGGTGTATGGGGCAACACCAGTAAGAATCTCACTGCATGCAATAGGTGATGTCCAAATTTCACGTTCATATAGAAGTGAAAAGAAAGGGAGAAATATTTCAACTTATCCTTCGTTTAGATTATGATAATCCTAATGGAATCATGAAAAGTTATCAAGCTGGCATATAAAATGTTGTCTGAAGAAAAGTTTATATAAAGAATAAATATAAACACACAATAATCAAATATTACATTCATTTACGTCGTTAAAAAGTAAGTCATGATATTAAAATTCGTGTAATACTCTACTTTTTAATAGTATAGATGAATATAATATTTAATTGTTATGTGTGTAGATTTGTCCTTGTGTAAAAACATTTTAAGTCATAATCTTATATGGTTGACTCAAAGGTTTGACCAGAATTTCTAGATTCCAACACCAAAAGGGAAGCGCAAACACACACACGTATTACAGGTGGGGGGAGAGAGGGAGTCGAAAGCGAAAGTTGCATATATGGAAGCAAACTCTCTTGAAGGAATTGCAGGAAAGGGTTTTGATGATAAGAGTGCTATGCAGATAATTGCTGTAGTCAAAGTAATTGCAATCAGTCCCACATCAATTGCACACCAAAACTCAAAGTACCATTCTTGGTATAAATAATGCCATAAAGGGCTTCAGAAGGGTCTAGATTGGTCCAGCCTTGGGGGAGGCCTAGCCAGGCTTCACCGGACAAGGGTTTTAGTCTAATTATTATATCCGGCCTGGCGGGCCATAATTCATGCTGAGCTTGGGCCAGGCCTGGTAAATGCCTGTTAGTTAGTCCTAGATTAGGCCTAGACAGCTTGTTTCTGAACGTTAGGCATGCGCTTTCTAAATTACTAAAGCCTTGTTATTTTTTGTTAAGTTTATTTTTTTCTTTTCCTTTTTGATACTATTTTTTTTTATCTTTTTGCCAAGTTTAAGGTTGTTTCTAGGTCTAAATTATTTGTGGAGCAAGTGAGCATTCTTGTTTACTTGCTCTGGAATAATTTATTTGATTATAGGGTATTTGATTATAGGGTGCTGTTCATTATTTAGTTAGTTTTATTTTGCTCAGTTTTATTATTCCTTTTGTCCTCGAATAAAATTTTTTATTACTAAAACTATGCAATTAAATAAGAATTTATATATGAATAATTTTATTATTTAATGCTATTTCTTAATACGTGTAAAAAATCAATCAGAACTTTTATCTTGAGATAAGGAGAGTATTAATTTTTAAAAAAATAATATTTTCTCAAGTGCTTTTTAATGATATTTTTAAATTTAAAAGTGATAGAAATTCATTTAATTTTAAGCAATATAATAATAAATATTATAAATTAATATCAAAGTACCATTATTTATAAAATTTATTGTAAGAACTTGAATAAATTCACCTCAACTTCTTAGTTATAACTTTTTTGTGGATTAACATATTTAATGAAAGAACGAGATATATATTGAAAAATAAACGGACAAAAGATAATACGTTAATTCGATTATACAGGTGATAAAGGTATGCAAAAATTTATTTAATTTTAAATTATGAAATACTATTTTTTTGCAATCTTATAAAAAAAATATTTTTAATAATCAAATTTATTTATTTTTCATCATTATAAAATCCATTAACACAGGTCACTGTATAGTTGGATTTTTTCTAAAAAAATATTAGAGAAAAAGATTTTAACACTATTGAGTATTTAACTTTAATTTTTATTTTTTTGTGCAATAGAATCTTTAAAATTAAATGGAAAATTTCTCAGTTCAATTTTTACCAGGGCCGGCCCAACTTAATAAATAAAAAAGCCTGCGCTTTAGGCCCCATTTTAAAGAAGGCCCCAAATTTTTTAAACATCATAAATAATTCATATAAAAAGGTCTTATAAAATATAAGCTAAATAATTTTTTAGGGCCCATAATCCAATTCAAATATTAAATAAATAAAAAAAAATTAACAGTATAAAAAAAAGCCTCATTTAAATAAAAATTATTAATACTCCTTCCGTCCCAAAATAAAAGTTCTCCATTGATTTTTGTAGTCAAATTGACCATTTTTAAAATTAACAATTAAACATATATATTTAGATTTTTAAAAAAGTAAACATTGAGATTAGTACTAAATTTTATATAATTTATAATGTTTATAGGCTTTTTACATATATATTAAATAATAATAAGCTATATTTATTCAAAAAATGATCAATTTGACCATAAAAGTCAATAAAAAATGTACCAAACATAGAAGGCCTCATTAAAAATATCGCTTTAGCATTATCCAAAAATAAATAAATATCGCTTTAGGCCTCATATTGTCTTGAGCCACCCCTGATTTTTACAAAATTGGAGCAATATCCTAACTTGGCAACATAACTTCAATGTTGGAATTTCGAATAATTCCATTTCAATGCCATTAACTTAAATACTTATAAGATTTTTATTTCATAAATTAAGCCTTCCTATTATCCTAAACCACAAAATATTGGAATTTCGAATTATTCCATTTCAATGCCATTAACTTAGGAGGGATATATATCAACCCCGAATCTGGCAATTGTCCGTGATTGCCACATATCACGAGCCTATGGAGATATCGCGTGGGCAGAATATACCAATGCGGAGATAAAGAGATGCCAAGGTTCGAAGAAACCAGATGTCGCCACGTGTGACAATACCTGGCAAGCAGCCCAGCCGGGTCTCGCCCCAAGCCAGAAGAAAACGGCAACCAAGCGAACCAGCAATGGCAGTCCTTCGTCATCTTCATCTCCACCCTAATTTTCTCTCTCATAACAGAAATCTTCACTGCTCATGTTTCACCTTCTCTCTAATCATTATATCTCTGCCATATCTGCTGTTTTTATACACATCTAGATAGATCGTTACGAACTCGGATTACGTCTAACGGAATAGAAAATAGGTTGAGGTGAGAGAAAGAATCGTCGGCTTATTCTGATTACAAGATTCTCGAGGGTTTGAGGTAAAGTTTTTGTAGTTATGTGATTCTATTTATCGAATTTATTGACTTTTGTAATGGGTTTTTAATTTTTTTTTTTAAACCTGAAGTGTGAATTTAGGGTCTTTTTGGGAAGTTTGGCAAAACATTTGGCTGGTTGGAAGTTATAGGAAGACTGATTGTTTAAGGTTGGGGTATTGGATTTATGGAACTTGAAGGCAATTGGGTGTGAATGCACCTCATGTGTAATAAAGGTAATGAATGCTTGAAGCAATCATCATTGCAATTGGAGGAGGCAGAAGTTGATCAGCAACAGCATACTGCTGTAGTGCTGTGTACTTTATGGACAGCCCTACAACTACTACCCCTGGGTCACACCGGAGTTCTAATGATGAAAACCCGCGTGTAAAGTTTTTGTGTAGCTTTAGTGGTAGTATATTGCCTCGACCACAGGATGGGAAGCTTAGGTATGTGGGTGGTGAGACGCGGATTGTAAGCACTCCACGAGATATTACTTTTGAGGACCTGATGGGGAGGATGAGGGAAATCTTTGAAGGGGCAACCGTATTGAAATATCAGCAGCCTGATGAGGATCTTGATGCTCTTGTGTCTGTAGTTAATGATGATGATGTGACCAACATGATGGAGGAGTATGATAAGCTGGGTTCTGGAGATGGGTTCACTAGACTTAGGATTTTTCTATTTTCTCAGTCTGATCAGGATGGTTCTGTTCATTTTATTGATGGGGATGAAAGGGATAATGAGAGAAGGTATGTAGATGCTCTGAACAGCCTTAACGAATCTCTTGACCTAATGAAGCAACAGTCTAGTGAGTCCCAAGTATTGGGTTCAGTAGACGATTATCATGCCGCAGAACAGTACCTTAACCAGATGAGTCTCGAAGGCAGTCTCCATAACCAGGGGAATTACGAGATGCCCATACAACAGATTAACTCGCGTCACCTCACAATTCCTCATATGGGTTCGGGACAGCACCAACATTCTGTAACCCAAAGGTATAATGAGGCGGAGGCTCCATGGAGTCCTGTATACTACTCCCCTAAGCACCATGATCCACGCTCAATGACAGAATTTCCAACTTCACCCTCATCATCCCGCTACCTTATGCCGTATGGTGAGCTCTCAGAGAGATGTTTTGATAGAATGCCTGAGGAATACCATAGACAGCAAGTAAATCGTCAATCCCCATATGATCACCAACCTCAGTTACCAGAAAATGTAGCATGGCTCACGACCGGAACTGTATCAGGTGACAATGCTGGTTTTCCAGGGAATGTACTTCACGGCTCCAGTGTATTTGAAGGAAACAACATATGTGACCAGTGCCGCACAACTTTCCCAAGAAATCAAGCTTCTTCTGATTCCCCTTGGAAGTATGGAGAACAACATTTGGAGCTGCCCAACACGGTGAATGGGTTTCAGCAGGTCAATCCTTGTGCTGAGTGTCCTCCCAGTAGGGAAACTCTCATGTTGAATACAGAAGCAAAACTGCAGAGTCCATTCTACCCCCGAGACCAGAATGATTGCTCCCTCTACACTGAAACTCAGAACCATGAAAGAGGACTGATTCCACAGCATCAGTCAAATCCAAGAGCTGAGGAACCAGGACTACATATATCTGGAGCTGGAAGATTGAATGATCACTATGGTATAGATGGCAGTGGCTTGAAACTCCCTGTTGGGGATGGTAATTTTCCTGATGGACATCACGTGTCCTCACATTATGTCCACCATGAAGACCAGCTACGGTATATGCGGCCTGGACCTGAATTGGGGAATGAAGTGTTTCCTAATAAAGTTGGGATAGCCGGATCTTCTCACATCCACATTCCTCTCGAAGAGTGTGGTGTTCGGCATGGAAATTCGCCTTATGCTTATGAATTGGAGAATTTTTACCAAGTGCCACATGGACATGTACCTGCACACTCTATATGGAGAAATCTTAATGGCCCTTTGCATGGCACTCCTCCTTATGAAGCGTCCAGTACATCTCAGCAACCAGATGGTACTCGCAGTCCAAGATTCTTTAAAGGTACGATTGATGGTAGTCCCAGATTTCAAGTTGGGCTGGAGAATCAGAATCCTTGGGTTGACTCCTCATCTAAAATGGGAGGCTTAGATGGGTCTGCTGTCCCAGAATATCCTCATGGCCATGCCATCAAATTGATGCCAAACACTGATAATCTGGAAAACCAGAACCTGATTACACCAGAGTCCATCTGCTCGCCACATGTCATGCTAAACTGTTCCATCCTTTCAGATCCTGTGCCTCATCCTGATTCAGCATTAACATTGGTTGATGATAAATTGCCATCTCACATTCTTTCCAGTTCAGAATCAAGAATTGATTCAGTCAGGATGAAAGGAAAAAGTATTAATGGAGTTGCTAAGGAAATAAATCATGAAGAAAAAATTGAATACTCCAATATGCCATGTATTTCTGGCCTAGCGCAAAACTGGAAACCAGATGACATGGTATTTCCGGAGGTTATCCATTCAAATCGCCCAAGACCTACTGAAGAGAGCAATGGAGTTGAGAAATTAGAGGGAGATGATGGTCCTATTGCTCTTGACCGTGAGGAGCCTCAAGTTGATCATTTGAGTTTCATACCCGGGTTGGTTGCATCAGTGAAGAAGGCAGTAGTACAAGGTGTTGAGGAGTTAAAAGCTGACGTTGACGAACATGCTGATTCTGTTGGTGTGCATGATGCAACTGCAAAGGAAGAAATTCATAATGAATCGGTGAGAGCTAATTGTATTTCCTATCTATAGAAGAGTCCAACAAAGCATTTTGCTTTTATTTTGATATTCCCCTTTCTTTACAGGGCTCTCATGGAGATTTGGAGTTGGGTTCTGGTAGTGAGAATCTAAATAATTCCAAGATCGAGCCTACAAAGGCTGAGGCAGAAGCTATTGCTAAGGGACTGCAGGTTCTTAATTACCATAACGTTCACATTTTTAGCATATTTGTAATGATTTTCTATTGTTGGTATATTCATTCTTTTTTGTAGACATCACAATATAATATTTTACTTATGGGCACATTTGCTTTTTCTTTAGACAATTAGAAATGATGATCTGGAGGAGATCCGAGAGTTAGGCTCTGGTACATATGGAGCCGTTTATCACGGGAAGTGGAAGGGTTCGGATGTGGCAATAAAGAGAATTAAAGCAAGCTGCTTTACTGGGAGGCCATCTGAAAGAGAGCGCCTGGTACTTCTACTCTCAAACTCACACTTTCCGTTTCTTGAAAAACTGTTGATCTAACTATATCATGGATCAATTTCTTATGAAATCTGGCTTACTAAGAAATAAGTTATCGTACCGCTGGGTCTATAGGTGATCATGTTGTTTCTATTGATTATTATACATTTTTTTGGGGGGATTGATTGTGAGAGCATTCACCTTCTGCTCTATGATTTTGAATGTTAGGACTTAAAATAGCTATTTCTATCGTCATCCTAGTTAATGGTGACAAAAGCATGCAATGACCTTTTTTGTTGTTGCAACCTTCTAAAGATACGCTAGGGTTTGATTTTAATTTTTCACGAAGGAAACCTCTTATGTGGATGTAGTGCTTAATGAGTCAATGACCTTATGGTGCTGCATGGGTTTTAAGAGAAAGAAGATTTTTAGACCTCATCAAACCAGGAAAAGAAAAAAAAAAGTGTTTCAGAGGTATGTCACACCATGTGCATATGAGTGTAGTTCATGAATTTAATGTCTGAATACCAAAAGAGAAGCTTTTTCCTAATTACAGTTATCTGAATCTTTGGTATGTATGCAGCTTCATAATACCATTGTCCATTATCCATTATCCATTTCTGTTAAACATCAAACTACAGCTCCATTGAAACTTGTGTGGATGCTGCTGATACATTTTTTTTTTGTCATTTGGAGAAAAAAAAAAGTTTCAGAGGAGTTTTGTCTTATAGAGTTACTATTTGTTAGGGGAAAGAAGGAAGACAGAGAGGGGGAGACAGAATGTATGAGTATAGGTTTTTGTAGCAGGGTATCTTAGACTTTCTTGTGGAGTACATTAGTTTCTACATTTGATCAAGAGTACAAGGGAGTTAAAAGCGCTACTAAATTGAAGCAAGGGTGGTTTTAGTGTAATTGGGAGCTCGAGGTTGATAAAGTGTAATTAACCCTACAGCTTATGTGACTGTGTGTTAACTTGAAAGAACATAAAATGAAGTGAGTCATTGAATTTACATTGTGTGCCGGGTTCATATGCTCCCTCTCACAGTAAGACATTGCTTGAATGTCGTTTACATAATTTCATTCCATTTACTCACTTCCTCTCAAGAAACTTGGTGGTTTAGAAAAAGCAGATATTGATTATGGAACTAATAGTTTTTTTTTCATAATTTTTGTTGACAAGTACTATCTATTTGTGTTTTTAAGGAGTTGATGTGCTACAGTTTTAGTTCTTTCTCTTCTAGTTTAATTTGACGTCCACGGTATTTGTCTACCTGTATAGATCGCAGATTTCTGGAAGGAGGCTTTGATATTAGGTTCGCTGCACCATCCAAATGTTGTTTCTTTCTATGGTATTGTTCGTGATGGTCCTGATGGATCATTAGCAACTGTGACCGAATTCATGGTTAATGGATCTTTGAAACAGTTTTTGCAGAAAAAAGACAGGTAGCTTATTTGATGCCTGTGTAACGAGGTTGCACTTTTTAATCTTTAGGTCTTCCAATACAAAAGCATGCTATATTTGACACTGTTATTTCAATGGTCAGAACTATTGATCGTCGCAAAAGACTCATCATAGCTATGGATGCTGCATTTGGGATGGAGTATTTGCATGGAAAGAACATTGTGCATTTTGATCTGAAATGTGAAAACCTGCTAGTGAATATGAGAGATCCACATCGACCAGTGTGCAAGGTATCCTTAAAATCAACTGTGTATTAAAGGTCTTACTTTATTTTCTAAATGTTAGGATATCCATATTTGGGTGTATGGTGTCCCTTTACAACAGTGCTGCTATGCTGTCATAATTAGAATATCCTGATGTTTCTTGTAAGTTGTGATTCTGTTGCAAGCTTTCTCTAATTGTATCCACACTTGAAGTTTGCGCAGACAATTTCTTGGTCCTTAAGTTGTTACATGCTGATACTGTCTCAAGCTTGCTTTAACAATTCACTGCTTGGCTGTTTTTTGGCTTGGAGTTGCTAGCTCATCAACTGTCCACTTTTTTCTTTAGATTGGGGATCTTGGCTTATCAAAGGTAAAGCAGCATACTTTAGTGTCTGGTGGCGTTCGAGGAACTCTACCCTGGATGGCACCAGAGCTTCTTAGTGGAAAAAGCAACATGGTAACAGAAAAGGTATATTAATGCTATCCTTGAATATCAAAGTTTTTAGCTTCCATATATTTCCCCACTTTTATGGAAGTTCTTTGAATCTATATTTTGTCGCTTTTTCTTGCACCCATTCACTCATTATAAATTTCCCTCTCTGAAATATAGATTGATGTTTACTCTTTTGGGATTGTCATGTGGGAATTACTCACGGGTGACGAACCCTATGCAGATATTCGTTGTGCTTCTATAATTGGTATGTTCCATGGTTAACAGATTATGCATTTTCCAGTTGCTTACGAAAAAACATATTGATCTTTTTTGTTTTCCAAGATTTCGTGACAAATATCACAATTTGTTTACTTGAGAAAAAATGGTAGTATCACATAAGATTCAAATTGTCAATATTTTTTGCATTCAATGCGATCCTGGGACTAAAAAAATATGCTAGTACATTCAGTTGTGATTATAATATTTCTATTTATGGCATTAGCGATTTATGGTGAGATGAGCGCAAGGCAAGTGAAAGGAGGATGGCATCTTAGATTAGGCTTCTTTTCGACTGCCTGGTAAGAAAGGTTATGTTTATGACATCTGCTGGCTATCCGAAAGGGTTTCTCTATGTAGGGATTTTAGAAAATCATCGGGAAACTTCAACTTGATCAACTAGTTTCTGACAAATACAACTGTGTTTCCTACCTTGTCTCAATTCTTTCCTATTTTTTATAATTATTTTAAAGTCACAAATTTTATCAAAATGTTTATAGTTTGTTATGAAATTGTCCATATATCATTGTAGAAGAAGTATACATCACCATGCCATGTGTAGGGTAAATTGAAGCAATTGGCATGTCTACTGAGCATAATATACATGCGATTTATTTTAAATTCCGGTTGATTCAATCAAGGATTTCCTTTTAGTCATGTTGATGGCCCCCCCCTTCCATTTCTTTGGGAAAAAATGACCAAGCCCTAAATTAAAGAAAAGAGAAAAAAGGATAAAAAGGTGAGAGAAGAAAGGGTGGATGAATGGAAAAGAAATGTTATTCGGCTTTACAATGTCAAATGACTATACTTCTGTATCATTCAGTTATTCAACAATTCTCCATCATAATATGCAGGAGGAATTGTGAGCAACTCATTACGCCCACAGATTCCAACATGGTGCGATCCAGAGTGGAAGTCTTTGATGGAAAGTTCTTGGGCCTCTGATCCAGCACAGAGGCCGTCATTTGCAGAAATCGCTCAGAGGTTGAGAAATATGGCTGCAGCAATTAATGTGAAATAATGCTATTCCTGAAGGAATTACCTTCTCTGGCTTTTACCAAATGCTGTTGGCGGATGGTTAACAAATCAATAAAAGGAAACTTGGGTTTGCAATTTTGGGTCATTTACTGGCTCGTAAGGTGTACAGAGGCTAGTGATGCATTATTAAACTCTTGTAGTCTTGTTCTTTCATGGACCTTTATATTACATCCATGGAAAACATGTTTTCTTTATGAATAAGGAATAAGGAAGACTATATTGTACACCAGAACAAAGAATTATCACGCTATTAGAAATGTAAGTCCTTCCTCTCTAAATTAAAATCCCTGCGTTATTTCTCAAAATGGATTTCTGTTGGAATTGAAAAGTTGTTAACTTCCATTTTTGCAGGTGGTTATTGCTTCAGTTTGATTATGAGAGTGATGCCGCAGTTATGGATTCTTGATTCTCGAAGGATGTGTATATAATTAAGTTGATTGGTTGTAGTGTTGTTTAGAATATTCACATGAAACTTCAAACATATATTTTTCTTTGGCTCCTGTTATTATAATTTACAACCTATGGATTTGTAAAGAGATTATTATTCTCAGTTGTAAAATGAGATGGAAGTGCATTGCAGAAGCTGCTATAGGCCTCTGGATCACTGTAAGCGTGTTATGTCGTCTATGCAATAATTTAATTGAGCCCTTCATTAGTTACCTAGTTATGTATTGTCATAATAAGGTTTGAAGTACATGCGCCTACGTATTGGAAATATTTGCCTAGTTTGATGGGATGGATATACTTACTAGCTACTTGCCATTGAGAGTAAATTAATGGATTTTAGGCTTATTAATTATTGAAATGGTGCAATGAATAAATAGAGAGGCAGTATCATTACCAACTTGGATTAGTTAACAATAAATATCAAATTCCGTGACGCCATCGTTCCTTCCTACTCTCTAGAACTTTGACATGCACCTAATACACGTTCCAATTCCATAGACTTTTCAATCTCAAGTCAAACTTCAACTCGTGCCAAGCGGGGTTCACGGAAATGACCTAATATTATGTGGGAATAGGGATTGTATAATTAGCAGTTTTGTATGTGTGTGCGCGTGTGCTGCTTACAAGTCATATATAGCAGCAGTATATTTAATTTGAAAGATGGTGCATCTCCCATCTATACGTATTAACTAACCGGATACATTACAATATTTGTGTAGATATTTTCGAGATTGACGTGTCACTCCAAAATTCATTTAAAATGATGAAAAACTAAAGTTTCTTTACTTAATTTCCCACAAAAAAAGAATTGAAAAAAAAGAGAAGATATTGTCAAGCGATAAGGAGCAAGTCAATTTCCTAAAAAAGGTGATGGGTTAGTTTAAAGAAAGGGTTGACAAATTCTACCGAGAGTTTTTGGCTCGATGATATTATATGTCTCTTATTAAATAAAAGGTTTTAAGTTTAAACTGTATAGGTGTGTGAGTAGATGTCAGCGTCAAATTAGCAAAAAAATAATTGACAATTGTCTAAAAAATTTGAAGGGTTGAGTGTTGGGGCTGAATTTGAGCTCAGCTACTTCGTCTGTTTGTAACATCCTGAGATTAATTTACATAAAGTGCATCGTACATAGCTACAGGCTAATTGATTTGTGTATATATATATATATATTCATGCACTACGCGTATGACATATTTTGAAGAAAACACAAATCGTCGTAAGAGGCTCATTCAAGGAATCATTCTCCTGCGTATTTATAAATAGCGTTAGACACATTATTATTGTGTAACGAGTCTTTTAACTTGCTGGCATCTTTGTCAACCCTAATGACGAGGGGTTTCTTTTCACCTCCAAAGTCTAATTAATATATATATATATATATATATATATATATATATATATATATATATATATATAAAATTATACCTCAGTCAAGTTTAATTAAAAATATTATTTAATAAGACGACGTAGTATTATTTAGAGAACGGATATAAAAAATACTTTTTAAATAACATATTTTTTTAAAATAAGATACATTTATTAAAATTACGTCATTTTGAAGATTCTTTTAAAAAATAAAATAATATTAAAAGAGAGTAGTCCCACTTGTTTTTCTTTTATCTATAAAAATACCACCCGTAACCCCACTTATTTTTTAAAAGAATTTTCAAAATGACGTAGTTTTAATAAATGCATGCTATTTAAGAGTGATATACTATTTAAGATGTATGCTTTAAATCCGTCATCGTGTTACTTATTAGGAGAATTTTATAAAAAAAAATTAATTATAAATTTTATATAAAATTACCTCATTCATTAAAATTATTATATAATTTTAACTAAACTTGACTAAGACGTACTTTAAATTTCTTTTTCCGTTATGTTTATTTATAAGAAATATGTTTGAGATTAAATTATTTGTATTAATTCTATTTATGAGAGATTATCTAATTCATCTCATTTTAAACTATTAAATAGTTTTATGGGACTAATAGTTTAATATTAAGAGACTAATAATCCCTCATCAAATAATTAAATAATATTAAATAATATTAAATTAAAATAAATAGTCTAATCTTATATATATTTTTTATAAACAAACATAGACTTAGTGTATATAAATACATTATTATCAAATATAATATTTATCATAACTATTAAAAAAAAACTTGATACAATTTTTTACATTAAATTTTATTTTTTAATAATTAAAATTAATATTACATTTGGTGTCATATTTTATTATCATGTTTATAAACCTGTGGGAAACATAAATTTAACTTACTAAAGGCTTCTGCTTTAGGACTCAATATATAGGGAGATGTGTCAGTCACATCCTTCACAACGTGTTCAACGCCATTTTTTCATTTTTTTTGAAGTAGTATTCTAAAAGTAATATATCTTGGCTTTTTGGAATTAATATGTACAATTTTTAAAATTTATAATTAATATTTATTTATTTAGTTTTAATGCAAAAAATTAATTATAACAATTGTAAACTAATTATAAAATACTATTTTGCTCTCACAATTAACGAAATTATATCAATTTTAAATTTTAAGATTTTACAAATTAATTTTAAAAAATAAAAATATTTTTAATTTCAAAATAGAGGAACTGAGGAAATGACATCATTCTAGGTAATTTGCTTTTGGTTTATATTTCCTCTCCCATATCCTTAAGTTTTAGCGACCTAATAAATAATGATACATATATTAATATATATACGGACTTGGGATAATCTGTTCGGATTTCAGGTGAGAACATTTTCTGTACCTTGTGTTCCACTTTAATTGGATATTATACTATTCATTTTGGGCCGGAAAAGTGGACGTCCTTTATTGGTAACATTCATAATTAATTGACCTCACTTCGCTCCAACGTGACATCATCATCACTTCCATTGGAAGAAAATGTTCACTTTCATTCCAGAATCTGGGTACGGGAATCATGAGTAAAACAAGCAACTACGAGGATCCATGCTCAATAATAAGTCCAATATATATATATATGTTGATTTATAATTAGCGTTGTAAAATTAAAAATTCTTATAATAGATCATAGTCTAATCATGAATCTTTACTTTAATTTTGGGGTATTTGTATTACTAAAGTGCGAATTTAAAATTAACAAAAATATTCTTTTCTTTAAAAATTTCACCATCCGCACAATTAAGGTGCGGATGAAGAGATATATATTTTTTTTGCGTGAAAAGCTATTGCGACTGTGTTAATCCATTAATGCTTAAGAAGTGCATCCCAATCAATATCATCCTCTCCTATATGCGTTTGGGTTGAACATGGAATATAAGAGACAATAACTTTTTTAAGACAGAAGAATCCTTGACATAAACATGATCAAATAGTCCAGGACTCACATACACAGAACTGAGGTAGGATTGAAATTGATTAACAAATAACTTACTTAAGGAATTTAACAACACAATCATGTACTTGAGAATATAGTGATTATATCACGACAACCGACGACACTATGTATGTTACTTTCACTATATATATGAATTGATAAACCCGTAGCTAGTGGATAGTGATAGTACGTAGTAACAACTTATTATGCATGAAGAAAGAAAAGATCAGTTTGGTATATTGAATTTACAGTCCGCACAATTAAAGTGCGGACGCTAATATTACAAAAATGCCACCCTGCACCTTTTAATATTTTAATTATATATTGAATTTTTTAAAATAATCGTCTACACTATTAAGTGCGGATTCTAGAATGCATTTTGTTCAACTTTTGAATCCGCACAACAAAAGTGCGAGCTCCTCTAAACTAAATTACGGATGGATGATATTTTTATCCGTTAGATTTATTATTGGATGACTATGATCTGTGGTAAGAAATCTTAAATTTACAACATTGGTTATGGATCAACCCACACCCACACATACATATGTGTGTGTGTGTGTGTGAGAGAGAGAGAGATTAATTTATTTATAACTGATTCAATGAAGTCGAAATAGGTTAGCAAAAATCATGTAATATAATTGTGGTACACCAGCGAATACTGACCAATTAATCTTATCTTCTTATCAAGAAACCCTTCACCAGCTCTCCTTTAAAAGTCTTGAGGTTTGGTCTTCTTGATGATGCATGAAGTATCGTGGTGTCAATGGAGAGAGAGAGAGATTCTAGGGTTTAGAGAAAGACAAGCAGAAGAATGTATTTTTCTTCCCAAAGATCTGAGTCCATTCGATGATTAGAAATATATTAGTACTTTGTGGGAGCGAGTCCCTTTTCAAAAATTGATAGTTTTCTCCTTGTTATTTCTATGTAAGTGCGGTTCCGAATTACCTATCTGTATTGTTTCTTCAATATAAAATTTGCTTTAAGAAAATATGGAGTATTAATATTATGGTAGGAAACCAAGGTCAATGACTTGTGTACTCCTCTTTGGTTTAAAAGATTTGAATCATCAAGGCCCTTTCTTTCTTTTTTTGTTCTTTTCTTGTATAAATTTTTGCCTAAAACTCTAGCCAACTTGGAACAATAGGGATTAACAATATATAATTAAACCCATATTTCTTTTTGTAATTGAACAAGTACCAATTAATAGTGAAGAAACATATTTGACTAGCACAAGCACTTGCGTATACGTCTAGGTTTGGGATGAACTTGTTAAACAAGAGACTGATCAAAAACCAGAGTTCCCATTATGTTTTCTCCCAGGAAATTGAATGTACGGTAATATTTCATTTAAATTCTTGAAAGGAAAATTAGAAGTAAGGATGCTAGAGCTTGAAATATGTTTTGCTTTTTGCTTTTTCCGGTTAAGAAAGAGGAAACTTTTCCTCCATGTTCAATTTAAATACCCTAGTAGTTGCAACACAAATTAATTATTAGACTACGTTTTGGTACGATTTTTAGTTTCTCGCATGTTATGCCATTTTTGTGACCACGAATAACTTTATGTCGTGTTTTTCTAGAGTTATACATGATTAATTCATATGATGGTAACTTTATAATGCATATTTTATTTTATTTATAAATTCATTATGAAATTAGAGTTGCATTTTTAATTTTAAATAATAAAATACTATAAGCTAGAATCAATAATAATGAATTAATACTCATAAAGATTGTAATTTAATAAATTAGTTGCAGTCCAACTTTGTCATAAGATTTATCGTGTACATCATTTTCTATTTAATACATACAAACTAGCTGTCCCAATTGGTCAATTGATTTCTATATCTATAGATGGCTAATACCTACTTTAGTTGTTACTTATTTTATTAATAGCATTAAATTATATGATCCTCATAATCTGAGTCTCTAACAAGACCTAGCTGAAGAGGGTGCGTAGCTCAATAATGGAACCACTAATTTACGGACGCTAGCGAAAAATTCAAAGGCCATGGAGGTTTTGTTTCTTGATTTAATTAATTAAATTTAGCTAGCGCTGCCTAGCTCGACATTATGTATAATAATAAACTAATTATGAAAGCTAGCTAGCAAAAAGCTATTAATGTTGAAATCTTTAATTACGAAGATATGAGAGAAATTTGTGTACTTCTTCGTCAAGTTGCATGTAAATATAGTAAGCATTTGGAATAAAATATGAAGAACTATTGACTGAACTAATCCAAATATCACGTACGTATATCACCTAAACTTTCCAACCACCTATAAATGGCTGGTCTTGGCCTCCTCATTTTCCCAACAATCGCAAACAAACAGCATCCATTTCCAATTCTTGAGAGAAAAAAAATACTCCTACTATTAAGATGGGGCGAGCTCCATGCTGTGACAAAGAGAAAGTGAAGAAAGGTCCATGGTCACCAGAAGAAGATGCAAAGCTCAAGGCTTATATTGACACCTATGGTACCGGTAACAACTGGATTGCTCTTCCCCAAAAAAGTGGTACCTACACATGCACATTAATCCTCCTAGCTAGCTCCTCTCTCTCTCCCCCTCTCTCTATTTTAATTTGTACAAGTATAATACTTATATTATTAAGAAAAATAAAAAGCCTCATTTGTTAAGTTGGAGCCAATTAATATAGTATAATTTACGTACAGGTCTGATGAGATGTGGAAAGAGTTGTAGATTAAGATGGTTAAATTACTTGAGACCCAATATCAAGCATGGAGGATTCTCTGAAGAAGAAGACAACATCATCTGCAGCCTCTATATTAGTATTGGCAGCAGGTCCGGTCGATCTCCCTTAAATTAAATTTTAACATACTTGCTATACAATTGTGCTTTGTATTTTGTCGATAATATTTTTTGTTTAGAACAACATATTTATATCTCTGTCCTAATTAGATTCTTGATCAGTTTCCCTAGCTCTTTAATTCTTGGCTCTATTTTTAAATCTTTATGGGGGTTATTTTTTTATTTTTCTGGTGGGTATCATCAGGTGGTCCATCATCGCAGCCCAATTGCCAGGAAGAACAGATAATGACATTAAAAACTACTGGAACACCCGACTCAAGAAAAAGCTGCTTGGAAGGCGCAAAACCTCTCACATCAATCGACTATCTGCTTCGGGTAAGGACCCGAAAGACTCTGACGTTGTAGACAATAATTTCTTGAGCAACTCGGCCCTCGAGAGACTTCAGCTCCACACGCAGCTTCAAGGCCTTCAAAACCCATTTTCTCTCTTCAACAATCCTGCACTGTGGCCCAAGTTGAACCCCCTTCAGGAAAAGATGATCCAAACCCTCCAATCTTTCGATGACAATTCTAACCTTTTGATGCAGCCTATTCACCATCCAGGACAAGGACAGAATGTTGAGTTCAATGAGCCAAAAATGGATGAATTGGAGAATTCCTTGGCAATTGCCTTCAATTCTGGCAGCACCAATATTATTCCAGACTCAACTATTGTCCCAAAACCAGATACACAAATATTGATGAATTCTGGAACTCGGACAATTTCGACATTCCAAGCTCAAATTGACGACTTTATCAACAATAAATCGGCGGGACTTGGTGAATTTGATTGTTTCAAAGAAATGGAAGGTTTCAAAGACAACATGATTTGGTGGTCTAAGGAATTTGACTCAAATTCGGCGTCCCCAACTTCTTGGGACTCTACGAATTGTGTGCTTCATCAATCTGATCATGTAGTGTACCAAGATTTTGAATTAGGATACGATATGGCGCATTGACATGATATTAAGGAGTACGAATTTAAGATTGATAAAAAATTATTTCATGGTGATAAGGAGGAATAGAAGATGGAGAAGCTGACGATGACTGGTGTTGTAAATTGGTTTTAATAATGTTATGTCAAACTCATTTTATCGCCGGTTGTATATCGGACATGGCCCTTAATTATTAGAGTTTCATTAAATTTAATCTCAACTTCATGTAATTAAAGCTCCAATCTCCGCTTCGAGTTTTTCAATTAATCTTTTTTTATTATAATGATTTTTGAAAGAAAAGATAAAGGTTAATGCCTCATTTCATATATTTATAAATAATACTAGCAAATAGTTCATGAAATTAAATAAAATACTACTCGTGAAATAAAATAGTCTCTAAGACATTAAATTAATATAAATAATCATATCACAATTATTACTTTTTCAAAAATGTATGAAGCTACACAATTCATTAATTGATTCCAAACATGAAGTTGGTAGTAATTTGACATTCAATTTGAGGTAATATTAATAGGGAATTGATAATTTCACAAGGAAATTTTAACAAGATTTCTGTCACATTAGTGTGGGACTAATTTATTATTTATGTGAGAAGGACATTGTGAAATTATTATTTTTGCTTGTGATCTCTCTCTATATATATGTGGAGAAAATATATATACACAGCTGTGTAGTGGTTGAACCATCACCGCAGCCCAAAAATACCATCGTCATAGTCGACTGTACAATACACAGCTGTGCATATACATATAACCTTATATATATGTAATTTCTTAATTGAACTATTGATTTGGATTATCCTAGAAAATAATACTAGTAGAATTCATATGGTGGAAATGAAATATTTATCGTTCTTGTATTATTCTTGCTATTCAAGAAAATGTAAAACACTTAAAAAAATCATTCACCTGTTCAACTTTTCTTGTACCTAGTCGCCTTTCACTAGTCACTTATGTTATGTTTGGATTGAAAGAATGAAATAATTTATTTTTATGTAATAAAAAAATTATGTTTAGTTACTCTATTAGAATGGAATGAATTATTTTTATCTCTCCTAAATTTATGAATTTTATTCTTTGAAGGAGAGTATAGAATGACTCACTACAGCTATAATGGAATGAATTATTCTATTTAAAATAGAATGAATCATTTCACTCTCTATTTTATTTATTTATTTTATTCATTTAATGAATCGTCAGTTAAGAGAATGACGTTGAAATTGAAAATTAGAGAAGTCAAAATCCAATAGATGTAGTCTAATAATTAAAGTCTCCGACCAAGAACCGACTCTTTAGTTTTTCAACTAGGGGACCAAATTTCAAAATTTAAAAATAATTATAGGTGATATTTTAATGGTTAAATTTCACCAAATTCCGGAAGAAATGTATTATTATTTACAAGTAAAAATTGTGTGTTGATTGATCCAAATACGAATGAGCTCTTAATCTGAAGAAAACGAAAAAATAAAATAAAATGAATCTCGGAATTATGAAAGAGGGTATTCAAGATAAATAGATCCGCTTTAAATACTCATATCCAAGGCGGCATTCAATTTCATGTAGCATCCAGAGAAGAGATTCAGACATTCTTCATTTTTATATCACAATAGAATCAAACTACTCATTCTAAGAGAAAGCAAAATAAATCCAAACTCCAAAATAGAAAACCCAAATTGGTTTTATAGGCCCAGTCCATGTATATGTATGTGACTCTGCACCTCATCGCTCAACCTCATCATCCTCTTTCTTCAGATTTTTTTTTTTCTTTCTCCTTTTTCGTTTTTTTTAATTTTTTTTTTATGCAATCAATATCTCTCTCTTTAAGTGCGACCCAATTGATTAATGTAAATTTATCCATTATTTTTAATTTTTCAGTACCAAACCTGATATTGCATATGATTTTAAAGTTTTAATTGCTTAAATTAGTCGGAACAGAACATAGAACATAATTCAATATTTATACTATTTAACGATACTTTTATATTTATTTTAATATTATTTTAACTTTTTAGGAACAATTATTGATCTGATAGTATCAATGACAAAAAATATGTTAAAAAAATAATTTAGAACAATAAAAAATAATAACTCCCATAACTAATGGCTATCTATATACATGCTCCACCTTTAATTTGCAAATGAAAAGTCAAAAAGTTTAATTTGCAAATGAAAAGTCAAAAAGTCAAGAGTGTGACTGGATGGATCTTGATGAAGGAAATGTAATAAAAAGAAATTGTTTTGAACAGATCTCCCACAATACCCATAACAGAATTCTTCTACGAAATATTGATTTTTCAGGCATACCGGAATTTCGAATTTCAGTAATTTAGTTGGTTCCTCACGCGTTACTCACCATTGAAGGATATCATCATCAGGTATTGTCGTACGTATGGTATCTGAGCGCAAATGTTTTGGACTAATCTTACTAGACAGAGAAACCCATTGGAACATTAAAAATAAATAAAAACAAAAGGAAAAAAATATAACATAGACACATAATAATTAGCAAAAGGCCGGTAACTTCATACATCAACTAGTAGGTGCATGTCACAAAAATTAAGTTGTGATCACTTCTACTAGGCGTTTAAAATTTTGAGTGGAGCTGCCATTAGGTCCAACGGCATTCAAAGCAAGCTCTTTGAACACTGTGATTTGCTCCTTCAATTTCTTTCCCTTCTCTTGTGACAAAACTTGTTCAAGCGCTTTCATAGTACCATTTTTTGTGAAGACCCCACCTTCAATTCTCACACCAATTTTCCATACATTTTCAACCATCCATGTGTTTATGTGATGATCTCCGAAGAACGGCCTACATATCACCGGCACACTGGCCGCAATGCTCTCCATCACCGAATTCCATCCGCCGTGCGTTATAACTACTCCCACGGCATCATGTGACAAAACTTGTACTTGGGGTGCCCATGCCACAATTTTTCCACTTTTACTAGTCCTTTCCAAAAACCCTTTTGGTAAATGATTTTTAAAATTGTCTTTCAAAGACCAAAGAAATGGAGCACCACTTTCTTCTAGCGCCTCAGCTAATGCAATTAGCTCATTTGGCGGCGGCGTTGCTACTGTTCCAAAGGCAATATACGCTACCGATTTAGGGTTTTGGTTGTCTAACCATGGCATGCAACCGTGTTCGTCGGAGTTTGACGGCGATGGTGGCGATGTTAGGTTGAATGGACCGACGTTGAGAATTTTTTTGAACTTTGATTTTATATCTTTCATGAGATCAGGATCTAGCTCTTCGAAGGAGTTAATGGGAATGGCAGTTGCCCGAGCCAGAGTTTGTCCCATTTTATGTAGCATTATCGAGAAGGGTGATTCTAAGTTACCGAAAAGGACTCCACCAGGCAAGTCGCCAAGTCGTAATTCAGAAAATCCGGGAATGAACGTGAGAATCTCATCCATACGTCCTTCAATACCTACACATACAATATGAAACAATTTTATATTTTTTCGCCTATTGACTGGTGTATATATATATTTTTTAAAACATTGATTGGTGTATCTATTTCAAGTGTTTTCATCTCAATATTAGAAGTACATTTCTATAAGTACGACTTTTAAGGATAATATACATACATATATTTTTTATTCTTATCTTTAATCGAGAGCTAATTTTTTCTAAACTTATTTTTTTATATTCTTTCGTACTTGCAATTTCAATTGTATACATATTGAGATTATAAGTCTTACTTATAACATATTTGTCACATATACCATACCAAAATATACGTTTAGAAGGAAACAACTTTTTATTAAAAATACAATAAAAGTGATATAATAATACTTAATCGATTAAAAATAAAAATAAAAATAAAAGAGCTTCATATACAATAATATAAATACAAATTTAAAACGATCAAAGGAGAAATACTTTTATCTTATGTCACAGTGGCTATCTTATTTTATTCCTCTTATTCTGATAGGACGACAGATATATATTAAAGATACTTTATCCGGAACACCATATAAGGGTGTGTGACCCTCAAGTGGCCTTTTAGTGCATATCCTACTCCACTGTCACTGTGTAACGATTTTAACAAGAATTATGTAAATTATGTCAAGAACTTCATTGAAACATTATAATCTAAAATAATAATATAATTTTAAAAAGAGCAAAAAATAATAATATATTTTTAATTTAAAAACAAAAGAGTATCATTTTACTTCTACATTTACGTAATGTTATATAGCCACTGTGACGTCATTATTGTTAATTTTTATGTAATGCGTAAAAAAGTGTGATTTTTTTTTTAATGTACAAAAATAATGAACAAGTAATTAATACTCTCTTCGCTATAAATTATTTGATTATTATTAATTTTTAATTTTTTTTTATTTTGATATATTTTTAAACTCAAAATTAAAATAATTTATTAAAAATTATAAAAAAATAAAAGTAAAATTAATAATATTTATTATTATATTAATTAAAATTAAAATAAAATATATTAATTTTGAATTTAAGATTTTTTAAAGTTAATGATGATGGAGTATGTATATAAAAAGGATTAGATTTATTTGATGTATTACCACCAAGTCCAACAGTTTGCCTGATAAGATCAGTGTAGACGTGGATCGAAAGCGAGCAAGCTCCGGAGGTCCAAAGCGGGACCCATGGCACACGAATTTGTTCGGCCAAATCGCCGGAAAACCATAAAAAAGCGTCCGCCACCAAACAGGTGATCCTTCTACCGCAGTCCACCACGGCTTTTTCCAAGCCTCTCTTGAATTCGTCGGAGGCAACGGTCAAGAACAAATTAATATCCTCCTGTGGTTTCCCGGAAAACACGTAGCCCTCCGGTACACCATCGGAGACATCGTAGGGTATTACATTAGAATAAGTAGAAATTGGATCTGAAAATAATGAACGGTTGGATATAGCGGTGCTAAAGAATGAGAAATTGACGTTAGGGGCAGCGGCGGCTAGCCTACGGACTAGGCCCAAGAGGAGACCGGCGTGTGTAGCAAATGGGAAAACAAGGACTCCGACATGTGGCCCCGCTGAACTCCCCATTAATAATTAATTCTAGCTACGGATGAATTCTTGAATTAGAAAAGAGAGGTGGTAGCTAGCACAGATTGAATTAAGTTATGAATAAACAAGGGATATATATATATATATATATATATATATATATATATATATGGTAGTGCAAGAGAGAATGGTGGGTGCGGTACTGCAGCGGCCAGGAGTAGTATGAGGGATGGAGTGCAGTTTGGTTGAATATTATAATAATAATAATAATAATAATAGAGCTTACCTACGTGTGCGAATTTGTACCAACAGAAACCCCGTGGTAAGTAAAATGAAACTATAAAATAACTAAACTTATAAAGAGTAAAAAAAAATTAAAGATGTGTCACACCCTGACCTTTATATAATAGAAGATATATACTCTGTACCCAAGTTAGTACAGTAGTGCAAGGGAGAATGGTGGCTGCAGTACTGCAACGACCAGGTGGTGAGTAGCAGCATGAGAAATGGAGTGCAGTTTGGTTGAATATTATACTAACAAAAATATAATAATAATAGTGTTACCTACATGGGTGAATTTGTACCAACAGAAACCCCGTGGTTAGTGCAAGTGGGAACCTTTTGCTTAGGAACAGTCGACTACATTGAAGTGGCCGGGACATTAATGTTGGGTTACATCTAAAGTTTGCAATTATAAATTTAATATTAATTTTAAAAAAAATATTTTTAAAATTAACATAAATTTAGTTAATTTATATCAAAAAAATTATAAATATTATGAATTATCTAAAAAATATTATTAGTTATAAAATTTATTATTTTAAATGAATCGTATTAATTTTAAATTTAAAAATACTTTTAATTATTATTTTTAAAATAATAATAATCTTATAATTTGATACGGATGAAATATATACTCCTAATACCGGATCCTAAAAATTATATTCATTCGTTACAAAAGTTGTACTTTTAAAATTCACAAACTAAGATTTATGTTCGACATATTTTCTTAAAAAATTAACTTTTCATATGATAAATTTTACTCTTTAGAATTTATTATTAAGAAAATCTTAACATTTTCAATAAAAATTTTAATATTCAGAAAAAGTACTAAAAATGACTAAAAGATATAGTAAATAATAATTAACAGAAAATAGAAAAAGAATTATAAATACTTGACATTTAGATAATTGGTAAGTTGAAGCATGCGCCTCATCGGTTGTTATGGTCAAAGTTGTTACCCCATCTAAATCGCTAACAAATTCCTGATATTATGAACTCCACAAATCTTAACAGCAAGAGTAGTGTACGTCATCACTATTGAACTTTTTGGAAAGAAAGAGGTTAAGTCCCCGACGGAATTGAGATCTCTCTCTTTTTCTTTCTTTTCTTTTTTTCATTTCATTTCCTCTCCTGTTCTACCCTATCCAATATAATATTAATATCAATGAATTTTAGTATCTATTTATAAAACTAATATTAATCAATATTTATATCTAAAAATAAGACTTAAAATTAATTTTTTAATTAATTAAAGAATTAATCGAATTAGCTCAATTGTAATTCATATTATCCAATTGAGTTGATTCGATAGTATTAAATGATTAGATAATTAAATTTTTTAATATTTTTTTAATTATTAATAGTATGTGCATTGTTAAGATACTCATATCACATCCATGTCTGTTTATTTTTTGAGTTTTATTAATATATCTAATTATAATCACATTTAATTATGAATTTTATAAAATATAACAAACTTACGCTCATTACAAAATAAAATTTACTATTATTATATGTTTGAACAATTACCATTATTTTTATCTAGATTATTTTGAATTCTACAAATTGTTATGTTATTATTTATTACATATTTGATTATAATTGAAGGGCTAACCAAGTTAACTTGGTTGTAATTTATATTATCCAACTGAGTTGATTAGGAAGTATTAAATGTTTAGTTAAATAATTTTTTTAATTATTAACGATAGGTGCATTGTTAAGATATTCACGTCACATCTATGTCTGTTTATTTTTTTAATTTCATTAATGCATCTAATTATAATCACATTTAATCATGAATTTTATAAAATATAACAAATTTGCACTTCATACAAAATAAAATTTACTATTATTATTGTATGTTTAAACAATTACTATTATTTTTATCTAGATTATTTTTAATTCTATACATTGTTATGCTATTATTTATTATATATTTGATTACAAAATTTTAACTACTAATTATGCATAAAAATTATTAAATTAAACAAAAAAATAATAATAATAAAATAAGGCTCGGCTCGTGCAGCTGATAGACCGATGAACAAAAATACATTTAATGAAATCAGGGATTAAAGAAGATTTGGACTCGGCCCCAAGCTCCCCAACTCCTCGGTTGATTATTAATTTACTCCATCACTTTTTAACTACTACTCTCTTATTCGAGTAATTTTTTTTGTTTCTTTTTTAGAATATTTTTAAATTTTAAAGAACATTAATTACTTAATTTTTCATGTTCCTCTCTCTCTCTCTCTCTCTATTTAAAAAAATCACGTTGGAACATTCTCAATCGGAGTTGCTCCACTATTATTATTAATTGGTATTTAAATTTTACCAAACAAATATGTTACATAAACATATGTGCGGTGTGTTGAAATGTGGGTTCTCCGGACCTGAGCCAATGCTATTTGCTAATACCTATATCATAAATTTTAGGGTGCTTTACAATAATATACAATAATTAGTTAAAAATTACAAAATTAGTACACAAATAAAATAATTATAAAAAGAGTACAATAAGGATAAATTAATTACACACGTATCTTTCAAATCCTGAAAAAAAGGAGATACTGTTAGCAATTATCATTTTTTCAAACTCAAACAAATAGATCAAACTACATTATACAGATCGCCGGAACCCGACTCTTTTCATCGGCACTTGATTTTCAAAGTTGACACACTCTTCCTCGTCGAATGATGCCAGAATCAATGGAGTCCAACTGGACCGGGAGCAATTCCGTTCACACGGATGCTTTAGCCGACCAACTGAAGTGCAAGTCCTGTGGATGCCTTGGTGGATGTGTAGTCCAGCAACTTTGCATTTCCTTTGTATGCATTCACTGATGTTGTGTTGATTATGGAACTCCCTTCCTTCATGTGTTTCAAGGCGTGTCTAAAAATCGATTAGCAACTAATAATTGGGCGGAGGAGAGAAAGAGAAATACATGTACATAATAGTTGCATTGGTTAAATACGAAGGTAACAAAACCTTAATACAAAAAGTAATCAACCTTAAATACAAAGGTAACCAAACATTTATACAAAAGTAACCAATCTTTATTACAACGGTAACCAACCTTTAATATAAAGGTAACCAACCCTTAATACAGAGGTAACCAAACCTTAAATACACAGGTAACTAACTCTTAATACACAGGTAACCAAACCCCTAATACAAAAGGTATCCAACCTTAAAACAAAGGAAATCAACATTTAATACAAAAGGTATCCATACATTTAAGAATTGGTTACCTCCATACTAGTGTTTGGTTACCTTCAGGAACCTGCAGATTGTGTTTTAAAAACAGAGCACCGTTTTGGTTACCTTGATATGAAGGTTTGGTTACCTTGATATGAATGTTTGGTTACCTCGGTATGAAGGTTTGGTTACCAACTGTATTAAGACAAAACTGCATTTCAACCGTGGAAATCACCGACATGTGCTTCGCCACTTACCACCAACACCTCATCCACCGCCACTTACCACCATAAACTATCGCCACACACCACAAACTCAGATTAAACAAAGACAAAATAAAAAGAGGAAGAAGAAGAAAAAGATCGGAAGTCCCTTGCTTTTGGTCTGACGGAGTCGTCGCGGCTTGATGAAGTCTCCTCTGTGATTTTTAGCAATAAGCATGGTGACTGGTATAATAGAGTTCAGAAGAGAGAGAGATGAACTAGTTTAAATATAGATTAAAATTTGAATTTTGAAATGTCCAATCAATTAGAAAAATGGTCCACATAAGCAACCCATTAAAATACCTACCTAAATTAAAGGGATAAGAATACACTAATTTGTAAATTAAAAATTAAAGATGTACTAATTTTGTAGATATTTTATTTATTCACTTTTATTGTAATTTTTTCTAAAAATATACTAAAAAATGTAATTGTCCCTAAATTTTATTTGAATAAGTTGTCGAAATTGCCATAGCAATAAAAATATGGCACTAACAAATATTTATTTACAGAATTTTATAATTGTTTTAACGATATTTAATATTTTAAATAAAACTAATTTATTTGATAATATTATTTTTATTTTAATAATATCAAGAAATTAAGAGACTTTGTCTCGACACTAGCCCATTGAGCCAAAATAGACCTATAATAAGAATTCTTATATAAAGGGTAGAGTTGACAAATGGGCTGAGTCGAATTATAGTTGAATTGAAAAAAATGATTCAAACTGATTGATATTTTACTAATATAAAATCTAGTACCCCATTTACTAAAGAATCTAAAAGTACACTTAATTTTGGTCGTCCCAACTAGCATTCAATGTTCTTCAATTGTCCAAATTTGTATAGCAGCCCAAACTAGTAGTGTTAATTATAGTTTAAACATTTATATTTGTACTAATACGTCTTCCGGTCCAATGTCTTTCTCCCTCTCCCTCGCAAAGCATAATGATCTACATCAAAGTCTTCATCATCAATCACAAGCTAGAGAAAGAAAAACAAAGACGGCGATTGAACTCAGAGTTGCAACTTCTCCCTTCACGCCTGATCAAGTCCACAATTACAAGCCCAAAATAACTGTGGTCTAGTAATTTAATTGGTACGCTACCTTATTTATAGTGCTCGAAAGTGTTAGTGTTGAGAATCTTATTAACAAAAGCAATGTGTAAGATATTTCTTCGATTTTATAAAAGATGTTTTTAATACATTATAATAATCAGGAAATTTATATTTTTAAAAACAAAAATAGTAATTCACAAAATTTCTCTAGCATAAATAGTAAATTAATTTCACACATACGTAAATTATGAATTTTAAAATATGTTAAATTAAATTTTCACAACTCAATAATAATCTAATAATTTAAAATATAAAAAGTATTATATTTGGATATTTATCTTACGAAACAAATTATGACAACTACAATAATAATTTTTCCATATGTATATACGTGTATGCTCTATTACCAAATTTTGTTTCCTCCTAGAAAGAAAGTTATTTTGAGAAAATGAACCTCTACTAATTATTACTTTTGACTTTTAAGTAATAATTAATTAGATTTTAGTGATACCTTTATCTATCTTTTGTTTGTTATCTGATGGGCATGTTGTTTGTATGATTTTGTCTGTTTGAACTATTTACTTCAGTGTATTAGGATATAAAAAAAACCTCCAAATGAGCAATAATTTCTTTCAATACAGATATCTATAAATCCTTTTGTTTAACAATAATATTTTTCTAAATAATTTTATTTAGTATTAGATAAAATAGAGGATACAAATTTGAAATACCCTGCAAAAAAGGATATTCCGTCACAAGGCCTAATTCTATCATGCGGGAACTCCGCCATTATCATTGACTTTGCTTTTAGGTAGGTGCCGCTGATATAGGTGATATGCATGACGTCCGTGGATTTCGGTGATGTTATTATAGTATATTAATATTTATAATTATTATTTTCATGACAATTATTTTTATCATCATTTATTCTAATAATAGACCAACACGGATCTCACCTGGTCTTATACAGAACCACAAATCTAGTAATTTCATATTCTTAATCGTGTTACTAGTTACTTGGACAATTGTGTGTGCAAATTTAAAAAAAATAAATATAAAATTAAGTGGATGATAGAAATTAGGAGATAATAAGAGTGGACAGAAAAAGATAAAAATATAAACATTTGGATAAAAAATATGAGAGGCTTGAAGTTCAAAAAATAATATAACTGCTTTTTTTGTTCTTCCTTAATAATATAGATATATACAAAACCAAACATGTCCTTACTAACCCTTTATTGTTTACTAAAACGGAAAATAAGAAAGTTACAAGAGTAGTTTTTATGGAGTGCAGTGGGATAAAATATTTTTAATATTAAAGTTTTTTAAAAAAGTAGACATGTCTTTGATTAAATAATATAAGAGTGGTTTTAAAAATATACAAATGTGTAGTACGAGTTGTCATATGTTCTTTCAAACAATTTAATGACAAATTAAGAATTTTGTTAAATAATTTAAAAACTTGTTTAAAATCAAAATCTGTGCTCATTAAATAGTCACCAAATATCGAAAATTTCATATTTCAATTTAAATTTACCACACTGCTGCTCCAAAGTAATTGAAAGGGTATTCATTATGCCCATCTAATTCAAGAATTAGTGCTACTTTCTTTATGTGGCCCATGCATTTCAATGACTTGCTCAGAGATATCCAACCCTTGTGAGCTGTCCAATTGCAGCGTGCTTGAAATTTTGGCTATTCTCTCTTGTTTTAACAACTCAACTTCCAGTACTATTTGCTCACCTGTTCAGTTCGAAAAATCCAAAACACTTTTAATATATATATATATATATATATATATATATATATATATAATTTTCCATCAATTGATAAATTGATAATCAAACAAAGTAGTTAAGGCTGAAACCTTTGTAGAAAAAATTAATGTGGTAATCATTATCGAACATGGGCGCCACCCATTCGTTGACACTTTAAATCCTCCAAAATCCAACCACTCCCAAGTTCCTTCTCTTAAATATTGCACTCATCCATCTACAAACATTAACCACTGAGGTGATCCCTTTAAACATTCCACAAATTAAGACAAGAACTCCCAATGAGTCCTTGCAATGGAATTGCCATGGCCACATTTCTCCTCCTCATCGTCTCAAACGCCAATGCAATCGCCGAAAGACAAAACAATCTACATGCGATTTACCAGTTTTTGGCTCCACAAAATGCAGCACGGTCCGCCTTAGGAATGAGTCCTCTTGTGTGGGATCAGAATCTGGCGCGTTACGCTCAGTGGTACGCTAACCAAAGACGGCGGGACTGCGCGCTGAAGCACTCCAATGGGATTTATGGTGAGAACATATTTTGGGGCAGCGGCAATGGGTGGACCCCAGCCGAGGCTGCCGCCGCGTGGGTGGCGGAGCGGCGGTGGTACAACTACCAGTCGAATTCATGCAGCGGTGGGCAAGACTGCGGGCATTATACGCAGATTGTATGGAGGACAACCAGGAGAGTTGGGTGTGCCAGGGTGAATTGTGTTGGTGGTAGAGGTGTGTTCATGACTTGCAATTATGACCCTCCAGGAAATTTCATTGGAGAGAAGCCTTATTGATGGTGTCCTCTTATTTTTGGTACTATGGGATAAAATAAAATAAAACAAAAACATAGTAGTATATCATACTGTGCTTTTGTGATATTGATTTTTTTTTTTGTTTCTCGTCACGTTTATTTATTGAAAGAAATTTTAGTCAGTGCGTTAACCTTTATGGCATGGTACTACCTACCATATTATCGGACTATTTGTAAAGTGTAAACATATCAATTTTTTATAATAATTTATTGTGTTTGTAAGGAGATTAGTTTTGTATAATCACCAATAAAGGTGATCGACAATGATCAGGCACTTGTTCTTGTAATTCTTGTTTGTTTTTTGGTTAAAAGATTGTGTGTGTGTGTGTGTCAGCTCGAATCCATTTGTTTGAGACAGTTGAGATGTGTTTATGAATCATAAGTATGATCTTGTGTCGGTGAAAAGGCTTTATTGGTTGCTCCTTTTAAATAATTAATTCATATAAAGGTAGAGGAAGAGTGAGGAGTGAATTGAAGATATAGTAGCTCTATTTGTCTTTCAAGTTTAGGAAAGATACGAAGAGATTGATTGATTTTTTTTTTTTAATTTGTAAAAATGTTATTTTTACAAGGGAATTTTAATATTTCAATAATGTGAATTTTGGTCACTACCATGCGCATAGTTATAAATTATTGATGCTTTAAATGATGATTTTAAAGAATTAGCGGTTCAAAAGCTTAACTCGCATGATGTGTATTCGAATTAATCCTCTGAACTTCATTCGGGATCAACTTTATCTTATGTGTGATGGAACACGTACAGACATGGCTGAAATGAAAAGGAAATAAAGAAGAAGAAGGCGACATGGGCATCTCTATCATGAGGATAGGTGATTATACACACTTTAGAGAGAGAAACCTTGTCTGGATGAGCTTTGTGTGAATGGGTAAGAGAGATAAAAGTTGAATATGTATATAAACTATAAAGTGAGCATAAATTAATATCGATCTTAAATATACTAGTATTATTTACAACATCCTAATTCTAAGTTCCAAGTAAAGCTAAAGGCCTTTTAACAAAAGAATGCTTCTCCGGCCTGTTGAACATGAAGAAAAAACAGAGTAAATGAGGTACGTTCCAAACAAAAAGACCCACCACTTTCTCTTCTGTTTCCCAACAACTGTAAACTTCCATTATTTTCCACCTTTTTTTTTCCAACTATTGCTACTAGTGCGTAAGACATGAATAATAATACTCTAGCACTAGTACTGCTTCCTTTACACGTACGTACGTACGCTATTTGTCCATTATTCTCTCTCCTCTTAAATCTTAATTTCTTTCTCTGTATATCTCTAGATCTCTCGGTCACTCTGTATCCACGATTCTCAGTAATCCTCCTATCTGCCACAAATTCTCAAGTCCGACACCCAAATTCGATTGCAAAACCAGAATATTTACAGTTGATTGAATCTGGGATTTCAATTCAGAATTTGAGACCCGAGATAGGAAGAAGGTATAGATTAATTCGAAAATTGAGCGAGTATCCACTGCTTTATGGGTCGGTCTAAAAATGGCCCAACAGAGGAGGTATAGTCCGTTTATGGCGGCCTATATATCTTGGACGGACACATCTTTGAAGTAAAGTTTTAAGGTATTTACCTACGTGGTAACTATATGATTAATTAATTAATTTGCTATGTTTTGATTTTTTTGTCTTTTCTTTTAATATAATAACGAAATTATGTGGCAATCATGGGACATGCACAAAAAGTCCCGACTTGAGTCTAGTGTGATCAAGGATTAATCCCTTTAGATTCGGCTGTAAGTTGTAAAAAGGACGTTATTTGAATATTAAAACTCTGTCGACCTGGCCTAAAAAAAAGCTTAACCTGACTCGGTCGATAGACTGTTGTTATAAAATAATATTTAATTAATATATTATTATTGTAAGAATTATTTTTGTTTTAAAAATATTTGTCTATATTCAGTTAATAATAAAATAATTATCCAATAACTCTATTGCATGTTTAAGATATTCACAAGATAGTCTACTTATCTACATTTGTCTCCAATTGCAATTAAAAAGAGTGAGGGAGAAAAAAACAAAATGAAAAGTTAAGATATAATAAATATATTCTTTAAAAAACTAATAAATTATATGCATTCTTTAAGACTTTGTCTCGTCGTTTATTTTTTCAGAAAATGTTGCTCCACTATCAAGTTTATACATAATTATAAATATTTTTAAAAGGTTTAGTTATACAAAATTACAAAAAATGATCTAGATTAAGGCTTGACCAGCATGCCTCAAAATGTCACATTTTCGTTGAGAAGTCTGACCCAATCTGACCTACAGTCCCAAAAGTCAAAGTTTAACCTGACCTGATCAACGGTCAAAGTCTAATAGACCTAGGTCAGGTCAGACCAACTCGACTTATTATGTAAGCCTAACAATCACTTAATCATGATAATTTTTTTAATTTAAATTTAAAAATTGATATCTTCACGAGATATTACTTATATGAATGTGAGTTTTATTTATTATTAATTTAAAAAAAAAATTGCAAAAAATATTAGTTCTCTAATGAAAAATACTCCCTCAGTCCTATTATAAACGACATAATTTAACTTTTACAGTTAAATTGACTATTTTTAAAATTAGTTATTGAAAAATATTTATATGAAAATTTTAAATCTCAAAATTTGATGTTGCTAGTAATTTTTTCATAGTTTATTCTGATCATAACCTCTGGGCATATATCTTGAATATTTTTTTGAAATTGATATTTTTTTCAAGTAGAAGTGATAATTGCACAAGATTTATCTCACATGAAGAATAAATGGGTAAATTTTGTAAAAATATTAATTTTTACTTGTTAAAATAATAATTTTCAATTTTATTTTTAAGATTTGCTAATTTTAAAAATTATAATTTGACCATGAAAGTAAAACTAAGACGTTTGTCAAAAAATTTCATTCAAAATTGGCTTAATTTGGAAGAAAAAGAAAAAAGAATAAGTAAGATTTTTATGATTTTCATATTATACTTAACTTGCAGTGCAACAATTTTTAAATGAATGTGCAGTTTGATGCAAATTGGCAAGCTGCTTTGGTTCCATTTTGTCGGGATACCATGAAGGAAGTTCATTTGCTTACTGTTGGTGGTCAGTTGTTGATGTTGCCCCTCTCCAAAACTTAACTTCGGAGTTTCAAAGCTAAATATATTTCTTTGATCAACCAGGGGCGATGTAGCAGATTCTGTAGTAGACCTGCCAAGTGATGCAGCTTGGAGTGTTGCAAGATTTTGTGCTGGGAGTTGATCAGTGGCGGCAAGCCCTTGCTAATCAAGGCCGTCGAGCGAAGACATAGACCCAAATGTTGCATCTGGGGTCCCCATGAAGGAATTATTGAGTCCACTTTGGTGCTATCCACTTAATCTTCTTAGATATAGACGATATTTCTGCACCAAATGACTGCAGTTGTGAGGGTTTTCAAAAGGAGCGTGGGGAAGAAAGGTCTAAATGCATAAGATACAAAAAAGAGCCGCAATCACAAATGAAACAATGTCTAATGGTAGCTTCTTTAACCATCAAAATCGTTGTTTAGAAATTCTTCACTAAAAAAAGAACTACAAATTTACTACCTGAAAGTGGCTGGCTACATTTTCTCTCGCGAGTCCAGGCACATTCATCAACTCCAGAATTTTCTTTGGAACAGCCTCTACATTCGTAAAATTCAAAACACAAGGAACACTGAAATACTAAGCAACTGTTATTGACCAAATGTGTAAATATGTAGATAATCTTAATGCATTATTTGATGTTGTGGTCTAATTAATTCTTAGGTAACTAAAGTGGAGCAATGAGTCATTTTCAATGGAACTAAAGTCTCAATTGTGTCATTATTCGTCAAGTCGATGCTCCTCTGAGGCCCAATCAATCTTTAATAGTCTGAGGAAAAAATTGAAAAGCATGATTCAATAAAATGGATGTAGATTAAGAATGTACTATTGGTACAGAGATGATTAAAGAGGATTACTCACCAACTCTTGTAAGGTGGCTTTCAAGCCACAACTCGCGTGCTTCTTATGAATGTTTCATTGCCTGTTTCTTTTGTTAATTACGCAAGAGTATTGCTAGGGGATCCGAGACCAGTCTAGCGTCCGGTTGAATTTTTATTTATTATTTTTTAAAATGACTCTCAAAAAATAATTTTTATTTTTAGAATTAATTTTTTTTACAGAATACAATGATTTAGGTATAATTTGGATGCATATAAAATAAACATTGTTTACAGACTGTACAATACTGTTTGTTTACATACATCCAAATCACACATAAATTACTCTATTTTGTAAAAAATTTAATTCAAAAAAATCAGACTTATTTTTTGGGAGTCATTTAAAGAAAAAAAAGAAGTAAACTGGTCGCTAGATTAGTCTCCATTCTCTTGTCCCCGTAGACTTTTTGTTACCCAAAGACTAAGGGAGGTGTATTCAATTAGGATTTGTAAGGACTTATAAAGACTTTAAAAGTTTAGTTGTATTCAATCAAGACATTTAAAGAGTTTATAAAAGTTTAGTGGTATTCAATTACAACTTTTCTAATGTCTTTAAAAGTTATGTGGTATTGAATTAAGACTTTTACAAAGTCTATAAAAGTATTTCGGTATTCAAAAAGTTATAGATTTTAAAAATTTCTATCAAATGGTGGAGTTTGATAGACTTTAAAACAAGATTTATTCATATTCAAAGTCTTCTAAAGTCTGGCCTCATGCCCAAAGACTTCCAAATATTTGCCAAAAACTTTCAAATATTTGAGAAAGGGAGAAGATGAAAATAATATAAAATAAATACAAATAAAATTAATAAAAACACATAATAATAAATATTTTTCCTAAAATAATAAAAATACTTAAAAACTAACAAATAAAAATAGTATAAAATAACATAAAATAATATAAATAATATAAATTAATTGAAAACTCACAAAATATTTCAAAACCAAATTAAAATAAATATTAATACATTTAAGTACAAAATAATTATAAAAACTTAGCATTTAGGGAATAAAAATATAGCATAGTTCATCCTCATTAGCTGTATAAGCTTACATGTTAGTGTTGATTTAATATATTTTGGGTGTCATTTATACTGGTGATTTGAAAATACCTCCTATAAAACTTTTGATAAATAACGATATACTAAGTAAACTGTCTAATAGAATTGTTCGCATTTTAGCAATTGTTTCTATGGAGAATTTTCATGAATAACCCCTCCTTTCATTTGGTTGCAAATGTCATTTTATGTTGTTGAGTTAAAATTGTAATTACAATATTTAGGTACTAGCAATAAAAAAATAATAGAAAATTTTAAAGTTCTATGTGGTTTATAAACTTTTTCATTATATGGCAATGTATAATTTTCTCTAAATCAGTTATCCCCTTAATTTTTTTTATCTATTTGTGATCATTGGGTTATGTGATACTCTATTATGTCAAATGTGTAAAGATGGGGATGCTTCCAGACGAAACCAATCTATCCAGTTCATCATCTCTATAATTTTCTTCAAAGCATATTGTCTGACCTCTTCAACAAAATGCTTAATGATGTAAACTACAAGATATATTAAAAGTATATAAAAATCTATCAAAGTCTTTAGTAAAAAATTTATAAAAGTATGTCACTTATTTCATGTAATCTTTAAAAGTCATTTTAAAAGTCTTTAGAGTCATTAAAAGTCAACGAACTCTACAAAAATGTAAGACCCCGAATTTTATGAAATATAAAATTTAATTTTTCTTCATATATATTTTTTCCTGAAATAGTAAGTAGGTAAATTGATAAAGTTAAAAGTTAAGGATGTTATGTGCAAATTTTATTACGTCGGACAATATTCGTTTTGTCGGGGAATATTCGTTTGGTCGGGGAATATTCGTTTGGTCCGACGGCGCCGAAATAACAAATTATTGGTGGACCCCACAACGGAATATTTGTCGGATATAGAAAACGACAGAAATAACCTTTTTAAATAAAAATAGTCAACGGAACTGTTAAAATACCGGTGATAAAAGAATAGTAGCATACGGTAGTTATTGGTATTTTCTGTAGCACTCGGTACTCTACAGTAACACACGGTATTGCATAGTGTCTCATATTATTGGTCTGATAATTGACACCGTAACTGTTACGCATCATTTCATCGATAATTGTCACGGCATAATATTTTATATTATCAATTCAATAATTGTTGTTACACAGTATTTTGCATTATTGATTTAATAATTGTCATTACACTGTATTTTATATCTTTGAGTCAATAATTGTTGCTGCACTGTTTTTAAAATTATTGAACCTAATAATTGTCACAGTAACATATGCACAGTAATTCACATTATTGAATCAATAATTGTCATGACACAGTAACGTATTTTTCTTTTACATACTTTCTGCATTATTGTTATCTCTATTACGGTGTTATTTAAACAGTTGTATTTCATTAATTAATTGACTTGATATCTAAGAGCTAACTATACTGTATTTATAACAATTAGTTATAATAATTGAATTGATAAAGTTATTTGTTTATAATATAAAGTTAGGTGATATGAAATGAATGGTGTAGATTAAAGTGTGAATTATTGTTGAATAAATAAAGTTATTTGTTTATAATATAAAGTTAGGTGATTATTAGGTGATATGAAATGAATGGTGTAGATTAAAGTGTGAATTATTGTTGAATAATTGAATTAATTTGTTTATAATATAAAGTTAGGTGATTATTAGGTAATATGAAATGAATGGTGTAGATTAAAGATAATATAAAATTTGAAATGGATGGTGTAGATTAAAAGATGATCTTTAAATGAATGGTTTAGATTAAATGAATGATAAGATTTTTGGCTATAAATAGAAGCCTTAACTTAAGGATTTTTCATAAACTTCCTTACTTGTTCTTTCTTTCTCTCTCTAAATACTTTTTGTGTAAGTTCTCTCTAAGTGTTCTTAAGTCATTCCTAGTTTTGAAATCTTTTGCATTCTTCTTTGAATTCCCGAGTGGAATTTTCTTATGTACAGTAACTCTTTCGAAAAATCGTAGTAAATTCATTATTTGTCAGAATTTAATGAATTAAAAGTCTGTCTCTTTAGTTTTTCGTCCTCTACAACTTTGAAGAAGGAAGAAAAGTCATCTGAAATCATCTTCACGCCTTAAAATACTAAAAACCGTAACCTATTCTGATTTTCGTCACTATTTTCAGTCTTAGTTTTGAAAATTCATAACTCATTCATATTAACTCCGAATTGAGTGATTCTTGAGTCTATGCCGCCTATCTTTTCGAGAGTAACATTATTTTAAAAACATAAAGAGATTTTAAAAACTCTAGAAGACTCAAAAGTCAGATTCTTTACTGCTACATAGACAAACAAGGAAGGATTTGTTCGGCTAATAAACTTGTTTCACAATATCAAGGTAAGGAATATCATTCTTTTCACACTCTTAAATTTATTACGGTAAGGAATGTCATTTTCTTTTCTTACTTGTAAGAAATATCATTTTCTTTCATACTCTTAACCTTATTATGGTAAGGGATGTCATTTTCTTTCATACTCTTAAATTTACTACTCGTAAGGAATGTCATCTTCTTTCATCTTCTATTATTAAAACTTACTACGGTAAGGGATGTCATTTTCTTTCATACTCTTAAATTTACTACTCGTAAGGAATATCATTCTTTTCACACTCTTAAATTTATTACGGTAAGGAATGTCATTTTCTTTTCTTACTTGTAAGAAATATCATTTTCTTTCATACTCTTAACCATATTATGGTAAGGAATGTCATTTTCTTTCATACTCTTAAAATTACTACTAGTAAGGGATACCATCTTTTTTATCTTCCATTATTCAAACATACTATGGTAAGGGATTATCATTATTTGATTCTCGATAATAATATTGTTTCTTCCTTACTCATAAGACGTGCCTTTTATTTCCATGTATTAAATTGTGGGAATAACCTTACGGAGCGGATTGCCGCCTGTTGGTGAATAACCTTTCGTATTCATTCATTATTAATCTCTGAGAATAACCTTACGGAGCGGATTGCCGCCTGTTTGGTGAATAACTCTTTGTACTCAAATTCTATTAAATTGTGGGAATAACCTTACGGAGCGGATTGCCGCATGTTGGTGAATAACCCTTTGTATTAATTTCCTTCACCTTTTGTTAATCAAACCTGCTACGGTAAGGGATATTATTTTCTTTCATACTCCTAAATCGAAATTTATTATGGAACTATTGCTTCTATAATTCCTGAAAATATTATATGTTCCATAATAGTTGAACTTCATTATTTCAACTGAACCTTCCTATTTACGTGAACCTTTCTATTGAATTGTAACCGTTATTCTGAACTGTGGATCTTGAATATCATTTTTAAATTTCACTCCACATCATGTTGACAATTTGGACATTATTTGAATCTGTACAAAGTAAACTTCCGATACTTATTGTTATCCTATTTCTTCTGTTCATCATTTATATCATTCTAATCATCCAAAAATCAAGCTGTTGTGAATATCTGTGGCCGGGGGCACAGATGTGATATATTTGTTGAACAGATGATAGGTTAAAGGCGATATAATAGGTTAAAGGCGATACATCTGTTCGGTGTCTTTTATGGCACGTGGTGAATGTTCTCTTTGGCCCGTAGTGCAAAGATGAACTGTTGATTGGTATGATTATGACCAAAGGCTGAATCTGGTATAATCATGACCGTTGGTGCTATATTGAATATCTTTGGCCCGTAGTGCAAAGATGAACTGTTGATCTGCATGATTATGATCAGGAACTGTGAATTTGTATTATCTTGACTAATGATATTTCAGATGATAAAAGTTGATGATGTTTTTCCTAAAAAGAGAACCTAGTGGACATTATAGTCTGCATTATTCTTCTAATAGATTACTCATTCCGCTGCTATTATTGATCTGAACGTTGTTTAAGAATTTAACTGCAGTTTTTGATATAAACCTTGTAGTCTATTGTATTCTATCAAGAACTCAACTGTTGAAGACTAATGATAATTTATTCGTCATTATCTTAGTCATGATATTCTTTACTGGGCTATTTGAGCTCACCCTTTCTTTTGTTCCATTGTTTTTCAACAGGAGATGAAAACATAACAGGGTCTACCCGGGGAATGGAGTGAGGGTCCGAGGAATAGTTATCATAGTCTTCACGTTTTGTAAAATAGTGTGGCAATAATAGTGAAAACTTAGTTGTGTATTATTATACACTGTATTGTTGTACGTTGTGCTTTGTTGTAATAATTTTGTTGTAGTCTTTTGACGACTCAAGTTTGGGCTGTGTGGGCCCAGATTTGGGGGCGTCACAAAAAATCTGTCACTTAAAAAAAGTTTTTAAAAGTCTTAACTGAATACACCTAGGGGTGTTCATCGGTTTTTAACCGAACCGGAATCGAAAAAACCGAACCGGTACCGAACCGAAAATACCGCTAAACCAAGAACCGAAATCGGTACCGAATTATCGGTTCGGTACAAAATCGGTTCGGTTTTTTTGTTTCGATTTTTCGGTAAAACCGCATATATTATATATAATTAAAATTTATAAATAATAATTAAAAATTACCTATTTATTACGTATTTTTAAATAATAATTTTTAAATAATAATAATAATTTACAAATAATAATTATTATTTAATTCATTTTTATAATAATTATTATTTATAAATAATAATAATTATTTATTTCGGTTTTTTCGGTATACCGAAATGTACCAAATTTACAAAAACCTAAAACCGTTACCGGTACCGATTATTACAAAAAAATCGAAAAAATCGAACTGAAAAAAACCGAACTGAAAAAAACCGGTACCGCCGGTACCGGTTCGGTAAAAAACCGAAAAAATCGAATCATTTGGACACCCCTAAATACACCCCCCCTAAATCTAGAGAGACCGAAATTCAAATTACAGCTAAATCACTTAATCTTCTAAAAAAAATTGTCATAATAAATGTTATAAATATTTTAGGAGTAAAAAAAAAAACTAGACCGGACAACTTCTGATCCCCCTAGAAGGACTCTTACGCAAAATATTTCTAATTTTGCTATTCAAAGATATGTATTTTTATGTAATTGATATATTTATAAAATTTACATGATCTAAATTTCATAGATTTATTTCTTGGATTTAAGCATATTGGATTATTGTACAGGAAAATTTAAACCAAAAATCTTAGATAATTCATAATTCAATAGTTATAACTATAATTAGTATATCACATATAATAAAAGGTAAATTTATAAAAATGATTATTTTTTTTTCATTGGAACTCAGAAACATAAGAAAATAAAAAATTTAAGTTTTTTTATTATTAAAAACTCAAAAATAAAATGTAAACGATATAATAGAATAATAATTTGTGGATTTTTTTTTAATTCATTATCGTCTTATGTATTTACATAGACATTTAATATCAACATAAATTTATCGTAATATATAACAACACTCTTCTATAAATTTAATACTTCTTGCAATTGTTTGTTAATTTTTAAATATTTAAATTTTACATTAGACATTTTTAAATTTAGGGGGTGTTTGATAAAAACTGAATAAAATAGTTATGAATGCTTAAGTAATTTGAATGAAATAGATTTTTGAATAATGAATGGAAAAAATTGTTTGATAAGTGACATGTCTGAAACATCTGAATAACATATTTTTATTATTTTATCCCTCTGAAAAAATTCAAAGTTGTTGTAAATTTATTTAATATAATATTTAATATTTTTTATTTTTTTATTATTTTTATTTCATTAAGTCGGGATTTAACCATTCAGTGAAAAAAATTAGACTTGGTCATTCAGTTTAAAAATCTAACCGATTCAGCCATTCAGCTCTAAACAAACACACTGAATAACGGACCGATTCAACTATTCAGTCATTCAAATTCATTAAATTTTAACCAAACACCCCCTTAATACTTCTAACCGGCAGAAAAAGGAGAAAATACTTTCTTTTTTAATGTAGTATTTTTTTAACGGACAGAAAAAGGATATTTTTTTTTTCTTCTTTCTCATCTGTTTATTTTTTGTAAAAAAAATTAAGTTTAAAGGTCAAATGGGTAATCAGAATTCAGAAGTCCTAAGGGGATAAGGCTGCCACCTCAGACTTACGTTTAGTTTCCCATGAATCTGATATGGCAAACTCATCCACGTTAACCTCGTACGATACCCAACCAAGTGATCGTAGCACTTTTTGATAAAAAAATTCAAACCCTCCGTTAATCTATCAAGTTAGACTTTTTTTTATTGTAGTTAAATTTAGACTTATTTAACATGTAATGACATATATAGCCTTGTTCCTAGCTGATATAAACACCATCGAAGTCTAACAGCAAAGGGTAAATCAGTAGTATCGAAAACAAATATTCCTATTAAGTAGTCAATTCAAATAAATTAAATTAGACAAATTAGCCCTAGCAGTATATATGAACTAGGATGAAACAGAAGCCGATATCACAGACTCCATTTAGTCCGTAAGTATTTTTTCTCTCTCTAAATATACATTATATATACGCATATATATGTACGCCATATTAGATATGGTTTGTTGTATATGCTAGTGTTTTATGCAATCTGTTGCGGGACTGGAGTATAGAGGGCCTTTAATCGTTTCTTGCTGAGAAGTTTTAATATCACAAGTACTCATCTTTATTGTATGGCTATAATATATATTAAGAATTATTTCTTAAATTTTTTAAAAGATACAACAGGGGTTTTAGTGCACTGATTGTGAAGCTGTCGTTACTTTGTACAGGAAAAGGGTATTTTATACAGATATAGTTGAACTTTTTAATTTGATAGCATCAGTTTTTGTGACCCTATGTATAATAATTGTGATCAGCAGTGATTTCATTTTTGAATTTTGTTGCTAAAGAGTAATAAGAATTTAGATAGTAATTTGAATCGATGCCAGTTTTTAAGTCAAGTTAGTCATATAACCCTTATCAAATAGGGTTTAATGGTTATCTCCCAGAGTTGTAAACCTAAATTTATGTAATCTTTTATTTCCTTTTTTTTCTTTCTTGGAAGTTATATGACTTTATACTCATTGTTTATCTTGTTGCTTTTCTGCTTTAGGTTGCAACAGATATTTTGATTAAAATAAAAAAGATGAAGGCTCGGATGTTATTGCTGTTTCTTCTCGGTTTAAATGTGGTCTCTTTTACAGTGGTGAAGTAGCTTGCTCTGTTTACTTTTGTTAATTTGGGGATTTTCAATCTTCTTCTGGCTATATTTGTTTTCTTGTTTTTATTCATTTTACCTGCAGATTGCTGTAGGACCACCAACATGCCCTGCCAATGTTGGTAGCGATTGCAGTGGCAGTGATTCAGGTGAATGGAAGGGGGAATTCTTTCCTGGGATTCCCAAGATTAAGTATGAGGTATGATGGCTAATTCTCATTTGACTTTTAAAAAAGCATTAAAAATGTGATACTTGTTAAATTGTACTATATTCTGTTTAACAATGCACACCCTTCTTTATCTGTATTTAAATTTTCTTATGTGCTATTTCTTTTGTATGTTTAGGGCCCTTCTACGAAGAATTACCTTGCATTTAAATGGTATAACGCTGACGAAGAGATTCTTGGGAAAAAAATGAAGGTTATTGTTATGTTTTTTTTTATTTTCTTTAAAAAAAATAATATATGTAAGTGAACATCATATTTTAATTTCCACCTTAGGACTGGATGCGATTCAGTGTTGCATTTTGGCACACATTTCGTGGCACAGGAGGTGATCCATTTGGTTCAGCCACAAAAATGTGGCCATGGGAAGATGGTACTAATTCAGTGGCTATGGCCAAGAGGAGGAGTAAGTTAAATACTTTAACTCACTGGTCGAAAAATATTGATTGTTAAAATTTGTTTTTACCCCCCTCTGACGATTGATGATACAGTGAGAGCAAACTTCGAGTTTTTGGACAAGCTAGGAGTAGATCGGTGGTGCTTCCACGATAGAGACATTGCTCCAGATGGTAAAACATTGGAGGTAATTATACTTGGGAAGTCATAATGTGCTCATTACATCTCCTATATCATCTAAACTTCGTACGTAGTGCTAGAGGGCATTGCTTAACGTGTGATTCCTGGCAAATGGAAACACAACCATTAGAATGTCCTAGTTTTGAGTCCCTTCCCACTTTCTCAGTGCTAATGGCAATCTACCCAAATGCTCATTCATTTTTTTTTCTTCCAGAAGGTGGTATCCTACAAATTGAATTTTAAGTATTACGTTTGTCACAGGAATCCAATGCGAATCTGGATGAAGTGGTAGCTCTTGCCAAAGAGCTTCAGGTAATTTACACTAATGAAGCTGTGTCATATGTAATAATAAATATTTATCTTTAACCATATTACATATTAGGTGTCTATAACTGATAGAATAATGTACTTATGCACTTCTTTGTAATTGAGAATATATTAGCATATTAGTTTGTAAATTGTCACCTTGATCAATCAAATTGCATGCTGCTTGTTAAATTTTACTGCCCTCACAGGGTTGTTCGTCTCTTAGGATTCAATTTAATGTGACTTTTTAGGGTACCAAGATTCGACCTCTTTGGGGCACGGCTCAGTTGTTCTTGCATCCTCGCTACATGCATGGTGCAGCTACTAGGTGTGTTATGCTTTCTTATAGCCTGATTCATCAATCTGTGATATTATAATTACAACCTTGGTTTTTTGTGGATCTTAATCACAGCCCTGAATTAGGAGTATATGCATATGGTGCAGCTCAGGTTAAGAAAGCGATGGAGGTTTGTGCTTTTTGCATGTAGTTCTTGAAACATAAATGGGCTGTTATGTACATATGACTTTACAATTGCAATATTACTTATTGAATGAAATGGCCACTGTGCCTATTTGCACTTATTTACATACAGGTCACACATTATCTAGGAGGAGAAAATTATGTTTTCTGGGGTGGTCGGGAGGGTTATCAATCTCTCTTGAACACTGATATGGAAAGAGAGCTTGATCATATGGTAAGATCATTAATACTTTTACTACTTTCAAGTTACAAGAGTTGGCTTCAGTCTTTCAGTATCTGCTGACTACTGTTTACTCGAACTCTTTTGTTTTTCACGACATTAGTTGTTTAAAAAAGAATTCAGAAGAAGTTGAATTTTTTAACTGTTTAGCAAGTTGGTTGTTCACATATCTGAACTTCGTCTTACCTTTGCATAATTATTTTATGCTGATGTTTGTTTGATAACAGGCAAGATTTTTTGAAGCTGCTGTTGCCTACAAGAAAAAGATTGGATTCAATGGTAAAATTTTGTTTAAGCACCACCACAGTATGCATAGAATTCTAGTACATAATTGATCACACGATTGGGCAAAAGCGAGTAATTTTTTCTTTTTATAGTGTTTTAAGTACTCTGTCTTCCATGCTTAGTCCCTTTTTATTTATAACTATGTCTTTGAGATCACTTTATCAAAACTTAAAGTTATAACTTACTAATTGTTACTATTGTTCCCTCCAGGGACACTTCTAATTGAACCCAAGCCCCAAGAACCTACCAAACATCAGTATGTTTTTTTTCCAGACCTTTAGTTTGTCAATATGCTGTATAATTTCTCTCTCTTTACATACACTGATATGCCAGGTACGACTGGGATGCTGCAACATCAGCAAATTTCTTGCGCAAATATGGCCTTATTAGTGAGTGTCTTAATCCTTTGTATATTTTTCTTGCACGAGTATCCTCTGTTGCTTTCAATTCAAAAACTTAAGAATTGATCTCTTCTCAAGTGAGGATTAGGCTATACTGTCTGTCATTTTGCAGTGTCTGGTGTTCCTTTTTAGCAATGTTTTGTGTATAATTTGACCTGTTGATGCCTTTAATAACGCATCTCCATTTAACTGTTGCCTGTAAGATGTTTGTACTTCTTTCTGCGAGTCAGTTGTTTGGTACGTATGCTGGCTGGGTTATTGATGCTTGTCCGTCCTCTCTTTAGGAAGCTGTAGCTCTGTATTAAAATTTGAAGTCAGGTAAATATGGTGTTTAACTAGCTATCGTGTCCTGATTACATGAAGCCCAAACATAAATAGAGGGATAGAGTTCTTGATACATTTGAGTTGTTTTCCATTCCATTCCTTTAATGTTTCTAAATAGTTCTAGAAGGATGATGTATTGAAAATATGAAAGAAGGAAATGATAGTTGCAACCAACATTATATTATTGAAGTAAGCATTCTGATCTTGAGTTCTCAACTAGAGCATAGAAAAAAATGAGGCTGAATTAGGCACATTTATCTGTTTCTTAAATTGGTCTTATAAATATTTTAGGCTACTTTGTACAATGCTAAGACTAGTATTATTACGTTTTACCTACAAAAAATTTATGTAGTTTTATATTATCTAGATGAAGCTTTGTACTTTGTTGCTCATGTTTTGCTTGCTCCTTGCAACAAAAAAAAAAGAAATTTGTTTGCGAAGAAATTTATTACCTTCTTTTCCTAATTAGGTTTTTCTTTTTTCCCTTTGTTGAACACATGTATTTAGCTTCACCATCTTGCCTCTGTATTAAATAACATTAGCTATCCTGGTTTATACTACCTGTGCCTATGGGGAAACTGTGAGGAACATTATCTTCAGGATAGTGAAAAAGATGTTGCGTAATAATTTGTGTAGTGACTAGTGAGTGCATTAATTCTTAACCATTATGTTGGTATTTGTCCTGCAGGAGAGTTTAAACTAAACATTGAGTGCAATCACGCCACACTTTCGGGTCACAGGTTTGTGGCCATTGCCTTTCAAGTTTGAATTTCTGGTCAAGAAAAAGTCTCAAACTTTAAGATAATTAAAAATAAATAAATCCAAGCATGGGTAAAAGGTTTTAACTAATCTACTATATTATTTAATTCAATTATGTAGCTGAATGGTTTATTCCTTTGCAATTTCCTTCTTCTTTTTTTTGCTAAGTATTCCTTTGCAAATTCAGTTTGTTTATTAAGATTTATAATCTGACAAAACATGAATTCATGGATATATTTTTGAGATACATGAAGAATATATGTTTGAGGTCGTGTTTGTTCAATTTATAAATGCTATCTGAACCCTGCCAAAATTACAATGTTTTTACCGTCACAAGTTATGTGTAATTAATTAAACTGAACTTGTTTGTTTTGCATCGATGTCATGAAGTTTATTTTCAGGGAATTTTAACTGAGGAGTATATGCATAATGTTATCTACCTATGCATTCGGGTTGATTTTCAAGTATTTAAACTTGAATGGAATATTGAACTTCAACAAATATGCATTGGTTTAGTGCATGAAATGGGATACGCACTGAAGAAGATGTAGATTTCAATTAAAACACAGATTTATGAAACAATAGCAATAGAAGTTCAACACTTACGGATTAGCAGTAAACATATGTGCGGTTTAGCACCACACACAAGCAAGAATTTGAGACTGCATTAATAAATGTACAAGTGTGTTTGTTATGCAGCTGCCATCACGAGCTCGAAACTGCAAGAATAAATGGTTTGCTGGGAAATATTGATGCTAACACTGGCGACCCTCAGATTGGTAATTTTTTTACTGTTGGACAGAATTTTATAGTTATATTTTTCTTAAGCTGTGTGCTGTAGTTAGATTTGAACTTCTTAAAATGGTTTTTCTTGTCAAACAACAGGTTGGGATACAGATCAATTTCTAATGGATGTAGGGGAAGCTACAATGGTTATGCTCAGCGTTGTCAGAAATGTATGTGAGGGATTTGATATATCCTTTAACCTACCCAAAAAAGATCTTAAAGCTTACACTTATGTTAGAATATTAATCGGTCCTACTGCTAATTTTTCTATCACAGGGAGGATTGGCACCAGGAGGATTTAATTTTGATGCCAAATTGTGAGTTGCTTTATTAACTAAATGGTTGTCCTGCATGCGACACAAGAATCCATAGTTGAATTATTCAGTTGAATAGTTATTTTATAGGCAAATTATGTTTTCTGCTTTATTTGTGACAAAAATTTAAACAAGCTGACGCTTGTTTGAACAATTTATTTTTACCTCTGTTAATTGTTGACCTATGTTAATGAGAATGTTCTGTCCGTAGAGCTAATAAGTTATCCTAAGAATTTCTCTCAAAAAAATGCATCAATTACTTTTATTGGACTTACCAGTGTAGTGAAACGTTCACGTCTGTTTTTGTCTTTTTAAAGAATATGCAAGATTAGGTCTGGGTAACTGGGGTAAATTTATAAATGTTAAGAGAACCTGCTCTGCCATTTTGGTTTAGTTTCAGTTGTTTACTATGTTTACTTTTTTTAGTACTTAAATGTATGCTGTTTGAAGATGGCTACACTGACATTATGATTTTATGATTAGGCGAAGGGAGAGCACAGATGTTGAGGACTTGTTTATCGCACATATTGCCGGTATGGATACCTTGGCCCGTGGTCTCCGAAATGTTGCCAAGATGATTGAGGTGATTAATCTCGTTGTTTACATTCTCTGTGTTTCCATGTTCTTCATATGCTACTAACTGGGTTTTTTGTATCCAAAAAGGATGGTTCTTTGGCTGAGCTTGTTAGAAAGAGGTATCAGAGTTTTGACACTGAAATTGGGACTCAAGTAGAGGTTTGTTGCTTCTAGTACCTTGTCTGTTTCTTTGATTAAGATAACACGCGCGCGTGTGTATTTCTTCTGTATCTATGTGGCGTTCTTATGCAAATCATCAAACAGGCTGGAAAGGCTGATTTTGACTTGCTTGAGAAGAAGGCCATGGAGTGGGGAGAACCCAAAGTTCCTTCTGCGAAGCAGGTACTGATGGCTCAGTTCCTTGAAATAACTGCTCACATAGTAACTAATAACAAATTTATGTAGCCTGGTAACGAAACACAATCTAGCATTAGAACAGCATATAAGAAAATGAGCAAGCAAAACTAAATACAATTATTTAGCAAAATAAATAAATAAATAAAATGAAAAATAAATTCAATTATGAATTATCTTCCATTACTTTGATTGGGTTTGGAAACTTCACTTATCACAAGTACTACTGCTGGCTGAACATCTTGTTTTATGTACATACTAGAGTAGTACCAAATTAGTTAAATTTTGTAGACAATGAATGAAATATTATTTGCACAACTGTAGTCGCTGAATATATCACAATTTGGCTAAAGGTGTTTACTGCATAGGTTTGTGTAAAATTTTGCAGGAACTAGCGGAGATGATTTTCCAATCTGCGCTGTAGAACAACGGCATGAGGAGTTGTAGTTGCATCTCTCCTTATATCTTAGTAATAATATATCATTCTTAGCTATCAACATAGAAACTTCAGTTGCACCCAGGTCTAGTTTGGACTAAGTTTCTCTTTCCGGTAATAATATTTGTAAGTAATCAGTTATTCACTCCGAGGATCAAAAGAAAATTCCAGAGTTGATTTATAGGAGTTCCTTTATATTTCATCATAATTATTTTGTATTTTGTTTGTTCAACCTTTTGTCACTCTCAGCACAGGCAGTATGTGTACGCCAAATGTATAACCCATATCTTGGACGTTTCAATTTGGATTACTTGAATCATTTGCATTTCATTATATAGCCATCGATGGTTAAAATGGAGAATTTGCAGTGAAAAAAAATCATTATCAATAGCAGAAAAATCGTTCGCGTCTTGCAGTGGACAAAATTGTGATATGAACCTCGTGTTTTGTAGTGGACAAAATTGTGATATGAACCTTGTGTTTTGTAGTAAACAGAATTGTTAATTGAACTTTTTGTATAAATGCATTGATATTATTTCTCATGCCACCATCGTCTGTAGCAAATTTACCGCACTCAAACCATTCACACTTAAAAAAGTCACAGCCATTACCAACAGCGTGGCCACCGAAAAGTCTCCGCCACTTCCACGCCACGGAGCTCCAGCCCTTAAAATGGCAACAATCCCAACTGTCGCGCGGAACTCTTGTTTATCTGTAAATCATTTTCTTATGTAGTCTTATTACTACTACTTGATGGGGGCTTGTGTTTGTGTTTTGTGATCGGATCATGTAAAACTAATATTTGAATGAGTTTCAATCTCTTCATTCTGAAGATATTCACAATAAATGGATAATTGCACAACTTTCTGCAAGCTGCGGCAAACCAGTTGACGACCACTTGTATTTATTTTCACAGCTAAATATTACCGATCACAGCATTCTTCATGTAAAACAATTGTGACCGCAGCATGGTTGCTCATACCTTCAAGGGCCGAGGCAAATCCCCGCCTCAATCTAGGAGATCACTAGCCTACCCATACGTAAATATCCGGACCATGGGAAGGCACATTATCAAGCTACACGAACAATTCCTATCAACCATTAGAAATTGAACCGTCTTACAAACCAAACCATTTGTTCTAATTTTTGGCGGGACAAGATGTGATTCGATCACTACAGCAGAGTCCCTTTCCTATCTAATTTACAAGAGCACATCAAGCTTCAAAGTTGCTAATATAATCGGACCAGTATTTGGAAGGTACAATTTCTCAGCAGCAGCACTGGCAACTAGTTGAGTAGTGCTTTATAGGTTGACAAGGTAAAGGCTGTCCTTGTTCTCCCCAATTAGTGACAGAACAGTGGCTGCAATATGCTTTGGGCTGAGTCCGGCCTCTTCAATCTGGTCCTTCTGAGCACCATGATCAATGTATCTATCAGGAAGCATCATTGCCCTCCACTGCACAATTTCAACACACACATTGTTAAGATATTTTAATTCAGAAATACTCCACTGTAATACCAATCTATCACTAGGCATAATTTTTCGGCGACTAATGAATGCAGATAGATATTACCTTAAGGTTTCCATCAAGTAACCCATTCAAGGCCAAGAAATGGGAGACGTGAGAGCCAAATCCTCCAATTGATCCTTCTTCAACGGTGATGAGGACCTCGTGTTCTTGAACCAACTCTCGAATCAAATCCCCGTCAAGAGGCTTGCAGAATCTTGCGTCCGCCACAGTAATTGAAATGCCAATCTCTTGAAGAAGCTGAGCTGCTTCTAAACAGCTTTGTACTATGGTTCCAAAGCCCAATATGGCCACCCGATTTCCCTCCCTTACCACCTTTCCTTTACCAATCTCCAGAGGAATTCCTTTGTTGTTTGGTGGAAGAACGGAACCAATGCCATTGCCTCTTGGATACCTGAAACAACTGGGACGATCATCGATTGCTGCTGCTGTGGCAACCATATGCGTAAGCTCACTCTCGCACGAAGGAGCCATGACCACCATGTTGGGTAAACAAGCCATGAATGTGGTGTCAAATGCCCCGCAATGGGTTGGACCATCTGCCCCAACAAGCCCAGCTCTGTCCATAGCAAATCTAACCGGAATCTTTTGAAGGTCTACATCATGAACTACCTGCACCATCCCCAAGAATACACTGGATTTTAGATCAAAATAACTGTATATATATGTATCCTATACATTTAAGAAATGGGGCCGGGGCATAATTAATTACCTGATCATAACCTCTTTGTAGAAAAGAAGAGTAAATGGCACAGAAAGGTTTGAGGCCTTCGGTTGCTAAACCTGCTGCGAAGGTGACAGCATGCTGTTCTGCTATCCCAACATCGAAACATCGATTTGGAAAATGTTTCTGGAATGAGTTGAGTCCAGTTCCTCCTCCCATAGCAGCATGAATGGCTACTATCTTTTCATCAACCTCTGCTTCAGCAATCAAAGAATTTGCGAAGTATTGGGTGTACGAAAGTGTCTTGGTTTTGGTCTTCAATTGCTTTCCCGTGGTGGGATCAAATTTCACCACACCTAATAATTCAATTAATAAATTACCCACTTAGAATGAATTAAAATGTCAAATAAAAAATACTACATATAAATATTTTTAGTAGGCATTATGTGTATGTACCATGCATTCTATCGGCAGCAACTTCAGCAGGAGGGTAGCCTTTTCCTTTCTCAGTGATAATGTGAATCAGAACCGGGCCTGGCGCTGGCATGGATTTCACCTTCTTGAAGATATATACAAGGTCTTCCACACTGTGGCCATCCACGGGCCCAATATAATAGAGTCCTAGTTCCTCGAACAGAGTTGCCCCAGCACCACCCCCTGCTCCTCTCACGAACGAATCAAGCTTTGCAGCAATTTCATGGGCCTGCTCTCCCATTTGCTTTGTCATGCTCTGTCCATCAATTTTTCTTTGTGAAAATTTAAGAATTAATAAGAGATGCATTCATTCATGTGGTTGAGGCTATTTGTCAGAGCAGATGTATAACTTTATGAAATGCAAAATTATCCCCACAAATTACTCACTTATCATGTATATATATTAGCTAAAACTCTTACTCAAGGTATAATTAGTAATTATTAATTCAAAATTGTACCATATAGAATTGTGGGTAGTACGTACTGCACTACTAGTTATACCTTTAGCGAGGAATTTGTTAGTTAAGAGTAATAAACTTTTAAAACAAAAACACCACCCCACACAAATACAAGGGATGACTTTGCATTTTTGGTCTTTTATGAATTAAGGGGAAATGGGCCAAGAGGAAAGCCCAATGTATTAGCCCAAAAAATGTTTTGAAATTAAGACTAAGGTGTTTATGAGGAGAATTAAGGAGATGCAAGAATTTACTTTCGCTGCTTCACGGAGTTGACGGAACTTTCGACTAGAGTGTAGCCTTGTTAGTGCTCTACTCAAAGCTCCGACGGGAGGAGCTGGGCCGTCGAGGGTTGCGGTAGGTAGGGAGACTTGCCTATTGTCGTTTAAGACAATGATGAGATTGGAGTCAAGGTAGCCGGCGTTGTTCATCGCCTCGTATGCCTGTCCTGCGGTCATGGCGCCATCGCCTATGACGGAGATTACGGTGTTGTTCTTCCCTAGTAAGTCTCTGCCAACAGCCATTCCTGAAACAAAACAATTATACACTGCAAAAGCTTAATTTATTTATTTTTATTTTTGAAAAAAATGAAAATTTTAAAGTTTAAATATAAAAACTTAATTAAAAAAAAAGAAGAAGTAAATTTGAAACTTAATATTTAAATAAAGAATAAAAATTAATTAATAATTTTTTTATTGGATAATTAAGGTTTAGGGGAATATGAGATTATTTTATGTATTTATCACGGGGTTGAATAGAATGGCTAATTCAAGTCCACAAAAAAGAACGAAAATAGCATGTGGGTGTAAACGTTAAATAAACACTACTACCAGTACTACTTTTCAGTCCCAATTTTTATGCGCAATTTGAGAAATTATGCGAAAGTTGTAAACGTTATCTTTCTTAATTTTTTTTCACTTCTATATAATTTCATCAAGATAAAGACTTTTCCTTCATTTTAACAAGGAAGGATAGATTAGTAAGCGAGGGTCTTGGTCTTGGGTGGAAACAAAAATGGGGACTGACTTTAGATCGGGACGTAGGGAAGAAAGAATACTCCAGAAGATTAGATGTCAAATAGGGCTCAACGTGTTTCATTCTTTTCCCTATCCGCATTTTATCTTAATTTATTTCGTATAACGTTATGGGTATCAATTTTTAAGTCTTAAACGTTGAGCCATCATTCCGTTGAGTCGTTACATCATAATTCAATAAACCATTGGACTCTTAGCCATTAACTATTATACTGAGATAAAAATCTAAGACCTCAACCATCACTAATTTTATTTAAGTTAAATTTTCAATCATATGATTACATTTATTTTTATCAATAAAAAAAACATCTACGTCTCTTCTACTGAATTAACTATATATGTATATTTTTCTAAAGATATTCAACCGATTTTAACCGGATCGAATCGGTACCAGTTCGGTATTGAATTCGCCAAAAACTCCGTACCGATATCGGAATCGGTTGGACCGGTTAATATCGAAAATAATAATAATATTTTTATATCCCTTTTTAGTTGAAGTTTTAAGGTTAATTAAGAAGTATAATTAATATTTTGTTTAATTAATTAAATTGAGTATAAAATTTTAATATTACTCATTTTATTTTATTTTTACTCGACGTTGTAGGAGAAAACACAAATATTAAGAAATGTAATTAATGTTTTGCCTGATTGACCAAAATAATTATAAAATTTTAATTTTACTCTTTTAAAATTCATTGAAAAAGAAAGAGAAATAAGTTTGTATTTAATATATAGAAAATTAAATTATTAGCGCTTTCTTAAAATCCACAAACGACAAGTAAAAAAGCAAGGGGGGAGGGTTGGTTAAATACCTAAGCCAGCAGAAATGCTAGTAGAACTATGACCAGCTCCAAAAGCATCATGTACACTCTCTTCCCTCTTGGGAAAACCAGCAAGTCCAAAAGTCTGTCGAATTGTGTTCATTTTAGACCTCCTCCCTGTTAATATCTTATGCGGATACGCCTGCATGTCCACAATAATTAATTGTACTTGATAAGTTTTTAATATGTCATTATTTTATTTTGTAATTAATTGAATACTATTATATTTATATCTAATATTAGGGGGGGGGGGGGGGGGGATAATTTTTTTAAAAAATATTTGTTTTAAAAATAAATAGGAAAATAGGTAGGTATGAATCACCTGGTGACCAACATCCCAAATGACTTTATCTTCGGGTGTGCTGAAAACGTGGTGTACTGCAACAGTTAGCTCAGCCACGCCTAGGCTTGAACTTAGGTGTCCGCCCGTCTTTGACACCGAATATACAATCTCTTCTCGGAGTTCATTCGCCAACTTTTCAAGCTCCTATATATTTATACACATATTCCAAATCAAAATAAAATTATTACTATAATCAATTAAACTCTTCAGACATTATGAGCCACTTATTAAATCCTATAGCAGGAATATAAATAATTAATATTATCATCTACTTAAAGTTTAGTTACGTTCTCACAAACCGTCTAAATTATATAAAGAGGGATAATTTTATTGTCATGGAATATATCGATCCAAGCACAAAAGTAAGAGAGAAGTTATTTTTATGATGATTAATGAAGCAACTTCTGACAAAAAGATTAGTCATTAATGTCAGGTTTATGGAGTAGACATAGTACAAGAGGAATAATAATTAACAGATCACTTTCCCTTAGCTTAATTACATTATTAATACGGAGTATTATTATGTTTTCCTTTTCCAGCTTTTGTCCAACCATATCCACAAAAAGAAACGAACGATCCGTCGTGTTCTCAGAAATATATCCACATCTTTTGTTTTAATACATTCTAAAAGTAGAGATACTTTTTTAGCTTTATATTATAAAGTGATACAAAATTACTAATATATCATTATTTATATTTTAAATAAATGTCATCGCTATTATATTTTAAATTAATTATTATAACGAATATGTTTAGAAATTAAAATTTTCTTTAACAAATGTCGTTGAAAAAAAATAAATATCTAATTTTAGAACAAAAAGTATAATACTTTTTACATATATGTATGATGCTGAGATTAATCGTAAATTTTGTTCAAAATTCTTGTTTTTAACGTAACTATTATATTTTCTGTTAATGATGCTTGGAGAGTTGTAAAAAAATTAGTAGCCTTGGAAAGAAATAGTTATTTAATTATACATGCTCTTTAATTTATAAAATCTTATTTACCTTCCTATCATGTATCAAAAATCGTGAAATGATGCAATCTAATAACGTTTGCCAAAAGAAAAAATACATGACAAAACGTAATAAAATTAAGGGAATTGATAGTTTTACAAGTAAAAATAATAGTACTCACAAGTTCTCTCTCATATAAGTGTGTGGGGTCTATTTATTATTAATGTGAGAGAGATGTTGTTGAATTGTCATTTTTACTTATAAAAGTATTAATTCCCTAAATTAATTACCATCATTATCCCGGAAAGAGTGTAAAAACTTACGAGTATCGTATCGTGGTCGGTATCGCGTCTTTGTTATCAATCATTTTTTTTCTAAACAAATTATACTTTTAAAAATTAACTACTAAAAAAAACAAGTCAAAATGAGAAGAGGACTCCCATTGTTAAGTTGGTTAGTTTGAGAGTTATGTACCTCAAGGGAAAGATTCTTCATGTGCATAGGGAAGTTAATGGTATCCAAGATTGGAGTTTGAGGCTTTTCTTCCGAGAAATTGAGTGATTTCCTGAACCGATGAGTGTGTCCATTCACTGCTGCTGCTTCTGGTTGGTCTCCATTCACGCGGATCTCTCTTTCCTCTCTTACATTACTCTCCTCATGAGCAGCAGCTACTACCCCTGTAAACTGTTCGAGCAGATGCAGACGGACCCACGCAAAATATATTACTCCCATTCTAAAATTAGAGTTATATTTTTAATTTTATAACGATAACTGATATAATTTTTTTAATTAACATGTCATTTTTTCATATTTAGAGGAGATGGATTGAGAGTATAACTATTTGCTAGGGATTAGTTCAAAATATATATATATATATATATATAAACAATATCATATCTAATTGTTTTAGAAATATATCTTTATCGTATATGAAAATGTGTGTGCGATATGGAGAGAGTAGAAATTCACCTTTCGCTTGTTGTTAGGCAGATGAGTGGTGGCAGTGGGTAGGCGGCAGGAATATGAGAAGCCATCATGAGAATGCAGAGATGTAAGCAAGCTACTTTTCAAAATACCAAAAGAAGCCATCGATGGGGCTCTCTAGCTTACTTAATTAGATATGTCTCTCTCTCTTCTTTCTCTCCCTTCTTTCTCTCTCTCGCAGATATAGATTGTATATATACGGCTAGCTAGAGATTAGAGAGGGAATGAATGTAGAAGCACTTCTCTGAGGAAAAATGGAGGAGCTTATGAGGAGATTATATAACAACCAAAAAAAAAAGCCTTGTGTGGACGGTTACTCGTAATTAGTAAATGAAAATTTTGTGGGTCTTAACGTGAGGCCACGGGTAACTGGCCCCGCACCTGAGGGGAGCCCCAAAATCGTCTTTACATAAGCTTATTTCAACTTCTCTTAACAATTGTTTACAAAATTTCAAATTTCCCTCCTTCCTACCCATTTACTGACTTTTATTATAAGTTATTTTAAAATTAATTTTTGATAATTTTAAATCTAAAAGTAATATGTATTCATTCAATTCTAATTAATATAATATTAGATATTATAAATTATCTGAAATAATAAAAAAAATGTTTTAAATGGTAAATAAATCTATTTATTATATACTCCTTCCGCTACAAAATGAGCCACACATTAATTTTTAAAAGGACTGACTTTTAAGGATTACACTCAAAATATATCCCTTACATTAATTAAAAACTTATCAAAGATGGCATGATAGTAATCAACGTAATTAGAATAAAAATAACGGAATTGATATTTTCACAAAATTAAATGGGACCTACTTATAAAAATATCAAATTAGCTTGTGAAAATATTAATTCCTTAAAAAATAATTGTATGTTAGGAATTTTATGCTATTTGATAGTTTAAAATTAAAAATATATATCAAATTTTGAAACAAGTAAAACAATAAATATTTTTCCAATTTTGAACGGGGTATCTAAAAGTACAAAAAGAATCAGTTTTCGATCATTCCAACATTTGTGGATAGTGATTTTAATTTTCGTTCCCATAATTATCTATTATTATGAGTAATGCTTAGACATAAATTATATATAAAAAAGTAGACCCGTTCGAAAAAAATGGGTCATTTTGGCCTGACCGGCGATCCAAAATTTTCTTTTTTTTAAAAAAATACATCAATATTTAAAAAAATATTGAAAATAACTTAATTTATTAATCGTTTATAGAATAAAACTTTTATTCATTTGTTCACAGTACTATTATCTCCAAACATAAGGTAAAATTTGAAATATTATTGATTATCAAATGTTAATAAAAAGTAATAATTAATTAATTATATTTTTATATACTTGTACATAGTAAAATACGTTACATGTACAATTAAATAATTGTCACTATATAAATAAATACATGTGTAATGTATTTGTAGTATTATTCTAGCATTTTTTAAAAATTAGTCATTTGGTATTTAATTACAATTATTAATTTTACATATTTAATCAAATAAATAATGCTTATAATAGTTTATAAAATTAAAATTATTTCTTAATTAAACATAATTTTTTTAATATTTTTTGTTTATAAGTACATTTTTATTGAATAAAACAAATTGCATGCTACACTTAATAGCCCAAAATTAAAATATCATGTTATATATTATAATTAAAAAAAATAATAATAAAATAATAATCAATTGGCCTATGAGTCAGCCCGTCCAAACCATGGACTGCATGTTTTTGGCCTAAAAAAACTTGAGCCGTTTTGGCTCAACTCTTTGCAAGCCTGCAAAAAACTATGCACAAATAGTATATAAAAGAGAGAAAATAAGAAGTGCGACATGCTATTAAATTTTTTAAACATCTCTATTGATGTGAAATATTTTGCACATAAAATTATTCTTTCCATATGTTACATCCTATTTCAGTTGATTTTTTTTCCATATATTTACTACTATAATTATCTTGTCAGCATGAATCATATCCTATAATCGTATTCTTAGTATAGCAGTCTAGCACAAGTATTTAATTTGCTAACCACAATTATTTTCTCATCATAAATCACCGAATAAGTATAATTATATAACATTTAAATATAAAATTCAAATATTACATTTATCTTAATTATTAAAAAGTGAAAAATAACATATAAGTATACAATATTCAAATATAAGATCTAAATACTACATCTATTTTAATCATTAAAAAATAAAACGTGATATTAAAATTTGTGTCATGCCATATTTTTTAATAATTAAGATAAATAAAATATTTAATTTTATATTAAAATATTGTATGCATAAACTTGTCCTAAATCACCTCTTATACTCAATTCTTACCACCATAACTATATATTCACCATAAATCACCTCCTATATATTTCCATATATATTATACCTTTCGATTTAGTTAGAGTCCCATTGTAGTTTATACCTTATTACCAATAATATCTAATTATCTAATAATTTTATTGTTATTAAATTATAAGTATAAATGTAGGCAGACCAGGATGCTATTTTCTAAAAATATCTGCCCAAAATAATTAGTTGTCAAACTACTACGTAATGCGTGAGATGTAAAATGAAATTATTAAAATTCACAAAAACATTCCGTTCCCACCGGACTTGGTATTATTTTGACTATATCTCAACTTTCTTCACTGTTTCATTTCTTTTGGTCTTGAGAAAAATGTTCGAGGGAGAGTGTGATTACGTGAAGGTCCACTGTATTTACATTTGGTTTACTTACAACTTTCGAGTTTTTAATTAAATGGCCGGATCAAGAACGAAGAAAAAAAGAAGAGGAAATAATAATAATAATAATAATAATAATAATAATTGTCACTCTGTGTACGTCCGCCTGTAAGAGGTTTAGAAATATATATATATATATATATATATATATATATATATATATATATATATGTTTTGAACGCCTCCACCATGAAGGAATATCAGCACAAGTATACACTGAAATATTACATAATCAGTCTCTCGATTTAATTTGTACTTTTTATGCCTATTAATTATGTTTCATACATAACATCTTGATAAATTTAAACATTTATACTGAAAAACAGATTATCAAAAAATTTATGTTTGTATGTATAATTAAAAATTAGCAAATATAAATATATGTGAAGAAGAATGTCAATAGTGACTCCAATTTTGAGACAAAATGATAATTATGTAAATGGCATATTTGGATACTAATTAATATAATTAACTCCTTTATATATATATATTACACACTTCCGTCGTTCGTTTGTTCCCTACACTTTTAACTTCTTAATTTGTGTGCTTCAATTATTGGAACTGACGATTAACATGGGAAAAGAGATCAAAATGCGCCTAAGGCGTACTTATAATATAATAATAATATTTTATTCATTTCAAAATATATGATCATTATTAATTTTTTGAAAAAATACTTAAAATATTTTTAAACTCAAAATTAATATAATTTTTTAAAAATTTTAATCAATATAGTGATGAATATTATATACAATCTAAAAAGTACTACTCATCAATGTAAGATTTATTATTTCATAATATTAATTTAGTGAATTACATGAATTTTGAGTTTGAAAAAAGTAATTTTTAAAAGTCAATAATAATTTTGTAATTTAGAACGAAAAGAGTACATAATTATTTTTAAAATACATAAAAACAACAATACATAATTATAATTTTTTACATCTTTATATATTTTTATTAAAAAACAAATACTCTCTCTATATTATAAAAGGAGTCTCATTTCTTAATATTTGTTGTTTCCACCTTTTAATGGTAGTAAAGAAAAGAAACAATTTACTCAAATTTGCGGTTATAACTTCATTGTCCCACAAAACTAACAACTTATTATTTTTAAATATATATATGATAAAATATATTTTTAATATTCATAAATTATACAAATCCATTTGTGAAACGTAGTGAATAAATAAAATAAAATAATATATATCTTGACGCAAAAAGTTACAACTTTTGTCACAAGTAGTAGTCACATTCATAAACTACTTACGTATATATTCTTATTAAGAAAGTATATCATTATATCTAATTTCAACAAAAATCGTAATATTTTATTAAAATATATTGTGGGATTTAGATATAACCATGTTATGGTCCAAAGTGAAAGGTTAAAAGTGAGAGAGAGAAATTTGGGTAGGTCAAAGCGTTCTCCCAATGATTTGGAAGGAAAAATTTGTCGTGAAAGGTGGGTGGGAGTAGGGGGTGTTCATCGATAAAGAATTAAATTAGAATCAAAAAAATTAAACCGATATCGATTTTGAATTATTCGAAAATTAAGAATCAATATATGTACCGAATTATTGATTCGGTACAAAGTCGGTTTGATTTTTTCGATTCAATTTTTCGATAATACCGCATATTAATATATATAATTATAATTATGATTAATATAGTATTATAATATATATTAATTTATTATTATATATAAAAATCAGTTTTTTCGGTATACTGGTTAGTACCGAAATTCAAAAATCTCCATACCATTATTGGTACCGAAAAGTATAAAAATAATAAAAATTTGGTACCGACCGATTTAATAAAAAATCGAAGAAATCGAATTTTTTGAACACCCTAGTGAGAGGCACCACGTTTCTGTTGCTTTGCTCGGGTTTGTGAGGCTGCTTTGAGCGCTTGGTCCAGAATTGACTTGGATCACACAACACTATTACACGAGTTGCGCCTTACTACTTCAACGACCGATCGATTTGAATTGTTTGCCCACCACCTATGCATCTTCCTCATGAATCTGTTATTCTCCCACAAACAAACAAAAAAAATTAGAATAGACGGTTGATACGGGTAAAATAATCTTGCGTGTAACATTTTTTCAATGCAATACTACTCTCCTTTGGAGTCGTTCAAATACGTACAAATTACTATGAATTGTATTATGCACCGAATGATATGTACATACAACACATATATACTCGAAAACAAACTAATGGTCATAATAATTCCTTTGAAAAACACGCACATTTTTTGTCACTACATTCAAAAGTTTCGTACTTTCTTGAAAACAATTGCAAAGTCATCTACAATTAAGAGAAGAAAGAAAGAAACAAACCAACAAACAAATCTAATACAAAGAGAAAACATAAAATAAAAAATAAAAAAAATCACAAACAATTAATTATCACATAAATAAATAAATAAATAACAAAAGGATACTCTTTGTCAATTAATTATAAAGGATACTCTTTGTCAAAAAGGGAGTATCATACATACAAAAGGTTATTGAGAGAAGTAACGTCTGTATGTTTTGAACGGTGGGAAATATATACCGGAGAAAAGAAAGAATAAAATGGAAGTGAATGGAAAAAAACTACTTTAATCATGAACCTATATATCTCTAATTATCCGTACTTCTAAAGAATTAATAAAAAAAAAACATAATATAAAATAGAGAATAATGAATGGTAAAGATAATTCTAACATACCTTAAAGTCCCAATTTACAAATAAATATTGCAGTCAACTTATGTAATAACGATATAATTTAATTAGATTCGCATTTAGAGCCCTAAATTATTGTCATTGATAAGTACGTCATCTATTGCGAAATAGAAGATTATATTTGGTTTTATAGAATTAATTTTAAATATTTTTGAATTGTGTATTGATGAATGATGGGATTCATTTGAATTTTAAAAATTACAAATCTTATTTTTTGTAATTTTAATTTTTTTTATGAAACTAAATAAATATATATGTATTTAAAGTAGAAAATATTTTAAATTAACTTCTAAATATCAATATTAAGTCTATATTCGGATTTTTATGATTTTCATCTATCTAGGAGTTTATTATTTGACAATAGTGTTTTGGTGACTAAAAAATTGGTACTGAAAGTAAATATTAGATGACGTGTTTAATTCTGGTTGGTTATAACTACTTAATCGATTAATATATAATACATTATCAACTAATAATAATTGAATACATTATTTTGCAAGTTGTTTTTAGTATGCGTGACATAATTCGGTAACTCATTTGTTATGCTTTACTTACTTTAAATTCGGAATATTGTTTCTAAAATATTTGTAAACATATACGTGTTTTATTTTAATATTTAGCGAGTAGAGCAGCAACTAACAAATGGCCATCTTTTCTCAGAAGTAAACAACTAGACAAGCAAAGAGATCTTTCAACCATACACTAACGTGTAACATGCATCATTTCAAATTATCCGATCCGACGCAGTTTAACTTGTCGACTCGGTGCTTTTTATTTTTCGGACTTAAGGTTGTGTTTGGTTATATTTTAATAATTTATTTTAATATTTAAAATTAGAATAAAAAAAATTCTCTAAATATCTATAAATTATTAAAATATAAAATTTGATTTAAATTATTTCAAAAATCACATTAAAATACATAAAAAAAATAAACTCTTAAAATATTATATTAAGATACAATTAAAGACACTCTTATCCAGTGTTCAGTCCCCTTGGAATGGGGAAACTAAAAACAAATCTGAATGATTTTCAGATCTTCAATTTTGAATTTAAGCAGACAAACAAATCAATGGTTTATACTGGGGGCCCACCTTGGCGGAAATCTTTTAAGTGAAAAGGGGACAAATTTTGAGGCTGTCAAGTTTTTTATTTTAAAATTAGAGATATATTTTAAAATAATAATTTTTAATTAAAATTTTATTTTTCTAATAATTACTGAATATTTAATTAAAATAGTACTACTAAATCTACCAGAAATATATAGTATTTACATGTTAAGATTTAGCATATCATTTTATAGTTTGTAAATAAAAATATATCTCAAATTTTATATAAAATTATATATATATATAATTTTTTTTTAAATAGTATAAAAGAATGTTAAGAGTGACAAACTAAACTAGGGTGAAATTCTGGTAATTTTATGGTCAGTCGGGCAACTGCTAATAATGATTAGAAAGGGAATTCGAACCTCAAAAGTTTAACGTTGTGTCTGTTTCTATAGGATTGACTCCTTTCAACCGCACTACATGTGAGCTTGCTGCCAAACAAGGTTTGGATGCACTGAATTTTACAAAAATTACATTAAAGTTGAATAATCTTTTACAATTAATGAAATTCCTTTTAAAATCTGGTAAATTTGTTAATACTCTCTCCATTTCAGTATATATGTATATATACATATATAAGGTTATAATTGAGTTTTTGCATTAATATGTAATGACGAAGGCAGAAAAAATAATCTGTGGAGTCAAAATTATTTGCAACTATAAATATTTAATATAGCGGGGGTTTGGAGGGAAACGCCTCCGATTCATATTTTTTGAATAATTTTATACTTTTAAGTTACATATATAAAATATATATTTGATTACAATGATAATATAATAATTGTTAACTCTATATATATTTATATGGATGTATATATACACTCTATTGACTCATAATAGATTTTTTTAGAGATAAATTATTTATAAATAATTAATTCTTCAAAAAAATAATATAAAATACATTATTAATTAGTTTAAGAAGATTATATGAATATACATATATAGAGGAAGTAGGAATGATATGGGATCGAAACTTAAGTGAGAAAATTATAAATTTTTTATTTAACTCCGTATATTAAAAAAAATTCAAAATTTCATTGGGTTCAATTTGTATATAACATTTAAATTTTTTAAATTTTATCATATATTATAAAACAAAATAAAAAAAAAATCAGTGGGTCAATTGACTCCACAACCTTATACGTTGCTTCGACATTGTTACTATGAGAGATTTTTAAACTCAAAATTGATATAAACTCATTTAATTTTAATCGGTATATTGATGAAAATTATTATTAACTATCTAAAAATAATATTAAAGATAAGATTTATTATTTCATAATATTTAATATTTTTTATTAATTTTAATTTTTAAATTATCTTTTAATATTAATTTTTAAAAGTCAATAATAAATTTATAATTTAAAATTGGGGGAGCATATTATATAAATTATCATACATTTTGTGATTTGAACTAAAGTTTAAAAAGAAAAAAATGGGAGACCACCAAGCTCTTTGACTAATGTGGTCGATCTATGACACGATATACAAAGGAAGGAAATGCCTAAAACTCATGTTCAAGAGTTGTTAATCTTATTATGATCATAATATTTAATTTATTAAAATTATGAAATTTATAATATATTAAATCAAAATTCTCGATAAAAATTATAACATTTATTGTCTTTGATCATGATGGATATATATTTGTTGTTTTAAGCCAAAAAAGATCAAGAAAAATGTGTTTAGGATTTCCGAATTTTTTATTGCAGGTGACTACAAGACTTGAATGATTTTTAATTTTTTTGCTACTCCTTTAGTAACGTTTACAACTTATTGTTTAAATGATGATTTAGGCTGTTTTAGAGTTACTTACTATTATTTAAATTATATATAATATATTGTGGACCTCGTGGCTACTTGGTCAATTTTTACCTTTGTGAATTCGTATGATCGTAAATTTTATAAATTCAATTTATGTGATTATTTTTATTATTTATTAATCGTTCTTTGTGTCAATAAACTTCAAATTTGACATAATTGAATAAAATTCAAAAAAAATTCTCCTTTTCTTTTGGCCGTCCAAAATTAGTTCAA